>FR989901.1:2516540-3116540 GCA_905404115.1 Pheosia gnoma | reverse complement strand
TTGCGTTAGAACGTCGTTGCACTTCTTTTTATCGTCGGTTAAAAACTAGGCTGCGCAGCGCACCTACTACTCAGTCTAATTAGTGTAGCTACATCAAAATGATGCAGCGCAACACATATATGTCTCGTTTTTACCCTTGCTAATTGTCATGCTGTCTCGTTTACACAGCCATTGTAATGTGCAACCGTAGTACGTTATACTATAAAGTACACGTGTGTGCGTGAGCAGGGGCATTATTGACAACACATTAATACTAGCATCACATAACTACGTAATTGTTCATCAAATATTTCTGCACTGACATTGACAACACTCTACTCGAAGCATTCAGAATTTCGTACTGCCATCTTGTTGTATTACTCATTTAGACTAGGTATTAAGTACATATATCGTAGCATAGACCGATAAATCATAATTAACTTTAAAACTTAACAATAAGAATGATGTTCTAATATACCTACTTAAGTAATACTAACTATTAAGTAATAATAGCAATTAATTTAATATTTTTTTGTATTTAATATAGTTGAGTGAATGGAGTGATTAATATTAATGTGCCTGAACCGATAAAGTGATAGATAACGATGTCATTATGCCACATGATACAACGTCCCGCGGGACGCTTAGGGGAGCTTTGTGTCGGTATCTTTTAGAAATTGATTTGCCTTCCCGGTTAAAAGACAGTACTTTGTCCAATTCCACAAAATGTAAAGTCTTATACAAAAGGACATATTGAAACTGTCCCTATTTCTCTTAGCTGGAACTGTGTTAGATAAAACGAAACACTCAAAGTGGAATTTATAATGATAAATTCCCTTTTTGAAGAAAATCGTAGGCGGTGTGAGGAATTTCCAATTGTTAAAAGTTTGTTTGTAATCACTCTAAGCACGCTACACGCTTGTACAGTTAAACGGATAAATAATTCAGTTTATCTGAGTGTTAAGCCTAGAGCCATATTACGTTGATAAACTGAATTATTCAGTTGAAATAATTATGTTCAGTGGGTGTGCAGTGTGCGTGTCATAACACAAGTAATCTGATAGAAAATTAATTTCCTGCGGAGCCCCACTCCACGTAGAGTGCGCTGTTCGATCTTCAGAAAACAATCGACATATTGATTATTGTGCAAACAACTGTTATTATTTTCTAACGTAAACACCTAACAGGTGGTAAAAAAATATTTATCGCCGGAGTAGATCGATTTAAATAGGTTGTATATTATAATGTAGTAAACGACAAAGACAATAAGATTACATCTCGGCTCGGTTGGGAAACTACGACTAGCTTTATGTCTAGACGGATACTGACACTTATGGAAATACCTGACGAAAGTATATAAAATACGTGATCAGTGCGTAAATCCTGTAAGCTCTTTCTATATTTGTATCCAAACTGTAACTACGGTGCTGTTCGTGACAGTCAATCATTATAGTATGACCTTGAATATCTATCTATATACCTAAATATTGTATACAAATAATATATTTGGTGTCTACCAAATTTTAAATACATATTGTTTGTCTTAATGGAGCACCGTTAACGCTACGATTGGTTTGAAATGTAAAAACGTTCATTCTATAAATTTAAATACTATTGGGAATAGTTAAAATGAACGTTTTTTAATGGTATCTGGGCTGGGGTACTACTGAAATTTTAAATTTGATTGAGGGCAAATGTATATTAATACTATGTAACTACTAATATATAATAATATGTACTAATAATATATAATAATATGTACTAATAATATATAATAATATGTACTAATAATATATAATAATATGTACTAATAATATAGGTAACATCCATGATTTGCAAACGAAAATTCGTGTCATCACACAAAGATTGCCCCTACCAAGATTCGAACCCGGAATCTCTGCACACAAAGCAGGGGTAATTTACAACTGCGCTAATCAGTTCGTCAAATGCGTAACTGCTTACGTTGTTACTTACATTTCACAGTTGAAGTTTCAGTTTAAATATCTCATTTCGTGTTTCAATAAAAGCCCCTTTGAAATATCATGTTTACTTCATTACGCAGTAAGCGGCGAACCGTAGAAAAGTTTGTTGTGATTTAATTCAATGTATCAAAAGCAAATAAAATCTCTCGCCTTCACATATAATAAAGTAATATTCTAGCATGATGAAGAGCTAGTCCACGGGATTGGGATAAAGGTGAGTGCGCAGGTACTAAGTTTATTAAACTTTTGACGATGAAAAATGATATATCGTGTTTAAAATGTCGAGTTTATCCAAACAAACCATATATCTTTCTCAGGTTACACGGTTTTGAGAAAAACTGAACTCCCTTTTTATCAGTATCACATAGACAATGTGTGATAATATATATGTTAATATATTTTGATAATTCAACAATAACTGGACAAGTGGAATTCACTTCTGAATAGTTAGTTTAAAATATCTGAAGAAAATGAGTAACCACACTGTATTGAGGTAACTGCTTTTTCATTCCGCTAGGTCAGGGCGCGAAATTCAAAATTCGAAGGTTTTTTGCGACACTGGCAATGCATGAAATGCCACGATGAATTAAGTTTGGTTAAAAAACACCTAAAGCGATACAATACCTACAGTCTACACCAACGTTTGTAAAAACCGCTATTTTCACTTACTTTCGAGTATTTAATTTAAAATTAGTTTGGAAGCAAATTTAATAGAATAATATAGTCATTATAATATGGCGTAGTCGCAAACAAATTTAAAAAAAACATATATGTTTAAATTATTCGTAAAAAATAAAAAACGTCGATTATTTGAATTTCGCGCCCTGACCTAGAGCTCTCACCTTAAAGGTATAGCTTCTTACGGATTTACTTTCCACTCAGGCCGTGTCTCACCTCACCTTTCCCCGGGAGCCTGGCCCTTGAGATGGCCTGGCCTTGGTCATTTTTGTACAAGGAAGAAGTGTAGTGTTACTTTGCAATTCTATAGGACTGAAAAGTATTTAAAGTGTGGAAATATTAATATCCTATTGGTGCAACGCTCTGAACAATCAAACAACAGTTCTTTGAAACCGAGCTTTCTCATGGCCAACCCGTTCGGACAGCGTGACGAATAGAGCGTAACCTTTCACGTTTGACATTCCCAACTAAACCAGCCATAGAATGTAAACGATCAAGTCTGGACGACTGGACGAATGCAAGCGCCTGTTTGAGCTCGAGTTTAATCAATGTGAACATAGCAGCGATGTGGAAACGAGCATTCCGTGCTTATCGACAATACCCTTCGGTAGCAGCGTTCTTTCTCGTTCACTTAGTTTTGCCATCAGACAAGCTAATGTTACCATAATCTGAACACAACACATTTCATAATGTAATTATCTCGCATGACATTTAATTAGTCTCGTGTCTTTTTCTATATTTCTGGTATTTTGGCGGCTGATATTTGCATGTATTGTTCACATTGTTCGCTGCATCCCGCAACCTCCATACGTACAAAATCAATGATAACACAGTAGAGCGCGTTCAATTAACCAACCGTGCTTTGGTTTGCTTGTATTGTCCCCGTTTCCTTGTACAATTGATTCTGGGAAACCTAGCGGTGTAACGAAGTGTGTATGCAAAACAATCTCTTTGAATAGCCTGCAGGCTTTGCCACGTTAGACTTATTTGTGACTAACAGAATTACAATGTAAAATATAATTAGCTCCGGCATATTTTCCTTGAAGAAGCGATGCAAAGAGACTAATCTTACGGATTTTATCTCGTTTATTATACTTTTTACGTTCCCGACGTTCGGCTGCTTTACAACAACCATGGCCACCACGGGAGGACTGAGGTGGTTGACGCGATAAAATCTGTATGATTAGTTTTATTTCAATGTGTAGTATTCGCGTAAATATAAGAAATCAGTACGATAGAAAGAGCTCAAAATATATCACCAAATTGGTTTGTTTGATGTCCTTACGGGAGCGCAGTTTTTTTTTATCAGATATGTATATTATATACCTAACTACTAGGTAATTAAGATAGATGGGTAGATATGTTATGCTCAAGACGTGGGATACAGGTGTTCTATAGATTACGGAAATCTAATTATTTTGGAGTACAAATTGAGTCCATTAAATATTCTCTTGGAACCAAATCATTCGTTTTATGAAGTCATTTAAGAGGGTGTCAGGTATTCCTAACTCATTTAAGGGGGTCAAGTGACCGGCGCGTATTTCAATCTTCTGCGCACTGAATAAATAAATTCAATACGAGTTAAATAAATCCGCAGTGTACCCGAATATAGTCGTGGTGTACCTTTATGAGGACTCCCCTAGTTCTTGTTTTCGCATAGGATATGAACATGTGAAGTAGGTAAAAACAGTGTTTTGTTTTTTGCTTAAAGCGTTTGTGTTTATATTGGGGATATTTACGTTGCGAATACAAGAAGCCATACAAACTGTTACCAAGCTATTAAGGCAGGATTCTGCCGTGACAGGTGATGCCTCCACTCTAGCATAGAAGGCAGGAATAATGAAGTGCGGCCTAATAAATAAACTATTTCAGCCGCGTCTTTTATGTGGGACCAGTGTAGCAATATTTTTTGTATATTTTGTGGTCCTCTGGGACTTTCCCATTTGCACGTTCAGAAAAGGGTTCCTTTCGTAAAATTGTTTATTCATTTACGCGTTTTTTGTTGTTTACCCTTTAAAACTTGGTGTACATTAAGGGGTTTTCGGCAGAGATTTATAGCAGACGATATTTGAAGACTCTGCTTATGCGGAGAATTCATTTAAACTGAGTTATGTTTCCATTGCATGACGCACGATAACTTATTTGTAACAGTTCCAAGTCATGGAATAATAACAACTATTTTAAAATCGATTAGTTAAGCGTTTTATTACCTGTCGATGACGTGAGTCGTCAGTTAATATTTTAGTCTTAAATAACAGAATTGATGATGCCTCAATCATTGTTAGGATACGTAATTGCAAATTATGAACGCAACTTGATGTTCCTTCGTTGCAGTCATTGCAGTTTCGTGTGACCCGCATTATTCCACTCGAGTTTCTAGTAACAGCGCCGCCGTTACATATGCAAGTGGGTACTTCTGTATGTGTGTTGTACGCCGTCTGCAAAACAATAGTGGTTGGATTATTTGCACGCCACTGTTCGACTCGACACAATAGGTGTTTGTGTCTTATCTCTTCGTTCCCACTATCCGATTTGCACAAAATTTTCTCATTACACTTTATTCCTTTTTGTAACGGAATAAGGTCAATGTGCGTAAAGTACACGCGTTCAAACATATAAGTACTTACTAACCGATTAGTGGTTATTGGTGTCACAGCGCAAGACTGTGTGGTCAACTTTTCAAATTATTTTATGACTAGCCAAGTTTTTAAAACAAAAGTTATCAATTATAAAAAAAGTTGAGATTCTAGGTCAACAAAAGTATTCTGGTACAAATTTCACTGGGGTGAAACACAATGGAACAAACCGACCGTATCCGAACTTCTCAACACTTATTTAAAAAGGCATCGGTAAAGTCATCCCCAAAATTTGTTAAGTGGAATAACTTCCACTTTATTCCGGCTAGAAAGTTGCGGAATGTCGCTTTCGGGAATTGTTTAAGCACAAAACTTGAACACAATTAAGAAACACTTAGAAGAACTACGGGTGTTGGAAGTTACGATAAAAGTATGAGTTGTAAGAATTACTGTCGTAAAGACGGGAGCGGGTTCAGGAAATATCGTCTCTGGGTCAAAATATTCCTGAAAATGTGGCCTTAAGCATGTACGAGAATTCTCAATTAACTAAAAGCTCTGCATCTATAAAATATTCTTTTCCTTTCCTTTGTACAAAGGAACTGTGTAATTTCAACGGAAGGTTTTCAACAAAACAATCTAAATAGAGGATTGTAATTATGGTATGTCCGACGATGCTAAGTTAAATAGGTAATGGGATTGTTTTATAAGTTACATCTTACCCTACACCTAGTTTCCTACATCCTTTAAATAAGTATACCCGCCTGGGGGCAGTAATAAACGTGGAGAGGGTAAACCCTCTGAGTAGTAAATCTACGTAACTCCATTCTTGGATACGCTTTTCATCGTTCATGAGTCGCGGAAATCGTGTGTCTCAGCACGGGAAAATAATAAGAAAAGATTATTGTACTTATCTTAAAAGTTTTCGACTTGAGCCATAATCAGGGTTCCAAATCTTACGTACAATTTGCGTCACGTGTGAGGCGTCCGTTAGCGAAACCGCCTCCCGTGCTAGATACGGCCACATTTCGTATTCTCGACGGCGTTTCGCGGAGCCTCGGGGCTCCTGGTCGTCGTGTTTGTCCTGCGAACGAGCACGCGTGAGCTTGCTCAACACGTGTGCTACCGACACAAGATTTTTTGTTCAACACATTTTTGGTGTCGACTTGTGCAGGAGTGGCAGACAGGATGTTTTTACCGAATCTGGATTGAGGATTTAATTAACATTATTTTGAATCGTATACGTGCTATTATTTCTTTATCTGATTATAAAACTTCTTTTTATTATTAAGTGTACTGAACTGAACCGAAATTTACCAACTCTTGGCACCATAAAAAGGGGTCGTTATCATGGTTAGTTCAGCACAAGCAACTATTTGGCTCGACTCCGTTAAATTTTCTTCATCTAGATTCTTGTAAATTGTGTGATACATTATCTTAACAGCAACCTACACGTCTATTTTATTACAATGCGCCGCTCCTAAAACTTTATTGGAAGATAATTTCGGTCCTGACCGAGCTGTCTTGCCAAGGCGATGAAAGGATAAACTTAAAACCATTATAAATGAAGGCCAGAAGATTTATAGTTAGTGAAATATGAAAATAACAGTAATTAATTTATTATGTGAAGTGGAATGAAACCGCCAACGAGGAAATTTGTCAACTAGGAAACTTAATATTACAGAAGGTTATGTCGCGCGTTAAAACGCGGAGCTCAGTCATTAAATCCACCCAAACCCCGGGTTCTCGCGCCCGACGCTCATCAGCCGTACACGGGTGATAATTACTCGAGTTAATTAAATTAGACATGATCCGAGACTCGGATGTTACACATCATTTGCACTTTTCGTTGTAATCGAGTTTAATTTCGAGTTGGGAATGAGGCTGCATTAAACCGATGGTACCTACGCAGCAAGCCAGGGAGGTTAACCTCCCTCCGCGCGAAGAGCGTTGCGGTGCGGACCAATTGAATTGCTCCGCTTTTCTTGTTTTACCCGCAGCCCCGGCCTTTTGATTAAAACTTTAATAAATCTCAGCTAAGTGGAATATTAACTGTTATGCAACGCTTTAATTACTAAAATAAAGCAACTTTCTGTTTCGATGTAAAAAATATCCAGGTAATGGGCTCGATTTTAATCGCTGTTGTTTAGAACACGATTATATTTTCGGAAACAAACATTATAATTTTATTTTTCAATGCTATAAGCGTAATGACGTCGTTATTTTAAATACCAACTTAACAAATAACAATCAGACAGTTGATGGCTAGGTATACCTAGCTACTAAAGTTTTTACGTAAATACTTAAAACGGTCAGGTTTTTTGACATTCATATCTTCCAATATGGCAGGTAATAACTATTATTAACATATTATTCCGTTGCAGAGGACACCTAGCGACATTAATGTCACATAATATATTCGCAAAGATTATTGCGAAGACGCAATACAGTTTATAGATCCGCGCAGACGCAGCCCACGCTACGTGGACTGTTGTTCAGTCGTTCGTTATAGATATCTACCTATGTATAAAAAAACACGAAAGCATACCTGCGTGGTGAACAGACTGCTGTTGCATCTGGCTTCGTGATTTCGGTGCACGCAGGGCACCGCGCGCCGCCCGCGCCGCTTACCTGCCCGGCCGGTCTTCGCCATCTCTTTCCAATCCCCACAACTCGTAACTCTTTCTCTTTTGCACGTGAATGTAGTAATGCAACGTCGCTTCAACATTAAGACAGTGCAGCCAACATTATAACGCGAATCAAATTATGATAAAGAAAGGTGTATTTTTTACTGTTTATAGTGAAATTGGAAATGATGCTAGAAATTAAGTATTATCACATTTTTCTTGCAAGGGAGTAAGAAAGTGATTGAATAGGTGTATGTTCATACTCGAAAAGAAATTTAAAGCTCTTCAAACAGCTATCTCAAATGGTGTAGCTTATTCATTTAATGTGATTCTCAACCCGAAAGTTAGTACCGTTCGAATCAAAACAAGCCGATCGGTTAGTAGGCCCCATTCTTATCTTAGTGTAATTCAGTTTGTCTGTTATTACACTCCCTAGCTTTTACACACACTAGTTTGCTGAAACTCTTACCAACAAGTCAGCTGTAATAGTCAGGCGCACAGATTTATGTATAACATATAGCAAAGTTCATTTGGATTATGGACTGTATCTGTCAAGGATACGTTGATAATTGATAAATAAAATCTAACAAGCGTTATGAGGGTGGCAGCACTGTTGCCTAGTCAAGCTGCTCAGCTGCGCTTGCGCCGCCGCCGCGCCGAAACGTGATCGTTTTACTTACCTGCCACAGCCTATGCATAATACATATTGTACATTGTCAAGGAGGCTAGTCCATCGTTATTCCATCCATCCATAATATTGTCAAGGTTTCAACGATCTTGTCGAATTATATTAAAGGGCAATCTTTATAAAATAAAACAAACCTACACGTATCCATATCTGGTTGTAATATTCAAAATTTGATCAAAGCTAGGTATGTCATTTGCTCTATAATTATAAAAACAAAAACATGTACCACTTATGTGATAACTAGTATTAGTAGGTGCTATTTTATTTACAAAAAATCGAACATATTCGGGATAATAATAATATTGCCAGACGAACACAATTTTACGGTCCCAAACTAAGGAAACGCACACAGTGATATCAGTGTATTTGTGTAATGGGTACCGTAAAATGAACTGGGGCGATCCTTTGGGAATATATATATAATTATTTGAGACGCCTCGTATATGAAACAAAGCTTGCTCCTACTGATATTTGAACCTGGGACCCTCGCATGGCATAGAAAGTAGGGGCACTGTGCCAATCAGGTTGCGATGGTGCGAAAAAAATAAATCTTTCGCGAGAAGAGAGCTGATGTAAAGCCTCTAAGCTCATCAATATTACCCGTTGTTCCCAGGACTCCGTAAAATCTCTAAATTATACTCAAAGGAACTTGGACTAAAACTCGACGTAACATCAAAATTGTAAGATAAATCATAAAAGCTTTACACCTAATACATATTTATAATCAAAGTTATATTTCTTTTGAGGATATAAGGTTAGATAAATAATAATGAATTCCATTAAAATAAATGTATTCATGTTTTTTTTACCCAGAAATTCATAAATTTGAAACTAACGTTTCGTTGAATAAGATAAAACGAGTAATAAACATCATCCGAGAGACAGTGTTAGCCAAGCTTGAAATATTATAAATATTCATCAGTCATCTTGTCTTCGGTACGTTTCATTTCTGGCCTTTTTGTTTGTGTATTGTTCATGAGTCCTCATCGCCCCGTTCGCCCTACAACAACGTTTTTAATTATCAATCGTTCGTCCTGAACCAACTTCATCTATCTGACGTTTGGGTTTAAAGATACGTCGTAATCCTACGCTGTCATGGTTCACCATGTGCTTCTCATTATAATTGATTGTGTTATAGTTGAAACTTATCCTAAAGTGGGATGGGTGAGGGTTAGCGGATTCTATCCCGGATGTGTCGTCAGTGCGTGGAGAGCGCGCCACATGTTGGCTTTTTACCAGACAGGGCCCTTCGCTTCGTGCACATGTCGGCCAGCAAAAAACGATCAGAAACATCGCGCGTACCGCACCGCGCCGACGAATAGTTCCCCCTCTAATGACACTTTAAACTTTGTTATCTACACTATGAACTTTTGAAGTAGGGCGATACGTGGAGCTCACTATTATTAGAGAATAATAGTTTTCCTATATCGTTGACACTACGTTAGATAACGCCTGTGTATGTGGCTTAACTTTATTGTTTGTACCTACTCGAAAATTTATTTGCTATTAGTCTTTCTATAAGTTTAACAGGATTTAAAGCAATTAGGTATTTTTTTATTAGAAAAGCACAAATCTTAATAAGTATATTATTATGTCTCTCTCCACAGGGGCCGTACCCGGATCTTTGGTAGGTCTGCGCGGGGACATGAGCCCAACACGTAGAGGCCCTTTTTGAGAATTTTAATGTTAAGTTAGCCTACTGGGGTCAACTGCTGGAAATGATAGCATACACAGCGAATTGACACCAGCAGGCGGAGGAACTATTGAAGGAATATGGAAAGATACTAATTGGGACTATGGATTGAGGATTTGATGGAATATGGGATGGGAATATTGGAAGGGTTGCGAATATTATTAAATCAGGATTTTTTTAAAAAACGGGGTTGAATGTATCGTTCAAGTGTAAAATATGTAATGTTAACATAAAAATTGCGAGGGTCACACGCGTGTGACCTTGACACAGATTCAAATTCCTCTTTTATATTGGCGCCTACTTATTCATGTACCGGCAGTTCACCACCTTCACCGGAAATATCGCTTGCAATTAGTCGCCTTGTAATCCAATCAGCGTAATTACGAAACTTCCGCCCAAGAAATTTGCTCAACACAACACCCAGAGAATATTAGCAGCAGCAATTAAAATTAGATAACAACAACTTCACGTTCGTGTATATGAGGTTCCTTAACGCGATAATGTGTTCGCAAGCGATATATTTTATGGAAACCCTGAAACTGTAATCGAGTGATTTCTAATAAATAAAGATGATACTTCCGGCGAAATGCGGAAAGACCGGGATAAACTTATTTACACACTCCGCCGACATCTTTAGACCGACACGTTAAGGTGAAAGCTTTGTCGGGCCCAACCTAATAACGTTCTGAAATTATATATTTCCTTATATTTTATCTGATGAAAAGATCATGGACCTGGTAAAAGAATTAATTTACCAATACATAAAAAGAATCGTGATTTTACTACTTGCAAATATTGAATAAGCTTAAAGGTTACATAGTTATTAAAATCTAGCAATCTTCTTGGTGACATTTTTCGTCAAGGTTCAGCTGTGTGTAAGCATCTATTACTAAATCATACAATAAATTGCAGTATAAAGCCGGGGTAATCCTACCTTATACTCGCATAGTTTTCCATAAATGAATATAACAAAGCCTGCTGAACTAAATTCTGGGAGCAGAATTTTCAGCATGCGCTTGGATTCTCCACTTACACTAATATAACGAGTAGTCAGGGAGTCTTAAACAAGTCCGACTGCGGTTGTTTGTCGGGCAATACAACACGAACTCCTTAATAGTAATAAACACGAGCCACATCAAAGAGGAAAATGAACTAGCTCACAGGACCTCTAGTGGGTACGATGAACACACAACCACTGAACTTTAAGGAAACAATAAATTGAAGAGGTCGTAGTGTAGACTATTAGATTAATGCGGCCACATCTGAAACTGTAGCTATATGGGTAACCAAGATTGAAGGTGGGTAAGAGGAGTGTGAGAATGTTGGGGTTTAATATGCTGGTGTTTTACGTTACGCCATAAAACACACAAAATGATCTAAGAACCATCTCGGCACTAATAATAGCAAAATCTATCTGGATCATTTAATATATTACTGCAGAGAAAAGTTTAAACAACACTTGTTATTAAATATGATAGATAGGTAAGAACTAATGCATCCGTGCATTTAGGCGATAAAGGAATATCGATTCTTAATGCTATAAGTGCGTGAAGAAAAAATACATAAAATATGTATGTAACTCCACTGCAGACTAGATTCCTTTGCGATACACAATTAATGTACGGTTTCGCGGTGTATTGTTTGCTTCATCTCAAATTTCTATGGGCGTGTATTTGAGAGCAGGTAGGCGATTTGCGACAAAGGGCCTGGGTTACACTTCGAGCGCAACAAAGAAGGTAAGGTGTATACATACCTTCTTACCTGAGGCCATTCAAGCACGTAATAAATAATAATTTTAAATGGCTCTACAGTACGTTTGAATGATGTCGAATACCTGAAGATCAAATATTTGAATCATTGGAGGCTGCAAACGTATATTAGAATTTAATGTAAGTGCTACGCAATATCTGGCAAAATCTGAATAAGAGCAATTGAAACACAATATTGAATTTATGATGATAAGAGCTAGAGTTCTATTGTTTTTATTATTAATCTTAACTGTTTAGGTAAATTAAGTACCCACTTAATATAATATTGTTTTATTAATTTCATAGCGAAATTGCATAAAGCGACGATTGAACTTGTCTGGCCGATATTTTTTTTGCAATGAATATTGCATAAAGACTGAAACTTATTCACCGCTTTGTGAGGGAAAAACAACAATGTATTAAGTAGATAACAGATGTCGCTTACAGGCTTGAAAGCAAAAAATAATGAAGTAGGCTTGAAATAAGTAATTGTTTATAGTACAAAACCTGTCTTTCAAATCTTATGTTGTCATCATGCCTCATAAATAACAACATCAGAAGCTTTAGAGTAAGATTTTCGTGAATCTTTTATCTTGCTATTATTTAAATTATTATGAACTCAACCACATTTGAATGACCTCCCTTAAAACCTCGATATGTTAGGGGATTGTATGCCTTCACTACGCCGGGTAAGCGGGTTGCGGGTTTTGCGGTTACTCGTCTTTGGTCAGTGATATTTATAAAACGCCCTAAATACAACACGGTTCATTCTTGGAGGCTGTTGTTAAAATCCCTGATTATCTTCCGATGGCGCTAATTCTGATGGTTCACCCTGAACTAAATTAACTGTATTGCCGTCCTTCTCACTCATGGTTTTATCGTATGAAAAAGGGTGGAAGAATTAATAGTCGTGTCAAATTCATTTAAGTTTTAAGTTGAAGACAGCGGAATTACCACTTATGTCGACGATTTTATTAATTGTTTAACTCATCACTTATGTCAAAACACTGTGCATTGCAATCTATTTCACTGCCAATATTTGTGTATTTATATATATTGTTTTTTTTTAAACAGTAATTACTGTATGTTCTATGCCATCAACAACGTCTTAACCAAGCTTGTCCACCCAGCAGGGTAATGAATCGTATCAATCTCACTCAGGCCCGCCATTATCCGTCATCCCTTATTTCGTCCCGCTGTCAGCGGGGTTGCTTGCGAATCTAGCATTGCGGCCATTAGAATTATCATTTGCATGGCTACGTATATACGTAGCCATGAAACAGGTAAGTATATACTTACCTGTTTCATTCCTTTAGGTATTATATGACACTTAAAAATCCATTGCATGTACGAGAGTGAAACATTGGTTTTGTTAGCTTTATGTTTCTGGTAGCAGTAGTAATCGAACGACTCAAAAATCTAATATTTAGTGCGGACCGATACGTATACCAAAAGTATAGTTAAGGAGAATGCCTAAATGAATCTTAATTTAGTTATCAATTTATAATCGTCCTGGCAATCAGCGTCCATGTAAACTAAATTTCAAATATATAAAAGATCTAATCAATTTACAATTTCACTACGAAAAAAAAAAACAGAAAAAAGTGATTGTAATTCCATTATAAATGGACGAAACGGTTTAATAAATTTTGGTGGTGTATAAAAAGTATAAATATAAACTATACATCGTGTTGGTAAGAAAGCTATTGCAATAAATGTACTAGTCATTACATTAATGCCGATGGTTCAGCATAAGGCATTATCTTGTTATCATTTGTATGAGAGCAGGCTCTGTATCGTAAAACTGAATGGCCGCTATGGATTATGAATAAAGCCGCTCAAGCTCGCATTCCCAAATTAACACAATAATTCCAAAAATAATTTCAGGTACAGTGCCCACCTTGCCTAAAGGTAAATGTTTACTTCGACAAATAAAACATGCACCGAAATAAAATATCAGATATAAAAACTTCACCAGACATCTGTTTATCTACGTTAGAATAAGAACTTTTTAAACTTAGTAGCATTAGCTCCCGGCGGCAGTTCGGGCAGGACCTAACATTCATAATACCCAATACAAGCATTATATATTGTTAACACTCATAAGAATTGAAATAAAACTATTTTTAAGGATTTTATCGCGTTTATTTTTTCGTTTTTACGTTCCCGACGTTTCGGTATTATTAAATCGAAAACCAAGCGTACCATTGCAAGACCTCAAGATACTGTGAGCACTTTCTGCGTAGATCGGACCACAATCAACAATTAAATATGAGGGTAGCCCGTTTCTAACTATGACACCAGGACGTCAACCACCTCAGTCCTCCCGTGACCATGCGTTTTTACTTTCCCGACGTTTCGGCTGCTGTTAAGCAGCCGAAACGTCGGGAACGTAAAAACGAAAAAACAAACGCGATAAAATCCTTAAAAATAGTTTTATTTCAATGTGTAGTATTCGCGTAAATATAAGAAATCAACTCATAAGAATATCAGTAGATTCTTTTTTCCCTACAGATTATAATAGAACGTATTACCAATGTTCATATAGAACTTATCGAATTTTAAACAATTGGTTTCTACGGAAAAAGCTGCATTCAAGCATATACGCTGAAGATATTAGGTATATTGTTAAAAATAAAATGAATATTTCAGAACGTATTTAATTATCGAAAAATATAATAAGAGGTATTTTAGTGTATGTGGCAATTATCGTCTCGCCGACAATTCACTTAAATCAAATATAGACCGAAAATTAAACATTTCGTTCTCATTAAAATTCTATACATTTAAAAATAAACGGCCATTCCGTGCGAGCGTGTTTTCCATAGGCTGGCAACCTACCTGGCAACATAATATGTAGATCAGATTTTTTTTATAAATATTCACGTGTTCTTATCGAGATTGCCTGAATAATTGCCATGTATTAACTAAAGCCCTGCATATAATTTGGAATGTCGCTATTTTCGCGTGACCTTTCTCTTTCTTACTTACTATAATTTTAGTACTTATTTTAAAGTGTACAACGACACATATCAAATAGCAGGAAGTGACAGCAGGGAATAGGAACCTATCATGAAACTCATATCGGCAAGTAACACCGGGAGCGCCGCGCCTCGTCCACGGATATCACTTATTAACCCCGTGTTACCTCTTGTTGCTACCGGAGAAATCTCATTTTTGAAGATAGCATGGGGAACGTTACACGGCGGTACGATGCGACCTACACCAGGCGACATTTGTTTAGATTATGTATTGAACAGGACGAGGGGCCAGCTTAGGTTCACGGACAACAGACATACTATTTTAGGAGAGCGTACCCAAGATGCTCCCAGAATATAAAGCAGCAAGTGGGCAGAGGTTTAATTAAAATCGGACCAGTAATTTCGAAGCGTACGAATAGCTAACTATGTACATATTGTGAGCTTGTTATTAGCAGTAAACTTTGCTTTACGCGCTGGTTTATTTATCACATTGTTTTTTATTAATTACGGTTCCTTGTGACGTTGTAGGCAAAAACGTAAAATTAATTTTGTTCTGAATGGATAACTTTTGAAGCACTGCATTCACAGCTACATGTATATATTACGACCTGATTGGCACAGTTCGTAGTGACCCTGCTTTCTACGCCGAGGGTCCTGGGTTCAAATCCTGGTAGGGACAAACTATGTGTATTGAGCATGAATGATTGTACCCGAGTCATGGATGTTTAATATGCATATAAGTATTATATACTGAGATCGCCCTCAGTCCATTGTACGGTACCCATAATATAAGCGTTGCTTGATTTCGAACCGTATATGTAGTTGGTGTGTTCGTCTGGCGATATTATATTATATCCCCCTAATTTATAGACGTTTTATAACTTTATCAAACGTCATATAGTACTGAGCAAAACAAAATTCTTGTGCGCAGTACTACAGTACAGTACTACTATATGACGTTTGATAAAGTTATAAAACGTCTATAAATTCGGGGGTATATATGTAAAATAATTTCAATGTCCTGCAATCTTTTTTAGTAAATTCGCAAGTAATGTAATAAAATAAATCCATATTCTTAGAATGTCGTTACTTTTTGTACTCCCATATGTCTGGCCACAAAAAGAACAAACGTTAGATAAGTACCAACATTACGATATTATTGCGATGTCAGGAAAATATGAAAGTGGAACACTTCTACGTTTCATTTCGCTCGGCGAATAACTTTTTTAACGCCAGTAAACAATTGATGGTGAGGGAATTGAGTTCAATAGAAAATGAAAATTAGATTCGGAGTTTTGTGGATGCTGGATTCAGATTACAAAAGGCTGGACTTATGCTCTAAGTGAATTGAATTCTGTGGTTGCATTTAATTTGAGACGTCGAAACTGTTTGCAGTAGTTGGTCATAGTAGTAGTAGGGAGTAGTAGTGACGTATATATTATGTACGGCTTGGAGGGACTCAATATAGAGGTGGCCAGTCACTTATTATTGCCAAGCATGTAATGAGGTTTGCTGCTTATAGTTACTAAAATTTAGGTATCATTATCCTCATAATGTTTCATAAAAACTTGTGAAATTGCATTCACCAATTGGGATGCTCTATTTTTAATATTTAAGAAAGATTTGATAGACGTGTCACTAGAGTGTTTCACCTATTCCATAAATTATACGGCTAATAGTAGTATCCGCGTATCCATCTACGCGTCTATGTGATGTGGCACCCATAGCCGATGTGCGTACGCGTCGTTAGAACTGTCACGACCGTTATCGACACGGAATCTCTCGACCGCGAGACCTAACTACTTGGCACACCTCCCGGGTCGTTGCGCTATTAATTAATTAGCTTTTTACTCATCTGCCCTCGAAGGGCAACACGGTTCTGCGGAGATAGTGCGACGAGCAGGACGACTTCTCGGTAACTTACTTTGATGTCGATGCCTTGTAATTTTCTTAGTAGTAGAACTTTCTGGGAAATCGAAATTATCCCTTCTCCTGGAAGTTTTGAGGTCATTCAGTGGTTATACAATTTATGTACGAGTTTCTAACGAGAGCGCTTTAGAGCTTAATATTGGGCTATTTTCGTTTACATTTTTAAGTCCACAATTACGTCTAAGTACGAAGTACTTATTCAATTAAATACTTAATTCAGTTCCGGTTTATTTACAAGTCTTGGTTCCACGAAACCTAATTTCAACTTTCTAAAGCCAATACCTAAATTATTTATTGCGTCAGACTGAGTAATGGAATCATCAATCAGGTCAAGATGTCTGCCTCATTCTGAAGTGAACATTTCCACCCCACAAAATGTTTTTAATGCAGCATCTGTATTTCGTTGATAATGCTGTGACGTCAGTAGATGCATAATGATCTCACGAAAGCATCGTGAGATTTTTAAGGTTATATATAGTGTGGAATATGTTTTTTTCAATAATAAGCAGTAAAACTCGTATTATTTAACCTTTGGCCAGTGTGTGTGTGTGTTCATACTATACAGCCATAACACAGTTATGCTACTCATCATTGGTGTTATTATTTCTTTAGAAGCATTTTATTAGAATGTATATATAAATAATCCGGTTTGCCGGTGATTTGTGTGGGGTTTATTGAAACAATAAATCTGATCGATTTGAAGATTAAACGAAGTATGAGATTGAACAAGGTCAATTAAACTTGTCGATCAAATTTTCAAACACTGAAACATTTGTACATCCTCTATCGAGTTAGTAGTGATTATGACTAT
Source organism: Pheosia gnoma (assembly GCA_905404115.1). Classification (NCBI taxonomy): domain Eukaryota; kingdom Metazoa; phylum Arthropoda; class Insecta; order Lepidoptera; family Notodontidae; genus Pheosia; species Pheosia gnoma. Next base: position 3,098,851 of record FR989901.1, on the reverse strand, counting down.
TCATAATTGCTATCGGTGTACATGACCAAAAAGCATTTGATTTTGATGATTGATTTAAAATACCTGTTATTGAAATTATAATAAAGTGTGAATATAAAAATAAATTTATCGATGATATCGATATCTATCGGTGTCGATATACAAGTAGCAACCCGAGACTAGAGTGGGGCGCCCGCATACTCCCACGGTCTCGTCTTACCACTACCTCGCCTTCCCACCACGCTCACCACTTGATCACACAACTTGGTCGCCGTATACAACTCGGAACACGTGTGACCGAGTACATACGAGCACATTAAAACTGGAACAAAGACACTAATTAACTGAACTCAATTTAAACTTAACACAACATTTTCGTTATGAACGAAAGTTGTCATTATGAATTACATAGATTTCGTTTATGGAACCACTTTTGCAGGTGCTTAGGTAAGCTACTCAAAATTAACGTCGGGGCAATTGAAACTTAACCTATACATATAAATAAAATTTGAGTGTCTGTTTGTAATATTAAAATAACCGCTTTTTACTAAGTGCATTTGGATGTATACACGTTACCTATACCGAAACAACATTTTTTAAATTTTTTGTCTGTCTGTCTGTCCGTCTGTCTGTCTGTCTGTCTGTTTGTTCCGGCTAATCTCTGAAATGGCTGGACCGATTTTGGTGGGACTTTCACTGGCAGATAGCTGATGTAACAAGGAGTAACTTAGGCTACTTTTATTTTAGAAAAAAATAGGATCTCACGAAAAAAAATTAAAACCAATGTTGCAGCGCAGCGCCTGATTAAGTTTGATAGCAACAACCTGCAATGCGTCCCGCGGGCTCAGAATGGGCGAGCAGGCTGTCAACGGTTGTCTTTGTTAAATACCACGCGGACGAAGTCGCGGGCAACAGCTAGTTCTTTATAAAAACAATGGGCCTATGTAACTTTGTTTAAATTTTTCATACCACATTTTATAATGTTAGTCGTAGGTTGTTGTACCTAATGTATATATTTAGATATCGGATTTAGAAACAGACTATTAGCCAAAGGTATGACCGACCTACAAAGCCGAAAAGCTTGGTGTATAAAAAGGTATCGATGAAAACAATAGAAACTTGACATAAAATAAGAAAAATATAGCAAGTGTCTACTGACATTGTCACACGGTCGCGCGATATGACGAAACGACAAAAATATGTCTTTATGCGAAACAATACGAATAGCTAGTTGCGAAAATACCGAAAATAGATCACGTTTTGCCGTCGTCGGGTAAAAAGAAAAAAAATCTATCGTCGACTATGTCCTTTTTACAATAAATTCTTTCTCACAAATGGGTGCTATTTGTTAGTGGGCCGGTCGAGCGGCCGCCGTTGTCCCATTGACATCAATGTTGATTCAAATGTGTACACGTCTCAACAATCGATAAACCGCGCTTACATGTTCGCTATTTATTAGCACGACATTTTGTTGTATTCAAATTCCTCTTCAAAATTTTACGCAGTAACATTGACTGCCACCGATTGTTAAGATTATTTAATTGTAATTTTCCATACAAATATCCTCGACATCGTATTAGATTCTTGAGCCCCCATTCCGTAAAACTGATCTTGGTTCCAATTCACCCATATCAAGGCTATGTGAACTTTACAATAAAATGGGTAACCTTATCGATATATGTTACACATCTCTCCGCAAGCGCACCAGATCCAAATTAGTTAATGTTCTTTTTGTTTTGTTTTATATAGACGGATAAGGTTTAATAGTTTTAACCCCCAAGCGACTAAGTTTAATATTGTTTAGATTTTCCTTTGTTAGTATTCTAATTTTTAAAGTATGTTAAGTTTTTAGCATTTGTTTTTGATTCCCTTATCTCATCGGCGATTCGCTATACTTTGTTTTTCTTGCATGATGTGTTTACCTTCGTAAATTGTACAAATAGACGAAGAAATTTAGCGATCCGACATTTGTTATTTTTGGTGTAACAGTTATTGCTGAACCTTTCAATAACTAAATAAAAAAAATATATATATTTTACTAGCTGTTGCCCGCGACTTCGTCCGCGTGGTATTTAACAAAGACAACCGTTGACAACAGCCTGCTCGCCCATTCTGCGCCCGCGGGACGCATTGCAGGTTGTTGCTATCAAACTTAATCAGGCGCTGCGCTGCAACATTGGTTTTAATTTTTTTTCGTGAGATCCTATTTTTTTTTTCTAAAATAAAAGTAGCCTAAGTTACTCCTTGTTACATCAGCTATCTGCCAGTGAAAGTCCCGTCAAAATCGGTCCAGCCATTTCAGAGATTAGCCGGAACAAACAGACAGACAGACAGACAGACGGACAGACGGACAGACAGACAGACAGACAAAAATTGTAAAAAATGTTGTTTCGGTATAGGTAACGTGTATACATCCAAATGCACTTAGTAAAAAGCGGTTATTTTAATATTACAAACAGACACTCCAATTTTATTTATATGTATAGATGTAGTAGAAATTTCCTATCTAATTAAGTATCATAAGTCTCAGTAGTGGCTCCTAATGTTCAATACCTAGATTCTGATATTTTTTATGTACTTTACGCTTTATCAGCAGTGTGTTTTTAAATTCAAAACGTAAGTACAAAGTCAATTTTAATATTGTTGTCAGCGACTTTCAGAACAATGCTAGAAAATAGTCGAAAATGATGAATAGACAGTGCGATGAATGAAAATTACTTGAGCATTTAGTTTCACGCTCAGTGAAAAATTATGATTAAAATGCCAAGTTTGAAGTTTCTTTGTAGGTATCTTAAATAAAAGCAAGTCCACAGTCTTTGGAATATTTATAAATCGCTTTGATATTCTCTATAATAAATTTCAATCACTGTCGAGGGTTGTTTGATCACTTTTCATCATCCTTTGATTCGATATTAATATCGTTAAGCTGAACTTAATTTTAAATCGCTTGCGATTCAGCGAGACATTTACTCAGATTCAAATATTTGCACAGCACTGAGACATGATAGGCTCATAATAATTATTTATCTTATTATTCTTAACTCTAGAAATTACATCAAGTCTCATAAAGCAGCTTTAATTAGTACAACCAGTATAGATCGCCTTTATTGCAATCGATATCATTGATCATAGTTAGAAGAAAACGTTTAGTAGCGACTCTACCACCGGACTCTATACGTTATAAAGGGTAATCGACTTGGCCGAGCAATCGAATTGAATCCGCAACAGAATCATAACGTATTTTTGCATAAATATACTAGTTTCTTGCCATAATTAACCCGATATATAGATAATTAATACTCAATTAAGTAGCGTTTACTAAAGTATTTGCAGTAATTACAACGTTGCGGTAAAACTGTCTGCAGCAACTATAACTAATAGCCCTGAACGAAATCATATAACTAAACCGGTTTTTATGGATCAACTTATTGTAGTCTACATTTTTCTTCGGTCAGATTTTTTAAGAATTATGATCTAAACAGATTTAGATAAGTAGTAACACATAGGATAGACTTTTTCGAAGTAAAGTCACGGGCTAGAAGCGCAAATAACATTCTAGTACTACGTACGAGGACCTAGTAATAAGTATAAATGTGTGGATGATACAAATGATAATCGGTCCCCAATTTTGTGATTACCGTAAAACGTTTCGAGTTGTTTGTTCGAGACAGAAAATAACACGGAAACGAGTCCATCGTAAAAATTGAATAAACCATAATTGCGTCATTTAGTCCGCGTAGAAAATCAATACACATTGATATATTATAACAGGTACGAATGGTATGTACAGTATTCAGGGAGGTATGGGTGAGGAATGCGTAGAGCGTCGAGTACGCTGTTCCATAAATCAAAACTGAAAACGCACCTAGAACGTAACGCAAGATGTACCCCGTACCTACACGTGTTTGTTGACCCAATTCTGCTTATGATTGCATACTTTGTATATTTAAAACTAATATTAAACGTGAGTTTGTTTATACACAGATGCAGATGCTAGAAAAAGTGGACCGAATTTAAATAAACTCTACATGCAATGTGTTTATTGATGTAATGATATGATGAAACTACGAACGATCGAACTGATTTGAGAACCAATAAACATGTGTGTTTCGATTTCAAATACCTACCTATACAAACATTTATTTCCTACTTTCTACTTGTGAAATTTACGTTAGCATCTCGTTGATGTAAAGAAAACTGCTACTGGTTGTTATGCTACCTAGTTGTAAAAATACAGTAGGTAGGTAAAACAACTACACCCGATTTATAAGTTATGTAATAATTATTACCTAAATAATAAAAATCAATAACGGTATCAGAGGTGACATAAAATTGAGTAGCTGTACGATCGGATCAAGATCAAATGAGATGAGCTTTAGGAAAAATGAAGTTCGTATAGGTATTTCGTTTAGCTCCGTATTTATCTGTTGGTCGGTTGATCCTATTGTGTAGAAAGGTTTTTACTTCGAATCGGATAGCACCCACACATGTGACCTCATTCCACATATGTCAAATACACAGGACATTCCTAAGCACGCAGATTGGCAGCGCATGCATTTTTCTGACGTTTCCTTTACGGATTCGAATGAACAATAGACCTCAATATCAGTCGTTGTGCAGACGCGACCCTGATACACATAATACAATACTGCAATGTAATATACTTTCGATCCAAATGTATTACGTGGTTTCAACACCTTGTTCTTTCTATTTACTTTACGTGACCAAATCGCGGGCGCCGTGCAACTATAAATCGGAATAAGACGTCATATTTTTCGTTGCGAAATGAGCTATTCGACCGCGTGAGTACGAATTTGCCGCTGAGATTATCTGATTCAGGAATGATACATATCATTGACTAAACGGTACTTACATGAAATGCCGTCGTAAAGATACATGCTCGACACGACTTACGAAGTTTTCTAAAGACGTGAAGTATGCCAACATGCGCTGCGAAAGTTTAATGGGTTATGCCCTGAACCTTTCTCGCCTTGAGGAAAGGCTCAGTAGAGGTACATTATAGAGCTAAATTGGGCGCAATAAAATTAAATTTTAAAATGAATGACGCCTTCTCTTGCTCTCCCTTAATCTCCAACTAATGAAAAGTGAAAAGACGTTGTTCTTAGAATCCTTCATGCATTTTTAAAGCGTGAAAAAAGCTTCCAAATTATAGCGACACGGCACCCGTTGTATTTTTAAATTTACGGTCTGTTCTCTAGCGGGCAAGTATTAAATACTTATCGTAAAAAATGTTCTGTGAATAAAATTTGCATAACGAATCTGGAATTAAAGAAAAACAAACTTAAGCTTTCGCAGGAATCAGGAGCAAAACTAAATTTTCAATACCTCGAGAACGGCAGGCTTGAGAGGATTTTTGTTTGTTTAGTGATTTTATAGATATGACTATAAGAATGTTATGACTGCTGGAAAAGTTTGATACAGACATAGATATTGGCTTAGAGTGACTGGGATGTTTTGAGTATTTTTCGACTTGCTCAGCGTATCGTGTTTGATTGGTTGCCACAAATGACTAGTGGAAAAAAAATGCCTTAATTTATATTAGGCTTAAGGTGATTGTTACGACATTTACTTGGATAAATGCTGTAGATGACACCTATGCTTTAAATTTGATTTCGTTGACATCCCTTTTCACATTTAGAGAGTAAGATATAAGTATCAATATTTTATATAATACTTATATCTTTCGTTAATATTAGGATATTAATATTCTTAAGTTGGCTTTTCATTTCGGGAAAGCAGAAAAATCAGACCAAAGGCTACATTTGTCTAGGATATACTCGTCTAGGTAATTAATATAACTTGCAATCTTTGCTTCCAAGCTTGCTGGCTGTCCCACAGTTACCCTTCACAAAAGTGTAAACACTTGGCCGACAGGACGTTGCCAGGGGCCTGCCCGCGCTATTTTTTCAACGACGCACCGACCTTAGCTGTTTTCATAGACAGAATTCTCATCTGCGCGTCTCAGGATGATAAAGCAAACATACTTCTACGCGAGAATATAATGCTGAAATGACTATGCTTGGGAAGTATACAACATATTTTATTGAAAACACAACACGATGTTTATTGAGTAGGTACATATTGTAAAACGTTAACGTTCACGTAGAAGATGTTTTTAATGAAATTATGAAATAATGTTCGAACTGACGGTGCATTTTGTTATAAGCAGATGGAGGAAATTGTTACACTTCCACCATACGTCAGTGGCTAAGTTACAAATTAAAATACGGGCGCGGGAGTGAAGGGCGGGTGGCGGAAGGGCGCGCCCCGAGCGAGAACCGTCTTCACCGTCTTCGCCAGGAGGCGCCAGGAACCACGCGAACGAGCACCTTAATTGAAGTGAAAATAATTATGCCAATTATAACGTGAATGATGAAGAAATTAGCAAGTAATTTTATACTTCAACGCGCCTTGATCATTATTTCGTAGGCGACAAAGACCATATCACTGTAAATCATTAATACATTTACTCATTAAAATAACTTAATAACGCCAGTTGTATAAATTGAATTATTATTTTGACAAGATTTTTTATTACTAATTTGCAAGACAAATAACGGTAATGCGGAAACAAAGATAATTAATTTCCCAATGAAATAAAACCTTCCTTGTCGGACAACGATATTGTGTAATTATTTCGCAATTTGCTGCGCTGCATATTAATAGGTATAGGTGCTTTTCGAAATGCCATCAGTGGAACAAATGGGTGTGAAGAACATTTTGGGGGGAAATTTAACAGTGAACTTGTCAATTTGGTTCATTATCAGAAAATTGTGTTTCTTTGAAATATGTGTAATATTAAGCATCGTTCATTGTTTGTGTGTTAATAAAAGTGCATGAGTGAGGGAAAATAAAATAAAACAGTACAGGTTGACTTTTCGAGTTCTGCCAAGGTGTCTGGTAAATTTTCAGTAAAGTATTCATAGCTTTACTGATATGGGTAGGGGATTCAACTCATCATCATCATCATCTTCAACAACATCATTATTACCATCAGGGGTACTTATATTATTTAAAATAACGAAGGCACATTTTGCTTGACACTGGCAAAAATTGCACTATTTTGTAGCCGATTGACAACATAAAAAAAAGAAGAAATTAGTGTGAATATGTATTTTTTGTCGAAATGGCGGATGAAGACGGCACCTACTTTAATAAAGTTAGTATAATACACGCTCGGGTCTTAGATAAGTGAATAAGCTTAGACTCACATTAATAGAAACCCATTTATGGGAGGGTCAACAAACTTGTTAACCAGAAACCTTGGCTAGGTATAATACTACGTGATTTATTTACTACGACTTGTGAGCTCGGCTGTTTATGTAACCTTAGTACTTAACAGTAACACGCTATATTTTTTGCGTTGTGTAGTCGTTGAAGTCGTGTTCAGTAGGTAACCTCCATTTAAGGTACAGATTGCGCTAATTAATGGCGGGTCGTTAGCCCGTCACGCCGTCTGCACCACTCACAAGTATTTTTTTCCCCCGGAGACTTTTATTTCGAAAATGTCTACCCATATTTTCTTTGTTGGAAATTCGGACTGATCCGTATTACCAATTTTCTCCTGACGCAGTTTTTTCAATATCACTTACTCAAGTATAAGGGGGAGATCCTTTCAAAGATGTAAGTTTAGTCAGGTTGATTAACTCAAGAAAACCATGCTCTGCGTGAGTGAAATCTATATAAAATATCGAGCAATGGTACCTATATTATTCTGTTTTAGTTAACCGACACTATAATATAATACCTACTGCTCGTATTACTTGTTTATTTCTCCTGTTGCTATTGAACGTTTTTAAGTTTATTATTTCACACAGTTATGTTTCTTATTCGCACAAAAGGCTAATAACAGCATCGTCATCAAAGAAAATGCGACGTACGTATGTAATTGTGGCCGTCTCGAATCACAGTCATTTTGTAACAGAGTCAGCGTTCATTTGTTGTACACCGACACGCTTTTGTATGCAGAATTGGACCTGTTGCTTGAAATAAAATAGCAACATAATATATACCTATTTTTTGCTCATTTCATTGGTTTACTTATTTGCAAAGGTCTTGAAGTAAACATGTTTGTTTGAAGGCAAATTATTTCACGTTTCATTTATAATGTAGGTGAGTTAGGTAATGAAAGACTTGACCTCATAATTTAATTGTAAGTACACAGTTAAGCGTACTTAGTTTACGTATGATGAAAGGCGAAAAAAATTTTAATAGTTTGTTTAGTGTGCAGTGTAGGGGTAAGTTAAGTTTAAGTTAACGTTATATATAGATTAACGGTTGGGTTAAAATCAAGGTGATAATGTTGGTGAGCTTGTGATAGGGCCCGTCGGCCGGTGCGCGGTGGCTCGGCGCCTCCCCGTTCGGTAGCGTCGGCGCACGCGACCTCGTGTCATTGACCGCCGCTGCGCCTGCGCCGATGCCGTTGCTGCCTCTACGAATGGGTGTCATGATAAGGTTGTCATGGTGTTATGTTATGTTAAACTTCCCCGGGACTATCCAAGGTTTTATTTATAAAGCTGACCCGATAGAGGTTGTCATGTCTAAAAACTTTTTCAGTTTTTTATCTACAAACCTTATTCGAATTATTACAAACATCTTACAAAAATAGCCAAATGGCCAGCCGTTTTCTAGTAATGTGCTTACCGACAGACATTGCATTTTTATTTATTTAGTTTAATCGACTATCGGCTTAATCGATGGTTATTAGTTAACTATACAACTTTTAATATGTATTTGTTCACATGAGGCATTCATATTAAGAAATTGTACTAGGTGACTAGTAACTACCCATGTAAAAGTAAAACGGAATAACTCCACATACGTAATATATACGAAAGTTATCGAAATAAATACTAACTTTAGTAATTAGAAAATAGTTTTGGTAACCCTAGCAATAACCGTTTAGACGTGAGACGTGTGAACGAGACAGCTTCGGTGTATCTTTCAACAAGACTGACAGAGATAGCATCAATCCAGTTGCGTGGTAAGAAAAAGAGAAACCTATGTGAGAATAAAATAAGTCATTGTAATTTTTTCAATTAGGTATTTACGAAGTCACAAAAAGGACAGAAATTTCAGTGATGCGAAAATATTTCACATTTATGGTCTGAGTACAATAGTAGGCATCATTTCACTCAAAGCCCGTTACGCGGCCTGCAATTTCACCTTTAACATTTAGCCCATTCACAGAACGATTGGGAACGTAATTCTGAGAACACGTTCTCAATGAAGTCAGCAACAGATGAGTAACATAGGTACCATTGTGAAATTGTTGTGAAAAAAAGCGACACGTTTTAATACAAATAGGTAGGTATTTTGCATGAATAATACTTACATTAAAATATCCGTAGTAGATCTACAGGCAGTGTAAAAGGATTCCACATGATGTTGTAACAAATTAATGCGTTTTATTAACAATGTAGCTATGAATGAACATCCCCACTTAAACTGCATTCACTAAACGATAGCTTAATTACTACTAAATCAAGCCAATATTTGTGTCGTTGGACTTAAAACACTTTTCAACTAATTTGTCCCGATTTGCGCTATTTGTTAGTAAAATATATTTATCTATTGATTGTACGATTTTATAAACTTAAGTCAAAATACTCCGTACCCAAATCATCGTACGAGCGACGGCACTACAAACTGGATAGAAGATAAAAAAAAACTTTCTTTTTTTTTTGGTTGGCAATCGGCTACAAAATAACTTTGAAACCTACTAGACAGGTAGAAATATATTACTGCAATTGTTACGGAATGCAAATAGGTACCTATTTAACATACCTATGGTAAAGCCAATGTCCGCAATTCGTATAAAAACGGCATTTAAAGTATATAGGTACGATGGCTCCAAAGAAACTGGATGATAAAAGGAAGGCCTGCTGGTATTATGGTACGTTTCTATGTAACTAATAAAAAAATGCCACATATTCCACGCGCAAATGAATTTGTTTTAACTTTCTGATGTCGTATTCTGGGTGATTGGTACATGCGTGTGTGATCGAAACGGAACAAACAATATATCAAAACATAATAGTTTGACATCGTCCGTGAGCACTGGCTGGTTGAATTATTTTTTTTAAACATTTCGAATGCAGCCGCGGTGTTCCTTTTTCAATTTTTGAATTATTCCAAAATGGAATGAATTCAAATTTAGGTGTGTGTGTAACAACCATAAACTTATTATAATAAAATTATTGTAGTTACCATATTATATTACTTAATTTAATTCAGCAGTGTTCATCTATGTCTGTGCAAGTTGTTTTCATTTACTGGAAAGTTATAAAGTTTATTCAATTTATTCCTTTCACATGTTATTCAAAGAGCTTGGTTGTACAAAGTAATTCTGCGTTATTGTTGCAGCTAAACGTGACTGGATCCAATTTCGAGTCGAGTAGGTACTAATGAGCTCGAGATTATTATCAATGAGTATTTCAATGTCTATGAAAGTCGTACGTGGGCCGCTAAGACTTGTAGTGGAGTTACTAAGCTCACTAATAACAGTAATAATTTTTATTGAATAAGTTACTCATATTGTATATGAGAATTGCCTAAATTATGTAGGTAACTACTATTTATTTACACGATAATTGTGTAGAATATGTAAGTACTTATAGGTAGGTACATAGGATACTTAAGTAGGTAACAATATTTGGATCTTTGGTAAGGCAACAAAAAAGTTTAAACCATTTCGTCTTTGAGTTCTAGAGAAAACGATAGCAATGCCCCGAGAGTCCTTGAAAGTAAAATAAATTGAATATCTTATAGGTATTAAACATATCACAAGATAATAATAAAGGCTACTTCAACTGATTTACACATTTTGAGGTTTCTTAGTATATGAGCCATGCGCATGACTTTGTCCATTAAAGCGAAGCAAGAATCAAGGAAAATCTCGACCAATGACTTAGCTACACAAGCACCATCTTCCTATCTTGTCAGAATAAAGCTATGCTATTGGTTTATCATTAGTACCCAATCGATACATAGTTTTGAAGCGAACTAGCTTTACACACAGCATCATAAATCTTGTACCTTCTCTTGCAGTATGGTGCACTGTGCGCGGTGACGACGAGCAACACGACTCGAGGGAGGGAGATGACGTCACGATGCAGTGTCGGTTCGCGCTGGAGCCCCTCGCCGGAGAGTCCCTCACTTACTACTGGGTCCGGAGTACCGCCAGCGGACACGACAACGTCGCCATCGGAAACATACCCCTTGAGACAAATTACCAGTAAGTGTCTACACATTTGACTTCAGTTTTACATGCTCTTTGTCAGAGGCTTTTCTCCATAGGAACGGCATTGCGAATGGCTCGTAAAGTTATGGCCAAGCATTTTGTGTTCATTCATAAGTACCTATGTGGTTGATATGAATAAAAAATATTCAGATTCTGAGTCTGGAGCGGCTCACACAATTCTGATTGGATATGTATTGGCCATATATAAAAGCGCCTACGTTTACGGGATATCCCGTAAAGTTCCATATGGATGGCAGGTCTCATCGTATCTCACTACCAAATGGTTTGCTTGAGGAAAACATACACTTCCCGACTGTACCTACTCAGGTCAAGCCGCCACCCTTTATGTTACCTATCTATCCATCAGCCATTGCTGGTCAAGGGCTCCCCAAGAATATGAACACTCCTGTGCCACTCGCCTTCACACCGCCATGCATAGCTCCTTGTAGGGTTCTACCTTAAAATCGCAATTATCAGTCCTGTGGGCTACCTGTATCTAGAAGAATGGTTAACACGTAGGTACCTATAGCATTCTCGAGCTAGAACGCCGTGGCTGTATTATTTTTTACTGCCCCTTTGTTGCGCATTGTTGAGATTACTCACCCTTATAAATTAAGCTCCCATAACTCTCCAGGATCCCGGTGCAGCTGTACAACTCCCTAACGATGCGAACTTCAAGGAACGCTGAGAGCTAAAATAGAATTTCTGCTATTCTTGACACTGTTCAGGTTGAAATGTAATTTCATTTCGCGTTACAAAATCAAGTATTGTAGCTACGCAGATCCTTTCTTCGCGACCGAATTCTTATTGTGTTAGTATGTGCAGAAATTCTGTTTCCCTTAAACTAATAAAATAGCTTTCTATCTTCAGCCAACCGATATCCAATGTCGCTTCGAGATGAAAATCCTAGTTCCGCCCTAGATATTTGATGTTATGATACAAAACTGGACGTTTCGTAGTCCCAAAATTCCCTTTTTATTTTTTTTAGTCTGAATATATATTCAAATAGCTACCGGATGAATATCGCACATCTGCTCTGCAAGATCCTTTCTTCGCGACCGAATTCTTATTGTGTTAGTATGTGCAGAAATTCTGTTTCCCTTAAACTAATAAAATAGCTTTCTATCTTCAGCCAACCGATATCCAATGTCGCTTCGAGATGAAAATCCTAGTTCCGCCCTAGATATTTGATGTTATGATACAAAACTGGACGTTTCGTAGTCCCAAAATTCCCTTTTTATTTTTTTTAGTCTGAATATATATTCAAATAGCTACCGGATGAATATCGCACATCTGCCAACCGTTATAAAAATAATTAATATTCATGAAAAAATACAAGGAATTTGCATGCTAAGCACGCGGAGGGCTTAAAAATAAAACCTACCCCATAACTTGCCAATTTCATGTAAGTAAATTAATTGAGGTCAAAACATAAATTTTATCAACTTACAAAAGAGATTATGCGATCATTCCGAAGGTCCCATCCTAAAAGATTACTTCAATTGGGTTTGCACTGGAACGAGATCGGATCTGTTTGTACCGCACATATAAGAACGAAATGTAATATGTGAAATAAATAACAAAAATAAATGTAAGTAGGTACATACGTGTAATTTCATGCACGAGTGGCGCTGAACGGGACGCGACATCGCCTAATGCGAGGAAGATAAATTTAACCGCGGAATGTCTTCATTTTTACGAGTGCACGGACAAATATCCTTGGAGTTGACGAATGTTCGTCGTGAGTTGAAGCCCATGGGTGAATGGAACGACTTAAAATGGTAATGATAAGAAATCAGTAAGCTGGAAAGAAATACTTTCTGAGTTTGTGGCAAGTCAAGAAATAAGGTCTGGCTGAGATAAATGCTGAGATTAAAACTATACCCCTTTCTTCCGACTTGTATAAATCCTTTAAAATAGGACTCACCTTGACGTGCAAAATTTTAAAAGGGCCCATTACCATACCTTAGTTTACCGGTATTTCGCTAGTTGATTCTCGGAGAGCGATCAATACGTGTAAAAATCGGTAATCAGCCAAATTAAAGTAAGTATATCGGCAGTCGACCCTTATACAGGTTGATTCAGAGGGGGCCTAAGCCTTGAACCTGGGCTTAGCGCATTTGTAAATATTATGTGAAGTTAGAATTTGAATATGTTAATTAAAAAAAAAATATCGCAATATTCACAATTGTGATTTTATTGGAAACATTTCTTTTGTTTTAAATCGTGTTATCGAAATTCTCACTCCACATGGTGTTTACAAATTAGGCTTAGTTCTAGTACACCCTTTCTGAATTATCATGAAAAGTAAAAATAGGTTCGAAGGATTTGTGTAACCATAATCTCTTTAAAATTTGGTAATTCTTGAGCCTAGAGTTCGTCTCGGGAGATAGGCGGCATTAAATTTTATCTTCATAGAGATTTGGGTCGAAACCGAAGGCCAAGCGGCATTACCGTTATTCTAGAACCTAAGAAATATAAATTATAAAATGTACTGACGTACCTACCAATCAGTGTCGAGTTACATCATTCATTTTGTTTTGTTAAATTTCAAAGAAAAATAAGGCGTATCTAATTGTGTTTGAGTACATGGTCATCCTTGGATGTATCTGTATACTGATAAAAGTAGGTCTAACATTTTTTTTGTGTGTAAAAATAGGTCATAAATGCGTATTGTATAATGCGCTCTAATTCTAGGTTAAGTGTTTTCTAAATATGATAAGTACCTACATTATTATTTCACGACCTGATTAGCTCAGTTAGTGGTGAACCTGCTTTCTGTGCCGAGGGTCCCTGGTTCGAATCCTAGTAGGGAATAACTTTGTGTGATGAGTATGAATGTTTTACTCGAGTCATGGATGCTTAATATGTATACAAAGTATTATATACTGACTTCCCTCTCAATCCATTGTACCATACCCATAATAGGTATAAGCGTTCCTTAGTGTGGGGGAGTTGTTGTGTTCGTCTGGCGATATTTATTTATTTTACTATGTATTTATCATATAACGAAGAAAAAAAATTATGGCACACTAGCTGCGCCCCGCGGTGTAACCCGCGATTAAAAAGTAAGTCCTTTTTACCGGAATAAAAAGTAGCCTATGTGCTATTCCAGACTATAATCTATCTCTGTGCCAAATTTCATCCAGATCCGTTCAGCCGTTCTGGCGTGATTGAGTAACAAACATCCATCCACCCAAACTCTCACATTTATAATATTAGTGTGATGATAATTTGTGCGCATTATATGATACGCATTTATGACCTATTTTAACACAAGACATAATGTTAGTCCTACTTTTAGCAGTAAACAGGTCCAAGGATGACGATGAACTCAAATACAATTAGGTACGCTTTATTTTACGAGTATTATAGGTAAAATTTAAACTATATTTGTGATAACATTTTGGTAAAAGCAAGTAATTTGCGGGTAGAGAGTATGGGGTTGTCATCTTTCTTTGTCGCACCGATGCTCACTTAATTATGCCGGTGACGTCACATGACACTGAAATGTGCGTTTTTTTTGTTATATATAACCCAATTTTGCAATAAAAAAAACCGCATTCTTTCTATTGTAGAAGCTATATTGCCCTAATGGCCACAAATTTGCGTAGGTACATTTAAAAAATACAGAATGCATATTTTGTACCTAAGAGGGATCATCACACAATTTTCATGCACGTAATATCTCGAGTTTGGAACAAAAGCAATCATGAAATTTTGAAGCCATCTTTTTATGGATTACCTACTTTATTTCATATTGATGAAGTTCCTTCCGATTCCATGGACCATAACTTTATGGGCACTTATTCCGCAGAAATGTGATTTATGGTGGAGTAATCAGGGTAAGCTTATTTTTTATAGAAAAGAAAATTTGTGGTTTTATCTGTAGGTACGGTGTAATTTTTACGGTACTGACTGACGTTTAGGAGATTTTTTTTTTTGTTTTTTTAAAAATCCCCTTTTATTTGCATATAAATTGAATATATTTAAAAAAGTGGTGGGTATCGACCCCGTTTGACCTTATGAAATACAACAATAAATCAGATAGTCGTAGTCTATGTGTATCATGAAGCCATCTTAGAACATATCAATCTCGTAGATTTTTTCTGGTCACCACAAAACACTGTTATCATCCGTAATAAGCACTAACCATGTAAATGGAATACAATTATCAATGCCGTGATTTCGTCTCTCATAAAACAAAATAGGAAACCTTTCTCCCCGCACTAATATTAAGGAGCAAATACATTATCCGGGGCCTTATCACCGCTAAGAGGGAATTATTTTGTGCCATTTCTTTAACTAGATTCAAGAATGATTAACATCGCTCCAAAGTGATAGGTATTTACACCACAAGTGGAACTTGGAGCTTTGTTTCCTAAAAATAGTTTTAAGATACGTTTATATTGCACGATCGCTGATGCCAAACCGTAAAAGCATTAAACATTCATGTTTACAAACTGCTTACAAACATTTTGTAAACGATCTGAAGGGCCACGTTCGTGGCTTAACGTTCTCGAGAGTGTGCCAATTTAAGCAACTAAGTTGCTCTACGTGAGATCTGGTGAAATTTCTTCTATACGCTTACCTACCAATAGTAATAAGTTGACTTGTTTATAACTAATTTACAATCGTTTGTTACAGAATCACATACGCGCCGACGGAAGGCCGCTTCGATTTGTTAGTGTCGAATGTGTCCTACGAGCGTGACAACGGGCGGTTCGAATGCCGCGTGAAGGCGGGCGGCTCGGGGCGCACGCTGCACGCGCAAGGGCACGCACTCACCGTGCTTACGAGCCCGCGCGCACCGGTGCTGACACCAGGATCACACGCGCAGTCTCAAGAAGGCAGAGAGCTCAACTTGTCGTGCTCCAGCTCGGGAGGATCACCTGAACCCAGCATAAAGTGAGTTCTACATTGTTGTTCTACACCCTACGTGACGACTATTAACGCATGGATGATGCTAATTCAACGTGGATTGCAAGCTCCACCTGAATTGGGATGTTCGTGAAATCCATTACTATAAAGACAACGGTGACGTACGACATCTTTGGAAAAACTTGAAATGCATGTCAGTGTTTCTAAGAAACTTAAAGACAACGTTATATTTATATTCAGATTTTCCTTCATAAATAACATCACTAGTCATCAATGTTATTTTGAACACAGGCTATCTTCTTACACTATCATGGCGCTAAAATGACGTTTAATTAGCTCTATGCCTACATTGTATTGTCATATTGAATACTCCTATTAAAATTGATAATTGCCATTTGGGCAGTAACGATTTCAAACTAAACCAAATGTAGCTTGTAGAAATCTAAAACAGCAAATTAATCTAAAAATCACAGCACATGTCCTCGTAGTACCAAGTTAAAATACCTATTACGATGTTTAATAAAACTTGATAGGCCTACGTCTGACAGGTTTTATAAAAATTCCTTGTGATATAAATATAAATAGCAATGTGAAAAACAGATTATTGTCAAAAGTACCTAGTTACGTTCGTTAATAGTCATTAAGTTATAATAAGTATTATATACTCCCGAATTTATAGACGTTTTATAACATTATCAAACGTCATATAATGAGTAATACACTCTGCTTCTCACTTCGATTGCGAGGATATGAAACAGTGATAAAATTTGAAAGTGAGTGAGTATCTTAGCTACACAACCTTATATAAATCTTAAAAAACTTCTATGACGTCTACGCTTAGCCACTGAATTGTTTGTAATCTTTCTACATGAAGAATTCCGGTCGGAGACCTTATACTGCCTAATAATTAGTGAATTTTATAATATTTTTGTTAGTGGTAGTTAATCCTTTCTGGTTTTTATTTTTTATTTAAAACAGAAGGGCTAAAACAACAAGTTTTTTCAATGTGTATATGTATGGAGTTTTATTGTGTTTTGCTTCATGGACTCATTGTCTTACTCATAGAAGAAGTAAACACTTTTATGCACTAGAGTATGAAATACCGTTTTAGTCCGCTTACATCCAGCCATAAGGAAGACTTTACGAGCATGAGAAGTGAAAAATAAATTTCCGTGTGATCATACATCGTGCTAATTATATTAGTCTTTAAATATTCCTCTTAAAGTTTCAATTATTCATTCATACATTAACCGTTTCACGAAAACAATGGACTAGTGCATAGGTAATATGTATCGTGGCATAGGATATTTCTGCGAACAGTTTGGATAAAACAACAGCACTAGTAGGTATATTGTGGTCAGCTAACAACTGGCCATAGTTAAGCAGTGCTATAATCCCTTTCTCCACTTTGTACATTTTCGTACCAAATCGTAGGTAATTGGCTTTTACCTAACGCATTAAGAGCGGCGTACGGGAAGATAAAAAGCTGATAAATGTGGTAATAAATTTCATGTAGGCAGTGACTCGGATTCAATTAGAGTGGGGAAGGAAAAGCTGGATATGGCAGCCGGCGGGTGGGCGGTTGCTGGAATGACCGCTGGTGCCGCACATAATATTATCGCGCAGTGCAAATGTTGTACGAATAGCGAACCTAGATGTCCGCATCGGATGTATCGATTTTAGAATTCTTTGTGTAGTTACAAGTGCGTCTGCTGAACCGCATGCATCGGCCTGTTGATTGATGATGATTCTGATGCGTACCGGTGACCTCATACAGCTTTATAGGATTGCCGATTCAGTGGATGCATTCGCGCGGACTTTGCATACGTCCATTGAAAATCCGAATGCTAAAGGTCAACATTTCAAATCCGAATGACATGAACATGTGACGGCTTTACGATGCCAACAAAATAAATTTTCGTCTGTCAAATAACATGCTTTTAGGTATCAGAGGGCTGTGAAGATTATGCGGGAGAATGTTCCACATAACTTTGCAGACGTAAACTTATTTTGCGAGGAGATATGTACTAAGTTCTCGTCTCCTTCTTCCAAGCCTTTTTCCAATTTCATCTTTGTATCAGCCACAAGTAGGTATACCCTGATATAGCTGATTGAGCGATTGCCATCTAAGACCCAACTAGTGGGTGTATCGATAATATGGACCCTTTGTCATTATTGTTCAGACTTCTGATTACCCGACTACCTTCAAAGATTTTAAAATGACAACCGGGATCGCCAGCTTAAGATGCACGTAGCATGGAGGATCGGAGGTCAGATCGGTCACCCAGCCAAGGCCCAACCGAGCCATGCGCTGATCTATCGGGAGTTTTTACCAGCTCTACAACGTCCTCGAACCCTCGTTGTTCCCTCAGAATATTTAAAATCGTCGTCGTCTGTGCACGTGCTACATCGTTGTCGCTGAGCTCGCATTAGTTAGCATAAAAAGCTCGGCTTCCGGGCCGGATGAAAACAAGGTGCTCGGAATACGCGCGACAAAAACTCAGCATACGTTTAACCGACCATGTTGCCCGGATACATTAACTATGAGGTGGCATCATGGACGCATTACAATTTCCATTTCCTTTCACTTGTGAGCTAACATAGCGCCTATGACCCAAATACTCGCGAGTTAGAGATAATTTAATTAAAACTGAATCATGTACTAATTTCAATCACAAATTATACCGCTCCGAGTTCTTAACTTACACCTGTCCTTACCCAGTCTCGTTCTACCTTGCCAAAAAGTTGTGGCCTTGTTACGAACTGTGAATACCGGGCATTCCATAGGCACTGAGGACCGCAATAATAATTACTCTACGTATATTCCTATTGTAAAATTATGTGGAAACTTATAAAGTCTAACCTCACTTGCTATCATCGCATTTAATAAATAAGCAAATCATATGAGTTGTGAACACACTAATATGGATGTGTGGTACGGTTTGCGAAACACGAAACTTCGGTACGTACCATCCTGTTTAAATTTTAAATTCTATTCTGAGTGAGATCTAACTTAAACACGCGTGCTTTTGATACATGCGCACGAGGGTGTTAGTGCAAATTGTACAAACGGGCGGTGGGACGCGAAAAACCTATTAAAATTAACGTATTTGTGTGCGCTCGCGTAATAAATCCTTATGCACTCTATTAATTAATTACTTACAGTAAACTAAGTTAATTCAAATAAACCTGCCGTCCAACCTGTACAAAATAATCTTTACATTTTTATTTTGTACTAGCTGTTACCCGCGACTTCGTTTGCGTGGTATTTAACAAAAAAAGTTTTTTCTAAAATTAAAGGTGCCTGAGTTACTCCTTGTTACATCAGCTATCTGCCTGTGAAAGTACCGCCAAAATAGGTCCAGCCATTTCAGAGATTAGCCGAAATAAACAGACAGACAGACAAAAATTGTAAAAAATGTTGTTTTGGTGTATACATCCAAATGCACTTAGTAAAAAGCGGTTATTTTAATATTACAAACAGACACTCCAATTTTATTTATTTGTATAGATGAAATTGTATTTCTAACATAAATCTAATGTTTTAGTGACACAAATGTGCACCCTAATGTATTCCATTCCGTTATTTCACTCACTCCGCTACTTCCAGAAAACATGAATTCATTACACTTTATTCACCTTGGCCCTTTCGTTATTCCACTTACACGTATAACCTATGCGCCATTATTTCTCTCGGAATTACTTACTTCTACATACGATACCTACGTGACTCACTTTTGTAAGATGAACATTTTCGAAATTAAAGCTGCTAGTCTACTATGAAGAAAAAAGAAGTTCTTTTTTCATTGTTAGGTAAGAAGCAGTGATAGCCAAGTTGGGAGAATGCTTGCCTCCTTAAAAACCCTCAAAACCCCGGGCTTGTGTCTCTGGGATTTCTGGATTTCATGGATGATTATCAATTGCTAAACGGTGAAGGAAAACACAGTGAGGAAACGTGTATGTCAGAGAGATCCCCTAGAAACACGTGTGAAGTCTGCCAACCCGCACTGGGCCGGCGTGGTGGACTATGGCCTAATCCCCCTCGTATTAGGAAGTCCGTGATCTACGGTGGGACATTGAAAAGGGCTGGTATTATTATTATTTAGGTAATAAACACATGAGTACACACAATTTTTCATATTTCTTGAAGAATTAACATTGTACTAAGTTAAACACAGTGATTCAAAAAGGGTATACTAATCTTTGAACCTGAGCGACCTTATTGTGTTTTTTATGAGCAAATTTTGTTTCAATTGACAGATGGGAATTCTGACTAAACATACGCATCACTAATACTCTAAAGAAACACAGTTTCAAAAGCTAGTATACTTTTTCGGAATTACCCTACATAGACACGCGGACCAATAGACTATCACTTCCATAATAATAAATGAGTTTCTCAATCCCCGCACAGATGGTATCGCGAAGGCTCAACATATCCTTTAGAAGCGACGATGGCGCACGCTAAAACGCGGTCGGAGTCGACAGTGGCGACCCTGACGCTGATGCCGACGATGGAGGACGACGGAGCGGTCTTCCGATGCGTCGTGTGGAACAGGGCCATGTCTGAGGGCCAGCAGCTAGACGCATCCGTCGACCTGAGCGTCAACTGTAAGTATAATACTTGTTATTATAAATTTTATTATCAATAACGGTAGATTCTAGAAGAATTCAAAATAAGTAACCTTAATCTTCCTAGGCAGGAACTTATGGGCATCGAATTTGTCACAGTATAGTGCACTGGAACTTAAAATGAATTGTAGTTTTAATCTATTTACAAAGCATTTTTGGAATGAAAAGATTTTTGTAATACTATTGTAAATTGGCGAAAGCTACCTGTAAATATTATTCGTTTTTATATAACATGAAAGTGCTGGCCTACTACAAACATAGCTACTAGATACTATTACTTTTACATAGTAAAACGGTCAAAAGTCACATTGACAATGCCGTTGTAATTCCATTGCGAGTAACTGTGTTAGTAGAGCTGGGGATATTTGCAGATTTGTACCGCTAGCACCGTAATAAAATATTATTTATCTCCCTCATTTTATAAAACAAACATAATGCTCCAAAATATGGCAATATATTGTCGCCCGTATCATGAAAGTGTTTTCTCTGCTAGCACATGTGTAAGAGGCTTTATATTTTGAGAGGATGCCTTCTAAAGACTATCAGCCGACTAACCTTAACGCCAATCAAATATTTAAGCGAGTTCCTCGTTATCTTGTTTTTTTGTGTGACGTTTAAAATATAAATTTGGTAGGTTACTCAATAGCGCTGATATATTCTTAGCAAGTATTTCAGTTTTCAGAGTTCAATTTGTCTATTCGTATCTTAAAATACCACCCGTATCTCCTAAAGACGTTTAACTTCTCCCGAGGCCAACACAATCCCGTTTATCGCAGTCTGCTTTTCAAGTCAGAATTTTCTCTATTTCACTGGCAGTGTCTTGGATGCGGCGGGCGTGCCCTCAACACTAAAGTTTTTGGCTCACCACACACGTCTGCCATTCATGGAAATAAGTGCACTTGATTAAAGTGCCAATTTTATATAACAGCGACCTGCGTGCGAAATGAATTTTAAGCCTGGGAGAATAGATTTTTTTAAATGAAATCACGTTCGTAAATTTTATTTAGAACATAGGTATCTACATAACTATTCTCAACTCTATATCTATGTGGGTAGGCAGATGTATGTGCTAATTCACACGTGCTACGATCCTTATACGCTTCCTTTGCTATATTCATACATCTTTTTATGAACATCTGCCGGGTATAAAGAGAAGATCTTATGGATTGACAATTCACATAACTTATTGACCAAAGCTGTGTAAAAAAAAACTCTAACTTCAGTAAATAGAACTTGAAACCCTAAGCAACATGTATCTCGTGCGCTAGATTTAATGTTGAGATGCATGCATCACGATGAGCCATCTACAACGGAAGCCATCATAAAACAGAACATCAAAAGACACTGTAAAATAGTCTTAAAATAAATTCTCTGAACTAGCGGTGATGGTAAGAAGACAAATACCACTAATCCGATGATATAGTACTTTATCCAATGTGTAAGGGAGGGAGACAAATACATAATTGAATGAACCTCCAGTGTAAACAACAGGTTCATTCATCAAATATATGAGCATCTTCTCTCTGTTATCCCCTCACATAGGCCAGCTTAGCCAGTTACGTCATCCAATTGCTTTCGCGCTCCAAACAAATATATTCAGGAATTTGGCCAAGAGTGTGGTGGATACCGCAACACTCCAATAATATTCATACATATGCGTACTTATTTATTTATCTGTATAATATGCATATCGTCTAAAAACCAAGCATCAACCGAGTATTTGCATTCAAGGAAAAGCTTTTGCCGTGCTAAAACACCGCTATCTATGAGAAATTATATCAGTAATTTCTAACATGTATAATATTATGTTGTACTTGAAACTGAGTTACTTGTTTAAAGAAATAAGACTGAATTAATGGACGTTGAGAAAATATTTATCTCACATATGAAATCAAAGCTAACGTAGTTTCAAAGAACGCAAAAAATATGGTTAATGTTTAATCAGATGTATCAGTAAGTTATATGGTTCAATTTAAACAGTTATTAAATTAATAATTTTCTTATTTTTTATTAGTAATTCTGCTGTACATTTTATATCTCACTCTAGCGGTTTATTTATACGACAGCTTGAAGTAATGACGTGTAGTCATATATTGCCGCATTCGTTAAGCTAGCATATGACATGTTTCTGCGGACGGCTTAATGTGCTCTCAGTAATGCAGGCGAAATCTCGTAAATGGGTCATCCGTCCAGCTGACAGCCTGCCCGAGGTAACTTAACCGCACTTATCTCACGCACGTCCACTATTACAACATCCTTGATACATTGTACTACCTAGTCTTACGTAAAACTTTTCGACTATTTAGGTATTTACCGCAAACACCGTAATGGTATTGGTATTGAGAGCACCAGTTGGGTTAAATATACTCACGTATATGATTTGGTTATCTATAGTGCTAAATTGATAGGAACAAAACAGGTAAAGCCAAATAAGATATTTACAATTATAACAAAGCTATTATAACAATAATTTTGTAGATGTGTGTATTTATTGAAACAAGAAATTATATTATATCTAACAACATATTAATAAATTAAAATTAAAATAAGATAACATTTTGGAATTTTAATTTCTTTTAACAAAATAGTTATTTCACATGTATATTTCATAGGGTTTAAATAAAATATTAAATAATTTAACACAACGAAAACCCCAATTGAATCCAACATCGACTCATCCTGGAAACTAATTCCGTGTAAAAAAGAGACCATTTCGTTTGCAAAGAGGCAATGCGGGATGTTATTTATAAGGTGCGCTCCTTTCGCGCGTGCAAATGCAAGCCAAGGCGCCTCAGACACACGAATCCCAGAGCGCGCCGGGGGCCATCAAGAAACGCAAAAGCTCTTGGTAAATAACCTGAATGACCTGAACTTTTCTCCCACAGCCACGGGAATGAAATCCTTCCGTATTATTTACAAACTTTTGCTATGGAAGGACAAAGCGCGTTTAACTTGAAGTTTACGTCTCAGGTTGATGTGCGGGAAAATTTCCTAAACGAAAACATGGGCTAGTTTAATTGTAAATTTTAGTTAAACTTTGAAGATCTTAAATTCATTTAATTAAATGAGGTTAGTGTGCACTACAGCAGATAATCAAGACTGGTTTTCCCTCTTCAAAGTGATATTAAAACAAACAATTCAGTAAATACCGAGTTAGTAGCTTATTATTTTGTAATTAATTTTACTTGTGCATGGCATACTTTTAATTATGGAGTAATCTCGACCCCTATCGCAATTGCTATAAGTTAAAAATTTGGTAAAGTTGAAGGAAGTTCCCAAAATGTTGAGTAAAGCGGGTATGTGAAAAGTAAAATTTAATTTTGGGAGCTCAGTTCGGGTTTTTGGACGGTAACGAGATGACACCTATCCACGGACATAATGCAGTTCATCTGACTTCATCGTGCGTTCTAAAATTGTGCGCAAATATTTCTGAAGCAGAATTCCAATTGCATTTGTCCGGTTTATTTTATTTTCCAACTCCGTGGGACCAAAAAATATAGTGCACCAAAAAATTTTCAGCGACACTTGATTTTAAAATAACGCAGTTGGAGGTAATTGCCTAGAAATATGTGTACTTCATAATAAAATGTCTGAGCCAGCGAGAATCAAGTAAATTACATAGGTGTATACCTACATACTGAATTTTTGTAGCGTGTGTAGATGCCTAAATCATAAACTATACGGAATGGGTAGCGAAATATGCTTAAAGGAGTCTCGATACCGATTTTGATAAAAACTAAAACTGCATCATTCGATTTTTGAAAAATATATTTCCCTCGCTAGGAATTGAACCCGATGCTTTATAAAAAAAAACAATACTGTATTATTGCACCATCTGACAATGTCGCTAATAAGAATCAAGTTCTGGGAAGTAATGACATACGGTAAACTAAAGAAAAGCGTTTTTCACTATTCACTATAGATTCGGATTTGGCTATCAACCCATACTTGAAAAATTTACCGTATACCTACGTACATACATCGTCATAGTAAATCAATGGATGTTTGTGGACTAAGATATTACGGTATGAATTTATGCAATGTTAAGGAAATTTACTCAAATGAACACGCTCGTAATACCTGAAGGGGTAGACAGTGGTGCACTGTATTTAGAATAGGGGATTCGGGTCATTGTCCACCACGCTATTTTAGTAGGGTTGGCGAATTTCACATAGATTTCGAAAGACGTATATACAAGTTTCCTCACGACGCTTTCCTTCACCGTACAGCAGGTTACTAAAAATGGCATACATTTTGATATAATATATTCCTGCAATTCGTTTATTTTTTGCATAACCGCTACAAAGCTTTGGTTCTCAACCATAACTAAACATATGAAGGTTCAAAGCCGACCAAGACGCGTTCTATTGTGTATGACATACGTTTGTGCTTGTATTCACAGCGACGTTTATTTGAAAAAGGACGCTTACAGCCCCCCGTTCTCGAGTTGCGAGGGCGTTCCAGCAACATAAACACTAAACTCCTTACTCATTAAAATTGTCCTTACCTTTACAACCTATGTTGTTAAGCCTCTTGGACTTGTCATTTTTCATGTACATAATGAATATATCCTAAGATCGTTATCTAGGCATATCTATCTATATTTATTATTATGTAACTGTACCTGTGGAAAATGGTGTAATAGACTATTTACACGTAGCCGTATCCAAAACAAGTATTTTTATTATTGTCTGTGTCGAACATCACGGCAAAATTATTAGAGAAATGTCAACAGGGTTTTCTCTATTTGATAGCCCATAGCTAGCCTTTAAAGATAGAGTGCATATCATGACGCTATGCCCTAGGGGGCGTGTTACAGTTGCGCGACTAGATCCGCGGGTAAAAGCTAGCTAGTTCTAATGAATATATTTATGCAATTATTGTATAAGGATGCAGATAGCCAACGGTTTTTCACGGTATTGATCCGTTGAATCATGCTGATCAATCGGTTCGTGCAAAACTAATCAAACATGGCTCCTTCATGGACGAATTTACGTCGGAAACTTGTGGTAGTCCAATCATCCATAGTGGAAGTGGGTCTGCTCAACTATTGACTTAAACTCAACATTAACACAAAGCTAACTGTCGAAACTGTTCGATCATTCTATAACGGCTTGACGGGTGAATTCTATAATACTGTGTTTCCTAGGCGTACTTTATATAATACAATTTACAAGAAATAGATAAAACCACATTATCGCCACCCATTTAACAGAAATATATGTATTGATGATTACATATATTGGTATAAAAATAGTAATGAGTCAATCTTATTGGCCCATGACAAGAGCATGTTACTAAGTTTTAAATGTTTTGACAACTTTCGGTTTATACCACAGATCACGAGAGATATGCCGTGCGGTTCAAAATGTATGGGAACTCGCTGTCTCCGTTTTTTCCCCACCACTCGCCACAAAACACATGCAATTACATAAAACCAACCAATACGAAGTCTCACACACACGCGTGCCAATAATTCGGTGAGTGCTGCGTCGTCGCCGCATACAGCGGCCGCACCACGCGACGCACCAGTTTATTCAAAGTATCGTTAGACGATCTATCCATTGCCTCGTACATTCACTCAGTAGCGAACATAGGTGGTACTTAAAGAGCCATGTATTTTGTACAAAAATAAAAAAGTCGTTGTGCTACATGAAAACTAAAATAACATAATAAAGGCATTAAATATTTTTTGATTTGTTGTTTTTAATGATTTTAAAGACGAATAAATAAAATACTGAATACTGGCTGGTGAAATGAGATTCCATCTTTCGCGTAGTTCACTTTGCTGCTAGTATTTTTGCACACAACCACGGAATAACACGGCATTTAAAAAAAAAGTTAGAGCTCCGATACCGACGTGCAGTTGCAGTCGACTGACGGCGAAAACTCTATGTTAGCGTAATTTTGGCTAAAGGTGAGCGCAAGCCCACCGCTTTCATAACATATCTCCTCTAATATATCTGTGGTTTATACCATAAAATTTTCGTTCACTTTTCGGCTGTCACAGCCACACTATATTCCAATATAGCATACACACGCGTACTTTAATCATTAAAATATTTCAAGTCTGTTTCTCAAATGAAAACTTGAGTTTCATTGACGAAACGCAAGTTTGTTTTGTGCTTTGCTAACAAATACCGATCAGAGACAACAGATATATATTTTTTTCCTTTCTTTGGTAGACAGCTATCTCGCTCTAACATTTGAAGGCCATTTAGGTACTTATTTGTACTATAAGCTCGTGATCTCAGGTTTGAACGTTATGTTGTAATCTCAAACCAATGCACGTCGCGTGGTCGTGTAGGTATGTGATGTTTCATACACGGTTCACAATGTATTGTGAACAGTTTATGCTTCGCGTTGCCACAACGGAACTCATATTGAAACAACGTTTCAATATTCGCGGGAATATCAGGACAAAAGCGTACGTAGGAAAATACCTACATTTCAAAGAAACATAAATCCTTGCTTGGGTCTTTGAATATATCACCACTCTTATAGGATTATTGTCAATATTATAGTATATCCAAATATGTGCCAAATAGATACTGAAGGTTTCCATAACATTCTAAATACGATCTGACCTGTACATCAAGTGCGAGATTATTCGTAAGCTAACTGTATAGTTTACGTATTTAGACACATTGTATGGCATAATGATCAGCGCATCTAGCGGACAGTATTTAAAACTTTTAATTCTTTTGGGGTCGAGTCACCTTCGTCCGTAGGAGAATTAAGTACCCTCGAGACACCCTACACGTGACCCTGGGTGGTGCCAACCAGGTGACAACTCTACTGGTGGTAGGCTTCGGCCGTGGCTAGTCACCACCCACTGAACAAAGCCCTGTCGCCAAGCGGCCTAGCCGTGTTCCGGCATGATGTTCGGTGTTGCCATTCATGGATGGCGGGTCAGATCAGTTGCGCTGCATGTGCCTAGTGAATGTAGCGTCTCTATCTACTGCCGCCTTCCTACTTAGGCAAGTATGCTCCATCGTAGATCTCATCGTCACTTACCATCAGGTGAGATCGAGATCAAATACTTGCCTATAATGTAATAAAAAAAAAATCTCCATACCATGTTTCTAAATACTTTGACTATACGGTTAGCTTACGAATAATCTCGCATGCACTAGAATGGGAATTTTCGAATAAAAACAGGATACAATGAATAATTTGATATTGCACACACGATTCTTCGATCAACATCTGGTTAGTGTTTATTATGAACTGGCCTGAATAAGCACAGTCTTAACCAGATGAAGAACACGCACCGACGATGCCTGCAATGCGTGTTTTGATTCTGACGGATTCAGTAAACACATTTATATTAGTCTGGCTCGCGCTGAAAACCGGACCGGCACATCCGTTTCCTATGTAGAAGCTGCGATTGCAATGTGTCGACAGCGAAATCCACGATTCGGCCGACGGAAATTTACCTCATAGTGGAAGCTATTTACAGATCAATAGTTATGCATAAATAAAGTATATTATATTGTAATAATTTTCCATGTGCCTTTCGATTCATGGCGTCATTCCTCGCAATCCGATTATGTACGCGTAGCGCAAAGGCGAGGCAGCGCGTGCGTTTGCCTCGAGCAAGACACATATTGACTAAAAGGAGGCAAAGGAACCTCTTGAGGTTACGCGTTACATAGTAACTGGCGGATTAGTTCGTTCCGAGCGAACCGGTCGAATTGTAATTTATAGCAAGGTTGAGATACGTTTAACAAATCCCCTTAGTTGAACGAATCACCTATTTACATGCAGCCATCCGTCACGACTAATAGTTCCTGTTATCGATCAAAACTAATTAATTTGTCCATTGTTTTAGATTTTCCACGGGTTGAAGTTGGTCCCGAGAACCCGCTGCGAGTAGAAATTGACGGTGTTGCTACAATGGAGTGTAAAGTCGACGCCAAGCCTAAAGTGAGCACGGTGCGGTGGACCAGAAATGGCAAATATATCTCCAATTCATTCACACACACCATCCAGGGCGTAACGGTGCAAGACGCGGGCAAGTACTCCTGCAACGCCGACAACGGCCTCGGCCGGCCGGGAGAGAAAGAAATGTACCTAGATGTACTGTTTCCTCCCAGCGTTACTGTAGAGTCCAAAACATACGAAGCCGAGGAAGGTGGAAACGTAGAAATTCGTTGCGACGTGTCCGCCAATCCTGAACCTATTTCTGTCGAGTGGACGATGGAAGACAAACCTGATTTTCACCAGAACGGAAATACCCTTACACTCTCAAGAGTAAACGCTGATATGGCCGGTACTTACGTTTGTAAAGCAGTTAACGTAATATCTTCTAGCAACGGAAAGCGTGTTGAACGAGCTAATAGCGTATCCGTTGCTGTGTTAGTGCGACATAAACCTGGTCGCGCACACATAAGTCCAGACAGACCTATCGCCCAGGAGGGAGCGGGAGTGACACTGACTTGCAGTGCCAAGCCGCCCGGCTGGCCAGCTCCGCAATACCGCTGGTTCCGGGACATGGAATCATCCGATTTAAAGCCCACCGTTCTAGCGACGGGCAATCAGTACTCCATTCCCAGCGTACACCTCGGCAGCGAAGGTATCTACCATTGCCAAGCCACAAACGAATTGGGACACGGCGAACTCGCCTCCGTCACTCTCGAGGTTCACCAGCCGCCACGATTCCAAACTAAATTACAAACTCACATGACCAAACGGTCCGGGGAGCAAGACTTCTCGGTCACGTGCAGTGCACTCGGTAAACCTCGCCCTAACATCAAATGGTTCAAGGACAACGGTGAAATTAAAGCCGAGACTAACATGTACGAAGTCAAAACTGACATTACGGAGAGCAGAAACTCCGTGTATAGTGTTCAGAGTACCCTCAAGTTTAACGGAAAGGCGAGGCCGAACACTAACGACTTATTGCCGGATGATAGAGGCATATATTCATGCGCTTTCGAGAACGAGGTCAAGAAAGTCGAAGCTACGATGCATCTTCGAATTGAACGTAAGTAAAATTCAACGTCCACATTGAGATGTTATTACGACTATCGGATAAGCAATAAAAGGAATTTACTTTTCGAAGCGCACTTGTAACGTTCAATCGTATTTCTCTTCATTTAGATGTAAAAGCTAAACTATGTGAATTTAATACTGGATTCACTTCGAAAAGTTTCATCTAAGATTTCAACTAAATAATTACAAAACTTGACACCAATTTATTTTATTTATTACAGATGAACCGATATCGATTCGACAACACAAAAAAGTCGCGTATGACGCGATGGAAACGGCCGAAATATTATGCAGGGTGCAGGCGTACCCGAAACCGGAATTTCAGTGGTTTTACGGTTCCAACACCGCACCACTGCAAATGTCCTCGGACGGGCACTACGAAATAAACACCACCACTGACAACAACGACTCGTATCTCAGCATTTTAAAAATAAAGACTGTGAAGCCTCAGGACTACGGGGATTATTATTGTAAAGTGAAAAATTCGCTCGGGAGTATTAGGCCTCAGATAAAATTGCAGCCGAAAGGTGCGCCGGAATCGCCCAGGTTACTGGAGAGTCAGAAAGTGGGGCCATCGTACGTGACATTGAAATGGGAGGCGGGCTTCGATGGTGGGCTGTCGAGCACGAAGTACTTCGTGCGGTACCGGCGCGTGGCGCTGCGCGCGCCCGGCGCGCCGCCCGGCAGCGAGCACTGCGCCGCCGACCGCGCCGCGCACCAGGACTGGCTCGAGTACGACTGCGGCCGCACCAACCCCTGCAACGTCACCAGGCTCGACCAACACAACACGTACTCGTTCAAGGTAACAACATTCATGTACACGGATATGTTCAGATATGCGTCGTCTAACCTTTGATGTTATTTCTGTATATGAGAAACACAAATACGGGTCTCGGCTAGCCCCTTTGTAAACGAGCAAATATAAAAGAAATGTATTATTAGATAGAATCAGGAAAGCAGAAATTTATTCGGTTGAGTGCCGGATAAAGATTGTTAGCGGTTTGTACTTTCGACGGGGGCTGTTGCTGGTTGGGTTGGGGCTACATTTTGTTTCTCGAATATATAGAAGATAGCATTTCCATTGTGTCTCATTAATCGATTTGGTGTCGTCACGGTATTAACTTATTTTTTTGTTTTTCATTCTGATCGCTACCGACAGCATCTGACATTTGTTTTCAAGGTAAATCATCCGGCGCGCGCCGTTAGTTTATTTAAGTTACCCAATGTCCTGTTTTACGTTTTGTGACGTCGCTATGGTTTTACGACACGCTTTAGAATGCTCACGAACCGCACGCTTGACGCTCTCTAAATATCTGTTTAATTAAATTTCCGTCATCAGGTGAAAGCGGTCAATACGAAAGGCCAAAGCAATTACTCCAATGAGATCGCCGTGACGACGAAGGTGGACAAAATCAATCCGCCCGAACAGGTGACCTACGATCCGAGCACGCAAGGGATAGCGTTCACTGTCACCCCCACTTGCTTGTCGCTCGTGGGGGTGGTGGAGGGGCTGGCCACCATGGGAGGAACCCCCGGATGGCAGGTAATTATTAACTTACCACTCAAATATATTTTTTGTATGCAACTTATTTTCACATGGTTTTAAAATGATTTTCACTGTTTAAATAGACATTTTATACGTAGTGTTTGTTAGTCGATATTCCATTTGCATTTCCGGTTCTGTTAGAATTGTGAATGACGTCCCCGTTTCACCGTTTTAGCCGATGACAAAGCTAATAAGAGATTGAATTATTCACTGGCTATGTATTCTCGTACGCCGAGCAAATTTGTGCTTATTCGACACGTATTTGTATGTCCGAACGTGTTAACACGAAAGTGATATTCTCGTGTGTTTCCACCGGCATTTTACGAGATTTATAAATATATCACGCGAATGAAACAAGGTAATTATATAGTATTCGCTCGGAAATTGTACACACCAATTTAAAATTCATCACACGAAGAATTTACCGTAACATCCAACAGGTGATAATGAATTAATTAATTTGGTCGGTTTATTTGTTTCCCTCTTAAATAATCATGACGCCGCTTCTGAAATAAGCTTATTTTTTTGGTGAAAACTGATTATCTGTGCCATTTTTGGTGTAAAAGGATACTTTGGATTAAAAAATAATCTCAAATAAAATCTCTTAATGTCAAGTCGTCGACATAACTCGTCAAATTTATTGGCTTTGGAGATTTAATCGTTTTTCGGTTTGAAACCAGCGCATCGAAAAGCACGCGCGCGCTCTACTGAGTATACACGAAATGTAAGACATTAAACTGCTGTTTACCAACGCAACTACCGAAATAAATTATACCAACAATCGGAATACCAGATTACATAGCACGTGGTATTGCATTTCCTACCAAAATATTATGAAACATACCATAGGCAAATGGAACACGGCTAATAACAGTACAGCTGATGCTGATTGCTCTACAAGCACAAATAGGCACGCACTTGCGGGTTTGCTTACAGCATGCACTCTCGCACGCGCTATTACACCTACATACAAGTTCCCTTACGCATTTGTGCTGGCGAAAGTTTTATTAACTAGTTATCTCTATGTTAACTGTAACTATTATTTGTTTGTTCCTTTCACAACTAAGATATTACGGTTGCCTTGATGAAAACAACTAATGAGGTATATTCACCAACGTTTCCGTCAATCCAAATTCACGATATGATAAAACTGGCTGAAGGTCTTTAACTAATGTTAAACCATAGAACAACATTTCTATTCCTTGTAAAGATGAAGCATTAGTCAAAAGTAAATAGTAAAGTCACGAAATGTACGTTTGAACGTGTTTTATGAGTACCGTACAATGGACAGAGGCGATCGGTATAGAATTACTTATATATAGATATTAAAAACATCCATCACCATCGCCCCTGATTCGAAACGACCCTTGGTACGGCAAAAGCAAGATCACTACCAATTGTGCCAATCAGTCGCTAAAGCACCATTATTAACAAAAGATTCCTACCAGGTGGTAGAAACTGTGCCTCTCCGGCTGTCAGGGGCAGTAGCCACAGTCCAAGAGGCGACCCTCGAGATGCCAAGCAAGGCGTCGCGCACCACCGCCCGGCACGCCACCGACCCTCCCCTGGACGACTTCAACCCCAGGATAAGGCTTAAGCTGTGCCTACAGGTCAACCAGGACGTGTGCAGCGAGTACACTGAAGCTGAGAGTAAGTAATATGGTCGGGTCTGAACTGAACTACTTTGTCGGGTCGACCAAGTAGTTCAGTTTGACCCCCCCCCCCCCCCCCCAGCTACCTCAAGTACCTCAGCTAAAATGCTGTTCTCACCCACGTTATTAGAGTAATACCCAGTGGTGGAAATAGAACCCCCGATCTATTACGGTAGAAGACCCCAGGACAAAAGTATATTGGTTTGAGGATACCGCAGGAATTATGTATATTTTATGAGGGTCCCCAGAATATCGATGACGACGATAGCCCGAGCCCGTTTCGTTGGGCACGTGTTAAAATTTGCATACATTAATTTAAATAACGATCTTTTATTAAAAAGGGCATAGGTACCTTTTTATTAGACTGAATTATCAACCACATATTCTGTTACTTTTCGTTTTATTGAGAATATACCGTTTACCAATATAAAAAGACATTATTGAGCTAAAATGTGATAATAAATTCACGGAATCATCAACTACACGGCTCATTAACGACATTTCGCACGATCTATGATCGTTCAGCGCTACTTGGATGTCCTAATTATTAGCTGCTAGACCACCTCGGCAGGCTAATGGCCTTTATACTGCTCTTAAATTATGGATACCTACATTATTTTATACTTCATTATCTGGATATTTTAGGTTGACGAAAAAACTAGTCATTTTCGTAATTGGATAAAACATTGAAAATTGATTACTTAATATTGATGAAAGGAAAATTAGTTAAAAGGTACTTTAGAAGCTCAACAATTTACTTAATGGATCCTTTTTCTACAGTTGGGACTTCTTTCATCAAAGAAACATCCGCACGCAAGATGGCCGCCATTGTAGCAACGTTCGCCGTCAGTGTTGTGTTGCTTATATTCTTGGGCCTACTGTTACTATTCTATCAGTGCAAACGAAGACCTAACAAGAAAGACAGGTCTAAAGACTACGAAATGGACTCCATGAGACCTGCGAAGGTCACACCCCAGAATCAGGCACCGCCGCCATACTACCCTAGTTCGGGTATGGAGAACAAAGCACTAGAACATTCGATGGACTTGGCTCTTTCCATCGAGGACACGAAAACGACGGTTTACGCGACGCAAGGTGGATACGCGTACCACGTAGCGCCACATCCGGGGCAACCGCACCCAGCACAAACGATGCCTAACTCAGATTGTAAGTAAACATATCAAACTTTACAGCGGGGCTCTACATCGGTTAATATATCAATTCATAAATCGGTTAAAGAAAATATCAAAACCAAATTTTATCAATTACCGGGTACTAAGTAGAACCGGTTTATTCATCTGGTCAAAACTGGAATTAGCCGGTTTATATCAGTGTCCCCTACTCGACTCTACCTTCTCTAATTAACTGACTAATTAAATTGTTATTATTGATTGAAGTCAACCTAACTTAATTTTAATCGGTTAATAACGATCAAACTAAGCGGTTAGGTACAAAACGGGCTCCTTAAATTAACCGGTTATTAATCGGTTACCGTTAATTGTAGCCGAAATAATTTTACATGGAGGTCAATAACCGAAACCGGGTTTAAAATTTATCCGGTTATAGAGTCCGGCATTACAGTTCTATCATTACATCGCCATCTTTTCGAACTCTCACTTCTCGTTAATTTATCTTTTGAAGTATTTTGTTCAATACGGATTGTTTTCTTTGAGTTCGTTGCATTTCTATTCCATTCTGTTTATTTATTTAACAATATTTCTCTTATGCAATCACTAAGGACTAACCACAGTCGACATAGAAGGTAAATTAATATCTGGATATCACGCTATGCATGGTGCGTGGCCACATATCGGCCCTTACTCCACTTAACGCGATTGTATTCCGCAGGGAACATGGGCTTCATAGAGAATAGTTACACGAACAGCAACAACGGGGGCAGCGTGAACTCGCAGGACTCGTTGTGGCAGATGAAGATGGCGGCGGCGAGCAACGCGGCGTCGATGCCGGCGCACCCGGCGATGGACCGCCAGAGCAACTACGATTACGATCCGATCTCGCACTCGGGCTACCGAACGATAGACGACTACGCTCCGTACTCGCACTTGCCGCACGCGAGCCAGCCGCCGCTGGTGGGCGACTACAACATGCGCGGCAGTCAGAACCCCTCGCGCCAGGAGTACTGCTCCGACCCGTACGCCTCCGTGCACAAGCCCAAGAAACGTATGGATCAGATAGGTGAGTTACTTTATTTTACATGGTTCTGCCTGCTCGCTTGACGTTGATTTTTAGGTAAACTGTATGATATGTCACGAAGTACTAAAGGCTTTCGCTTTGCGCCAGTTTTATATCAAGTACTTTATGACGTAGATTACAGCCCTTAAGGGCATTATGGGAGCGTAAGCTGTCGAGATTACGCTTGTATTTTGAAAATAAAACATTTATAAAAACCCGAAGAATAGAGTTGTTGATTGATTCCTTAGTTATAATAATGAACAATTATCTAAGATTACCTGCCATTCGTTTTGATCAAAAAGTGATAGACGTCAATCATAGAACACAAAATATCAGTGCTGAGTTCTAACTTGTTTTCCATTGAATTTAATTTAATAAATTAATAATTAGTAACGGCGTATTAAGTGTTAAAGTTAAAGATGACGTCATCTCACTTTACAGCTTCAAAATTTTAAATATTTTAAGACCTTTCACAATAAGGAGTGAAATATAAAAACTACAATGAATAGCAACAATTTATTCAAAATAGTTTCTTAATATGGTCTATATAACTTTAAGAAATATCTACATACTAATATATCACACTAGACATTTTGTTCGATACCCTGTTTTCATAAAAAAATAAAGAAATCCCTCCCACGAGTGAGATGATTGACGATTTTTTTTAATTTGTTGTCCAGAATCTCCATACCACGAGGTGAGCGGGCTGCCGGAGTACGAGGGCGTGCGCATGCGCGGCGGCGGCGGCGGCGGCGGCGGCGGCGGCGGCGCGGGCGACGGCGACGCGGCGCCCGACGACAAGCCGCTGCACCTCTCGCTCAGCTACGACGAGTCGCTCGAGTCCGGCTACTCCACGCCCAACTCGCGCGCGCGCCGCGTCATCCGCGAGATCATCGTATGAACACGGCTTTAAACACCCGCGCTGGCTTCCACGCGACGGGATAGCTAAGTATCGCTCTTCACTCAATACACATTCCCATTATGGAATAATAATGACAGAACAAAAGTTATTTGGAAAGTCATGAACACAATTTAAGTACTGTACTAGGCTTTCCGGGATTGTAAGTCACGCCGAGTCGAGTTAAATCGCGCCACAAGAGTTCACTACGAAACTATTTATATATCACCATTCTTATTTGATTCGGTGCGTCGCTAATGGTGCAACCAGATTGATCCAAGCCAAATAATCGATGAAACTTTGCGGTGATTAGCGACCGACTATAAATCAATGAATGATTAGCTATCGATCTATTTGGAATGTATGATCTGATCAGCTCCATACGATGAGTCGACGTCGACTATGAACGCCGTTGTCATGCACAACACTAAGTCAATTTGATCGACCGATGTTATCGATTGACCGCAGTCTAGTTGTATCTTAATTGACGCACTTTTAAGACAATTTTAGCTTATCGATTCCACTCGACTCGATGCGACCAGTGGAAGTCACCAAGTGGTGACCACTATACGTTATCACTGTACAAATATCAACGTCACGCAGTTTTGTATCTTACGTATTCCACCGGTGGAGCGATATTTGTATAATTATGTAATAAGCTATCGTCGGCCGTATGAAGCCTGCTACGGGATTGGTGACTGAATTGGACGCGCGTGCGGCGATCGGAATCTTTCTCAATGACCCACCACCGTTCGTTCGCAAGTTGTGTTTACTTATATTATACTGAACTCTTCGTCGCCACAATGAAGACTTGGTATGTACACTACACTGCCCTACATTGATATTATTAAAATTAAAAGGAATCTATAACAAGTATTTCTAAATAGTAACAGCTAGAGAAAAATAGAAAATCACCTATTCGTAAAAAGCTATAGAAAATAAGGCCTCGTATTCACTTGAGTACGCTCAGCCGAATGAGCCGCTCAACAAAGCAAACTAATCGAGTATGATCGCCTGAACTTGATCGCTTCGGCCCGGCGCGGCAGTCTCCGAGTTGCTCTTACGCCTGAACGAACACACGTGGCCACACGGCCTTATATTTTTTTTATATTATGTGATATGTGAAACTTCATGATAATTTAATTGCCACATTCGGCCGCTATTACACTAGCGATTGCTCAGCGTTGACTCAGCGTACTCGCTCGTGTATGTGGCGCGGACGCAGCATATCCGTAACGTGGGCGTCACGTGCTCGCCGCATTTGTAACTGATGAAAAAATGAAGCAGACTCTCAATTCGAAGCATACATTCAAGGCACTCCACAATCGCTAGTGTGATATCAGCTTTAGGTTTAATGTTATCGATAAACATGGTTTATTAATATACATCTATGGTTTCTCCATAAAGTCTTATTCTATGTAAAACTATATTATGTGATATGGATGGACTTATTTGACTCCACACCTCGTATGCAAGTAAAAACAATGCAAGTGAATGGTGCGAGTGCTGTACATAATCATCGAAGCCTAACATAGTAATCATTAAGTCAATTTTGATGGGATATACGAAATGTTTGTTTCGGGCCTTATGAGACTAGAAATCAATGGAGCCTCCCATTAACACGACATTTATAACAACGATAAGTTAACCTACCTACTGCATATTTTTCTTGCTCAAAACAAAATTTCTTCGGAATACCTACAGCTTATGTTTGAAATTGGTATTACGCGATCCGGAAAAATGATGTGCAGATTTAACTATCTAAATCTCGGAATAATATCCCTCGGCCGAATAATCTTGTCGAACTCGCAAATTCCTTGTTATGGTGCTTCAACTCGCGGCCTAGTAATGACCAGATTTTTTAAATATATTGCACAGATGCTGGGGAGATTACACGAGTCCCGCGAAGCATTATTTTGTAACGACCACAATTACATTTTATTTTATAGTACGCTCAGTGTTTGTAGAAAAATAATTGGGTACTGAAGCACCGCGACTTTGAAGCGTGTTGATGAAAATAGTCAATGTTTATAGATGCTATCGTGAGGCACTTATTCTTAATCAAGGAACGCGTTAAACCCTTAAAATAACGATAAATTAATAACCTAAAAGTATTGATATTTTTTTTAAATAACGAAAGAAAGCTCGCTTGGATTTATGTCGCGTTACTGGATCGTTTCTGGCATCATGAAGTCCGTCATGTTTGTTATGTAGGTATGTGTCACATTCAACGCAGTGCATTTTAATCTCCATTAGCACGTAATGTTTAAATCAATAAATCGTACAACAACTTGTATAGAATTGGTTAATTAAGTATGTGCTTGTAAATATTTACTTTCGTAAAATTCTTTTTGATACTAACTTCATTAATAAGATAATGGGAATTTCGATCTCCGGAAGACATCTTATGTATCAAAATAGTTATGTTATTACAAATGTTTGTATAGCAATCGTTCGCACCAGGTCATAAGTTGCAGTAAATTGTGACATATGTTTCATTAGCGTATTACTTCAGGATATATTAAAGTATATCCAGTATATTAGTGTCCAAAACGCAATGTAGTAATTTAATCTTCAAATAAACATATTTGAATTAAAGCTTCCACGTTAACCATGAATATGTAACGATGTGCAGTGTATGCTGCCGGGCGGCGTCGATATTTGTTTTCTATTGGCGCAAACATTCGCCATATTGTTTTTATTTTATTTTAAAAATTAGGACCGCTCGTACGATGTTCACGGGTATTGCACTAGTTCTAAAAAATCTGCTGATCAGGATAATTAGTATTGCAACGTGATTTTTTGTGACTATTGAGCGCAATACGGATAGGTACTTACTTTTTCGTTTGACGAGTAAAATCATCTTTTGCATGGCTCAAATTGTATTCACGATGTTTACAAATGACCTGGTGTATACGAATCTTTATATGGGTCTTGTTCATAAGTATTATATTACTAAGAGATTTATGTCGACAGCACCATGGCTATATTTCTATAAAGTAGTAAATTGTCTATGGTCCTTGACGTAAGACTGCCATACTTAGATTAAGGTCTACCATGTATGAGTACTCAAACCCTACTCAAATATTTGTGTCGCATTAAACGGTTTGAGACGTCGTCATCTCGCAGTTTTTGTGCGACGCAGCTCTCAAATTTGAGTTTTATTTGAGTATTCAACGGTGAGTATGTTGTACTTAATAATGAGCAGCTTTCGGATTATTATATGTGTACTTTTAGGTGGTTTATTATAGTGTACCATCAAATAACAAAGCCCAGGTAGATCTCCTTATCAAGTAGGTACTAACTATTTGCCATACTGTAACATGACATGATGATGATTGAATCCATTCCGAGTTGATCATTTTCAAATCAAATATGGATTCTTAAATATGAATAATGTATAGGTTTTTGTTTGAACTTTTTGAACATATTTTTTAAAATACATTGATTATTTTGTAACACCTTTGAACCATTTTTTTTTGTATATTCCATGCAATTGTACAGATATCTCATTTGTAGAATATATTATAGTTCAACCCAGAGATTAAACATGTTTATCATAGACTAATGATTATGATTTGATGATGAGATTATGATTATACGAAGAGGAATTATTTGTTAACGGGATCACATTTCAGGTAGCCTGCTTACATTTATTTAGTGACATTCTGATATCTACATTTTTCCAAATATATACATATAGCTTGTATTTAATATGTTAACATTCAATGCTATATAATGGAGCTACCTATTTACGCTTCGACCTGCTTTACGTTGCTGGTATTTATAACAAAAAAAAACATTTATTTAAAATCCCACACTATGATTTAAATTAGGATAAGTTCAGTTTAATTATCTAATCACCTTGGACTCACGTTATAGTCTTCAGACTATACAATATGGATATAAACCCCTACGCGACATGAATTCCATGAATTGTTATTTATTAATAAAATACGCCGAATCTCACATGTATGTGCAGCTTTTAAGCACTGAGTATGTAAATATAAATATTTTTTCAAACTGGATGGGTTTCTCGTACACATGTTTCAGACATGCGTAAAATTACTTTTTACCTAAAAACCTAGAATTATAGTTCACTTTTTATTAATAGATTTTTAGATAAAGACGATATTATATGTACGCATGTCTGGGACATGGAGGTGCGAGAATACGTAGGTGTACTTAACGCCCCGTAACATTATTTAGTGCTTAAATTTTTTTAAGTGATACTGAATCCATTACAGATCTTCTTGAAAGTATTAAACCTGAACAGAACGGGATTCTGTTGTTCTATGTAGGAAATACTTGATGATAATTTTCATTTTCGTTGTATAAGTTAGGAATTATTATATTTTAAATGCTAAGGCCTCACATTTGATCAACTACAGTACTGCTTGCTTAATATCCAGGTTACGTAGGAATTCAAATCGAGTAATTTCAAATCAATCAGTTGTCATCTAAATATTCTTTTGTAAATTATTATAAGTATTATTTAAATGACGTAGATATGTTAGGTATATTATGGTCATGGATCATATATATCAAGCAGCGTCTACCTAATAACTAGAGCTAGAATTTATAGGTACCATTACGGCGAGAAGGCGTTTTTTTATATAAGCAAATTTCATACAGCTATTAAATTAATCATTTCATTATTACCTCACTTGACATCGAGAAAATACGGAAATAGTTCGAGGCCACACAAAAAGGAGGTTTTATTTTTACATTTACTTATACCCAATAATTTGTCGTGTAAATTATTGTAAACAAGCCGTGCCGGCGAACTTCGTACCGCCTCAGGATGAATTTCTCTTTTTTAATGATTTTTATTTGTAAAAAATTAAAAACAAAAACAGATCCTAAAAATCGGCGCCCCCGTTTTTTGAGTTATAAATTGTGTAACTTAAACGGCTTTGTTTTATATATATATATAGATTAGATTTTAAAATAACGAAACCGCCCACCTTTCAATTGCGCGTTCTCGAATTACTTATATACTAATGATTTTTATTATTATTTAGGATTGTAATGAATTATTATGAATTATAATTATTAGATTTTTTTTTATTTTAGACTTTGATTTTATATGAACTATGATAAAAAGTCTCACCTGTAAAAAAATACTGTTTAACCTGATTCTTTGGTATTTCTTTCTCAGTACATTCGTGGCTAACATGCATTTTTTCTTTTTTTTATACAAGCTTTTATTACAATATATGTTTTCTATAAATCGGTATTAGTGACATTGAATTAACAGAATCCTGAAAAGGACGTTTAAATTACAGTCATATACAACAACAATTGCTGATTTAGATTATTCAGAAAAAGGTAGTATGGACTTTTCACTTTCGTGCAAAGTGCAAACTGATAATGGCACTAATTGTAAACGTAGATCATAATATGTAAAATATCACACAGTAATCAATTAATCTTCGGTCATATCAACTCAACATGCTCATTGATTATCAATTAAGAACAAAATATGTAAAAATGATAACTTGGAGATCGATGACACTATTTACTTAGATCATGCATTTTTTTTAAATATATGTTTAAAATACCTGACATTACGTAATTGGCTACCGTCATTTAACATTGTTTGTGTGAAATACTCCAGTAAGAATACGATATTTATTATGTCTCACACCACAATGGGCTATACCCGGATCTTTGGAAGGCTTGCGCCAGGACATGGGTCCAGCACGCGGAGGCCCTTTTTGAGTATATTAATGTTTTTTTTTATTACATTATAGGCAAGTATTTGATCTCGATCTCACCTGATGGTAAGTGACGATGAGATCTACGATGGAGCATACTTGCTAATGTTATGTTAGCCACCTGCTGGGGTCAACTGATGAAGATGATAGCGTACACAGCGTATTGACCTCAGCAGGCGGAGGAGCTATTGCAGGGAAATGAAAAGATAATTGGGACTATGGATTGGAGTTTGGATGGACATGGGATAGGACTATTGGAAGGGTTGCGGATAATTATTTTTATTTTGAGATGCGATTTGTGTAATAAAGTCCAAAATCAAATGTGTCATCGTATAGTTTTGTAAATAGTAACTATATTTTAAGTACTTAAAAGCCATAAAAACCTTTCTACTATAATAGTAATTATAAGATGGATGATGAAGTTTTAATTTGCAAATGCAACTAATTATGATTCGACGACCACACACATTTGTTTTCAGGATCTTTTCATTTTTTTTGTTTTGTTTGAGAATGTCTCCGTTTGAAATGAATGTGAAATAAATTATATGGAAAAATGTTAAATGATACCTACTAATATTGTAATAAAATGGTAGTTTGTATGTTTGTAAGGGCAAAGCTCCGGAACTACTAATCCGATTCTGATAATTCTTACACTCATAGGAAGCTACCTACCGCTGGGTGTCATAGGCTATGTTTGATCACGCTACGGCCAATGGAGGCCGACCTGCGGATCAAAATCAACCTATTAAAATAAATATAAAAATTGTTTATACAGGAAAACTAATTGTGTGGCCGTCCATTATATACATCGACAATGTTTAATTAAAAAGTGTAATCATATGACATTATAAGTTATAATTAGAACAGGTAACATTACTGCTTAAGCTACTCGTATATAGTTCCGGTATGACATGAATATGAATCCATATAGTGAAACGCTATCAAGATGTATGAATTATAGGTACTTACCTAAATAGTTTAATGACTTATGTAAATATTATTGTAAAAGTCTTGCAAATTATACATACATTTTGTCCAAAATATTTATTTTTCTCACCGACTTTTCCTTCATTATGCTCGGTTTACACAAGGACAGTACGCAACTAACAAGTACCAAATGTCTTCGTACGAACAGCTCAGCAAGTAGTACCAAGTAACTGGCTTTTGAATTAGATTTCCATACATTTCCAAGTTGAATACTTGTTACTTGAAAACTGTCCTCGTGTAAATCGAGTATTACCTACAGTACTGTTAATGGTGATGGCGTTTGTCTGTCAGTCGTTGAAATATGAACTATAGTCGTATGTAAGTAATAATAAAAGTAGAATGCCCGTTCGACGGGTAAGGGCGCGCGCGATTATAGAGTGTATATGCGACAGTATAGATTTCATTTTTGACTGACTTGAGAGTGAAAACACTACAACACAACCTTCGCCTCAAATCGAAGAAATCTCTGTCGTTTATGTTGCAATAAAACATCTATTGAGCCCCCTTAAACTGTACTTCTATCTTTGTTTATTCAAACAGTAAAATATATTAGTAAATACTTAGGTATATAATTTTGACAGTCATTAACAACAGTTTATTAAAATCAAAGTAGAGTGTATCAGATACTCTAACGAAATCATCGAGAAAGCTTGCCCTCGAATTAATTCTTATTAAGCAATCTGTGGGGTTTGCGGCTTACGTAGAGTCAGTGGCAAGATCTAAATGAAAATTTTTGTAAGAAATTCTTCACCAAATATTATCATAAAACAGCACTTCTTTGTATGGACAATGTTACATTAAAGATCGAAGTCAACCAGACAACTAAATGGGCGTGTGCCAGCATATTCACCCTACGTCGTCGGTAGGTACACCGTCGAGACGCGAGGCCCCTCGGACCGCCAGGCCATGGGCAGTGGCCTACGTCGCCCATGCCGTACGCCGCCTCTGCGTAGAGTCATGGCATTCTCTTCCGTGACAGCTAGGTCACGTGATAAGTCCAAGACTACGTCACAATGAGCGGTGTTAATTCCATTGAAGATGGCAATTAACGGCAACACCGATCTTGACGTAGTCTTGGGCTATCGTCGCAAGAGAATCCTGGCGTATCACATTATTATTTTGCGTTAGAAACGCTACGTAAAGAGATGCTTTAGACATTATTAACACTAATTTATTAATTTACATATCTACAGATTTATAATGAGCCCCGTATTAAGCCTATGTAAGAAACTCACACAGGTTTATAGAATACTTGCAGTAGTAATTCCAAATAATTATTTAACTAGCTAATTATATACCGGGTAACATGAGCTTACACGTTCGCTCATTCCTTGTACGCTGTATAATACATGCT
The DNA here is from genome assembly GCA_905404115.1 of Pheosia gnoma. Taxonomy (NCBI): domain Eukaryota; kingdom Metazoa; phylum Arthropoda; class Insecta; order Lepidoptera; family Notodontidae; genus Pheosia; species Pheosia gnoma. The sequence goes on along the minus strand of FR989901.1, from coordinate 3,054,749 downwards.
ACATGACCTGAGATACATTTATTACGTTTAGTATTTTGTACAACGAAGCAGTACAATGGTTTTGGGAAATATAATAAACATGATACATTTTCCTCACATTATTTATTAGTAACATTATTAACCTTACGAGAAATATTATGTAGGCGTTCGACTATCAGTGTTCACATGTCAAGAATTTACACAAAGAAAATGGTTTGTATAATACCTACCTACCTGGGATAGTTTACAATGAGCCAGTTATTGGGTACGTATAAGTAAGTATATTATTATAATCGCTTCGTGTATATATCTATACGTATTCAGCAAAACCGGCTAGATAAAAACTTGAAACCCGACCACGTCCTTACAATTAGCGTGGCTTATTCAATAATAGCAAAGGAACCTATAAGAATGTTCATACATCAATAATAACATTAGGCACAAAAGTCCATTGAATTAAATTCTAAAATCTGGGTACAGTCTCGCTCGCTCAAGTCAGGTATTCAGGGGACCAATCGCTCTAATTTTATATGCTGTCAAAATGTAACGCAGTACCATCGCAACATGCAGAAAATTTCATTGATCGTTCACTAACGAATCTTCCAACAAAAGCCAAAACGTTACGAAATATGCATAACGTAACTTTTTGACTGTGTTTTTGTTTTGGTAATGTTGTTTAAAATTAGCGCGATTGGCCCCCTGTGGTATCAGCGTAGGTTAAGCCGGTAGTACTACGACGCTACAGGCCGTAGCGAACGGCGTGGGCGGGCGCGTAGCTACTATTATGTAGAGAGGCTAGGCTTACAAATTGGACTTATATAAATTTCGTGCGACACCTAGTTATGAACTTAATTTATTAAGTTCATTGTTAAAAAAATAAAATCTTGTCATAACAGAGTTACATGTATCGGCACAATAGGTACTTACTGAAAACCTTACAATGACTTTTAGGTTTTTTGTTAAATGAGGCGTTATAAATCCCCTTATTACCACGTACAGCCTAGAATAATGGTAGGCAAATATGCCAAATAAATTTTCCTTTCTGCCTTCCTTTTAGGAGAGCTTGTAAATGTTATAAGTTGAAACAAACGACTATGTAACTACGCCGCGCGTAAGTTTGTTCAAGATATCCCGATTTGTAGAAGGACTAATGCAGACTTTTATTACTGTACGCCAAATATTTCGTGACGGTACCGACTGAATAGGTAGACTTTGTTCGCCCACTACACCCATAATAATAACTTAATAAACACACTACCAAAGTAACTATTGATTCTAAGCAGTTAATATACATTTATAGATACACTCCCTGAACCATTTACAATATACTACGATAAGCTACGATACAATTTGACATAAACTTCGATGTGTGAATGAACCTACTTATATGAAGTTCGTCATATAAGTAGGTAGGTACATCTACGTCAATTGGTACATAAATGTGAATAAATAACTAAGGTAGGTAGATAATCTTCTTAATAGTTTATTAGTATATAATTTTTTGTGTACTTGCCCTATTCTATTTTTTTTCTACAGACATTTGGACAATGGGAAAGTGATTGATGAACGAAGCTAAATGTTATTGATTGAACTCGCTAAATATACGACGGATTCGTGACTTTCTTGGGACAAAACCAAACTATGGACATGAATAAAATATTAATATCAGCCCATATAATGTCCCACTGTTGGACCCGGACCTCCCTTCAGAGCAAGGAGGCATTGTTGCTTTTAAAAAGTATGTAACTTAAGGATATACCTGTATAACCTTTTAAGGATATTTTTGAATAACAAATAGAAATACTTTTTAGTTGGGCAATCCCTTACTTACTATTATCAGGAACACCTTAAAAGCTTTTGTAAGCTGTATATTTATTTTATTTTATTGCAAAATACAACTTGCTAATGTAGAGTTGCTCACAATGGGCGTAATACCGTCCCGAGTTCAAATCCTTTACACAAAGCAAACCCCGGCTTTAGGTTTACGGCCGGGATAGCGGTAAGTAAAAGAGAATGATTTCCAGTAGCAATACGCTTTGTATGTAATTAACATCTAAACTTCATTATGGTTCCAACTCAAGATCGTATCTCTCGAGTCGGTTTATTGTCACCACGAGTGTATAATAATGTCGTAAGTACGTAATAAACAGTTACATTTAAATTTATTTCGGTGAGTAGATCATATTTTCGGTTCGTCGGTTTCTCCAGTTAAGTCCTAACGTGGATTGTCATGTCCACTGAAAACATTTTCGTTGAACGGTAATGCAGTCGTCGTTAACTAAACAGCAATATTTAGTAAGTAAAACAAAACAAGTGTAGGAAAATGAGAGTAATATTTAGTAAGTAAAATAAAACAAGTGTAAGGAAATGATAGTAATATTAATGTTTACGTTGTTATTATTGCCATTTCCATGCATTTGTTTTTGGTTTTTTTTTTTTTTAAATGGCGATATTTATTTTCTAGGATAATTAAAATTTACAATTAAAGATAAACTATATAGGAAAAAAATAGTATGACAACAAACTATATATCAAAAACACCCTGTCCGCGTGAATTGGTTGCAAGAATGCTGGCTCCATTTCCTCGCTGTATTATCAAGCTAAATTTGTTCTGTCTGAACAACCGAACTTATCAGTAAATCTCCATCATAATTTAGCGGAAAAAGGAAGATGCCAGGCAGTTGGCATGCATGTCAATAACTTCAGTTCATATTAATTCCTACCTGTCTTATTAATTACTTGTGTGATAGATTATTATAGCCGAATCTAACCTAGGTAGTTAATCCAAAGTGGAGAGCGTAGGTAAACACCACTTTTACAAACCCGGCACGTTTATAAAGGGTCAAATGAGATTTTCGAAGGTCCCCGGTTCATTTATTGAAAATGCAAACGAGCCAAGCACATTTATTACACATGACAGGTATTTGACAAGCAACCCTCCAAATAAAATAGATGTTTCAGATTGAGTTACCGAAATTGTTTCAAGTTTTATAATGTCTGTATACATTTCTAGTATGCGCAAAATCGTCGCGTCATTTGGACGCCGAGTCTATTTATCTCCACCAACATTAACGTCTGGAACTACAGAACTTTTATGAAATTCACAGAAATGAGGCGTGAATTTTTATTTACTTGGCGGCGGGAGGCATCGCGGGAGCCTTTGAGAGCATAATTATGTAGCCGTTTAATGTTTTGAATAATTTGCCCATAATTCTAATGTTAATAAGTGTACCTAACCGATTTTATTAAAGATAACCAAAATAAAATTTATAATTCCTTATTACTTTTATCGGAAACAGAGGTAACATTATGTTGGGTTCTTTAACTGCTTCACAAATAATCCTGATTGAAATTGAAAAAAAAATAACGCAGCGAATCTACAAGAGTATAAACCTACGTATCCGTTACTAACTCTCAATGCCTTTCAAGTCGTGAAATCTTAATCCGTTTCAGCGCGTTCTGTTGAACGGTTTACCGAAAATAAGAGAGTGGAGAATTCCACAAATACACAAAGTAGGTACAGACTCGATAGGCCACAATTCATAATCTCATTCTTTAACCAGACGTATAAATATACACATTAATGAATACTGGCATTCCATTCACCGCTATCAACTAGGAACAGAAATAAAACGTACGTAAGTGTTTGTGGTGAGTTTATTTACACAATATGTGCAACAAAAATAGAAATTTAAAAGAGAATAGAAATACTTACTACTTATATAATATTGACTAAAAGTTGAAATAAAACTAATTTTAAAGATTTTATCTATATGTATCTATATATGTTCTTTAATGTTTTATATGTAATTTTTTGTCAGTTTTGCATCTGGTCTAGGTATGTGAATATAATATGCTTTTAGCTCTACCTTCTCATATAGGTTACTCATACCAATATTCTGTTTTAAATGAAAGTCGTTTTAGTACTTAGTACATAACCGTCGCTATATTTCAGCCCTCCAGTGTCTCTATTATCTCCTCATTACATTTCTTACGCAGGTGAAATGAAAGTCCACAAGACCACAAATTAGAAGCATGTAAGAGCCGCGTGTCTATGTCTGGTCACTTTTTTTTTATTTTGAGCCAGTAGAGTTCGTTTGATCCAGTATACATATATGCACACATTAACAGTGGACGGAGTTAATAATAATTATATTGCTCTATGCCTACCGATATTAAAATTTTACGTGAGGACAATAACCTAGTTTTAATTGTTATATACGAGTATTTATAGTTTCCAACTTTATAATTAGTCTCGTAAAATACCAAATTCAATGTAGCGTTGATCATAGATTGATACTTCATTTAATTCACAAAATGTAGCAATCCTATAAGATAATGGTAAAATGCATTTTTAACCGACATCAAAAAGGAGGAGGTTCTCAATTCGGTTTTTTTTTCTGTTATGTTATTTTACTCTTAGATGCCTATTTCTCATATAACTGACTTTACAATAACATTATTTTGTGACTACAATTATTATAGAAGACAAAAAGAACCCGAGATACTGGGGTAGACGGATAAACAGGCTATTACCCTCAGACACACAGTCAGACCCTCCCCCGTAAATGTTTCTTCGTAACTCGATCGCTCGACTCAAGACCACTCGCTATTTCAGCTTTCACGTGCCTGAAAATGTTGTACTGACAACTTTATCATACGTTCTAAAATAGTAAATAATATTATTGGCATAACGGCCATTAGCTCAGTTGCATTCTACGCTGAGAGGCCCGAATTCGAATCCTGGTATGGACATACTTTGTGTGATGATCACGAATGTTTGTACCCGAGTCATGGATGTTTAGTATTACATATAAGTATATATACTGGGTTCGCCCCCAGTCCATTGTATACCGTACCCATAATACAAGCGTTGCTTAATGTGTAGTTGGTGTGTTCGTCTGCCGATATTATATTATATTTTAACGTACCGAAATATTTTTGATTTTAAGTTTTATATATAGAGGCTAAGAACACAATATGTGGCAATGTTATATGTCTGTCTGTACAACGATCTCCTCGAACCAGTCCGACGGATTTTAATTAAACTTGCCATGGTGATAGCTTTATCCTAGGTCAACATTACAGAATACCTTTCGTCCCGGGAAACTAAAGAGGAGTAAGTCCACACGAATAAAGCTGTGGGAAAACATGTACTTATAAATAAAAAAAATATACAACCGAATTGAGAACCTCCTTTTTGAAGTCGGTTAAAAATATTATTCAACATCGAATAGATCATGGCTGTAACTGAAAACATTAAGATAATCAGTTCTGTTCTATTTAATACCGATCCAGACGCAATTATTCATACATCAATAGACAAAATGGTCGGATATTATAATGGGCAGTGGCTCAAGCACAATATTTTATATAGCGTTTCGGTAACATCAGCGTCTTCGCGTCGGCGTCACACCACACCACAGATTTCATAAATAAGTATGAAAGTGACAGCATGTTTTTCGATGACGTTACGATCACATTAGGAGTTCCTGCTTATCCTACTGTATTGTAATTAGCTACGTCCCATTTCTTCGGCACGGCCCAGGACATCTGGGTAATCGGAGGATGATTGATGAACCGGGCCGCGCTCGGCTCCGTAACCCGTCCCGATGATATATTCTTGCCAGTTAATTTGTACAATCGACTGAATTCCGCTCCATTGGTCCTATTATTGGAAATCGTTTCTACTTATATAAAGGCTATTCATAAAATTGTTTGGGAAAATCTTGTTTATTTTCGTGTATGAGTGGATTATTATAGGTAGTAAAATTTTATAGATATTTTTAATTGATTTCAGTAGGTTAAAAGATTAATTAAAAGGCACATGCGCTGTCTTTGAGAGAATTTAATGTGGTACGTATTGATAACTAATATATAACTATAGATTATGAGTAGAATGTCGATTATAAATTCTCAATGTTTTCATTATTATACATTGTTAATTGTTGAAGTGAAGTTCCCTCATCCTCTTGGCTCTATGTTACACACTCAAACTGATATTAAAACTACGGCCAAGTATTAGATCTTCATTATTATAATCGGCCTAGTTTCAGACTAAAATACATTTTGGCTCCAAAACTCACAACAAAACAATACGGTAATAATACAATGTTTTTTACAATCGCATCGGACAAATTGAAATGTATCAATCTGCTACGAAATGCTACGGACGTAGCGCTATCACCGAATATCGACTGAACAATACGCGCTACGGCGTAGCGGCATAGACAAACACCAGGACGTGCGATTTACACACCAACTTGATCCCCACTTAACGACAATGTTTATGGCACTTGATAACAGGAGACCCGTGACCAACGCCGGGCTACACTAAACACACATACCTCGCTATATAAGGTGTAATAAAAATAGTGTAAAATATTTTTACCGATGAATCATTAAGTTTTATACATCACGTTGATGTATACAATAAATTGTTGTAAATTATGCGTGTTCTTTTTTTTAAACAAGACGACCTAGTAGTGTTTGGGCTCAGTACAGAGTGTAATTTTTGTTATGCCTAAGATCTTTTTTTTATGTTACCTTTTTAGCCTATTGTTAACTTATTATACTTATTGTTACTTAAATGAGAACCGCATGTAGAAGCATGGCCTCGTTTATGTTTAACATTCGCACACAGACTGACATCAGTTCTAAGCAGAGCCCTCAGAATGTGATGAGAACCTATTCAAACCGACCGATCGAGTGATGTAATGTTTCCATTAAACTGCACGTTTCCGCTAACGCACTGCTCTGAAATGCAGGTATATTGATTCGATCGCTCGATCGATATTTGTTGCTGTGAAAATTCACACTAAGCCCACTGGCTGGGGTCAATACCATATTTTGAGTATGGTTCAAAACCAACAAAGCAAGTTTTGTACGTACTTTAACTGAAACTAACTACAGTATACTACGGTAGGTACAGTAGGTATTCACGAAGTTTAAAAACATCATATCGCAGCATTCACTGCAGGCAGCGCACATAAAGATAAGAGAAAATATTGTTCTTTTGGAACAAAATTATTTTTGGCCAAAATTGCTTTCGCCAGAAATGTAAAATGATTAGGAATGAAAATTTTTTAATTTTCTTTAGTTTTCTGTTTACATTTTCAGTCTACATATAGGTACTTATGTCATTCTTTTGCAGTTATTTCAATACCCTAAATACTTTGGTGAAGCAAGAGGACAGATTTTAAACATTAGCTTTATCTTTGGATAAGTATATTTTTGTATCCGTGAAAAGTTTTGTAAGATCTGAATCCTAAATATTTATATGAATTGAAAAAAGCTGCATAAGAAGCTACACCTTCGAGGCCCAAGGCCCTTCGGACCGCAAGGCCGTAGGCGGCGTGGGGTGGTCCACGGCCTTACGGCTCCACTGTTGATAACGATACCTACTTAATTTTTGGTAGCTTTGACTTATCAAAACAAACAACAAAACAGTGAACCGACCCTATTTATCTTCACAAACATAAGCGATGGGAATGAAAAAACTTTTATAAAATTTGCACAAGTAGGTAGCGCGCTTATTTTTTTTTCCTCATTGAGGAGTCGCGGTCGCTTGAAGTTCGGAGAGCTTAATAATTATCTTATTTAAGTAGCACGTAAGGCCCTCCTCTTCCTAATTTAACCCAGCGAGCGATTTGAGCGAGATGTATCGATCTGTTGACAACTTGACACGCTTTGTTCAATCACTGTCGCATAATTACAGCGAAGCTATCTGCCGATCGCGAAGCGTCAGTTTCCCAAAGTTAAAAGCTCTTTGTTCTCTCACTAAATCGGAAAACCCTTTAATGTTCTACAATTTAAATTTTAAAACCGGCCGCGAGAGACGTCAAATAATTTCGCTATTAACTCATTCTGTTACCGATTGAAGCGGTATTTAAATAACGTAATTAAAATTAATGTATTTATTCGTATAAGTAATGCTTCAATCAACTATCAAGTCGCTCCTCGGGAAATGAAAGGCTAACTTTATATTACTTAGTAATTCGAATATTTTGAGAGGATTTAACCAAGTGCCTGGCAAATAATTCAGATTTTAAAGCTTTTAATACAAATGTAATGAAGATTACGAGTATAAAGAAGTAATACATAACGAAAACTTAGGGTAAAAATTACATCAAGGTTACAAATGTTGTAATTGTTGAGCGCAATGTATCGTAAGCCACGCGTTTACAAAATAACGCTCCGCGCGATTCCCAACGCGTGCAAGTGACGAGCGCGCTCAAGCATATCGAATTTTAATTTACATTGCAGTTTTTTTTTTTTATTTTTTATTACATTATAGGCAAGTATTATAAGTACTTGCCTAGGTAGGAAGGCGGCAGTAGATAGATACGCTACATTCACTAGGCTCATGCAGCGCAACTGACCTGACCTGATCTGAGTTTTAGGTCTAAATTAGTCAGTATGGTTTTTATTTATACTCACATTGAGTAAGACTTTTATTATGATTTCATGCTAAATAAATGTAAAAAGAACTGAAAAAAATGCCTTAAATGAATGAATAGATCGACGGAAATTACAATTCTGGGGGTTCAGAATCGATTTAAATCCGTTGTATCAGTTTTCGTAACTATCCATTTATACTTAGGGGGAGGGAGGCGAGCTCTGGACCACAGTAGTAAATATAGACGTGTGGGAACTAGACTATACTTATTAAGTAAAGTATACCTAAGTTTTTTAGGCATTTTCATTATGTACCTGTCTGTCGACTTTGCGGTTCGAGTCGAAATGTATTTTGCGTAGCGACACGTATACCGCTTTTACAGTCCCGGGGGCATTTCACGTCAATATTTATTGAAAAATATTTTTATTTTCACATAAAATAACCAATAAAACATATTTGACCAGACAATTTCGGAATGAATGTTAAATATTCTGTAGATATACATAACATATTCAGGCGGTTAATTTATGGTCTACAAGGATAGACATCATTCCGATATTATTCGTGGTAGATAGTATCTTCGCATATTATTCGTGGTAGATAGTGTCTGGCAGAGGCAGGCGTGAATATTGTATTTTCAACAATTTTGTCTTCGTTGATCAAACCGTGTTGTGTGGTGGACGCTCTAATTAAGCCTTATGGAGAGATTTGTTTGGGTCATTTCGGTACCTTAATGGACACAAGTCCTCTAAATCTATTCCCTTTGACTCTACCGTGGACAACAAGTCCAAAACAACGGGGGATCCTACATATGATACATAATATAAATAATAATACCAGCTCTTTTAATGTCCCAATGTTGGGCACGGGCCTCCCATCAATGCGAGGGGGATTAGGCTATAGTCAACCATGCTGGCCCAGTGCGGGTTGGCGGACTTCACACGTCTTTCAAGGTATTCTCTCAGATATGCAGGTTTTCTCACGATGTCTTCCTTTACCCGTTTAGCAAGTGATAATCATATGGTTGAAAATTGGATTCGCACATGAAGTCCAGAAATACCAGAGGTGCGAGCCGGGCCTTAAACTTGCGATCCTCGTTACCGAGGCAAGCGTATATATAATTTTATGTATAGAATATTCCAATGTTATATATTAATATAGCATTAGAAAATTCGGAGATAACCATGGAATATGTACATGACCCACTTAACCAACTATAGCTATACCAGTACCTACCAATCGAAATATGCCAAACATGCGTCCGAGAAGTTTTATTTCACGAGGAGTCACACGTCTGCGAGATTGCGTGGATATTATGCGAATTTCGTAAATGTGTGTCGCGTCGGTATGAAACGGCTTTTCGGGGAGAAAATTGTTTTCAATTGTTTTCTTTTATAGGTCCCAGAGGCAGAGCCGTGTGATGCACGAGCGAGTGATACACCGATGCTACAATTTCATCTCAAGTTTGCTGCCAACTTATAGCATAAATGGTGATACATTTTCGACAGAATTAGCAAATAAGGAGTAACAAATATTAATAGCAATGTAAACGCTACAAGCGATACTTTGGAAATTATTGTTAGGTACATGTCTAATGCGTTTTTGTAAAATAAATAAGTATCTAAATGTAACAATTATTGTTCTGGAAATCAATAACAAAAGCAATGTATAAAAATAAAGCAACAAAGTTCAAGAGAAACCAACGTTATTTCGGCCCGATAACATATTATACACACAACGTTATGCTAAAAATTCAATAACATCGAAGAATAACATCGTACTGGTTATTTTAATCTATACATATAAATAAAATTGGAGTGTCTGTTTGTAATATTAAAATAACCGCTTTTTACTAAGTGCATTTAGATGTATACACGTTACCTATACCGAAACAACATTTTTTACAATTTTTGTCTGTCTGTCTGTCTGTCCGTCTGTCTGTCTGTCTGTCTGTTTGTTCCGGCTAATCTCTGAAATGGCTGGACCGATTTTGACGGGACTTTCACTGGCAGATAGCTGATGTAACAAGGAATAACTTAGGCTACTTTTATTTTAGAAAAAAAAAATAGGATCTCACGAAAAAATATTAAAACCAATGTTGCAGCGCAGCGCCTGATTAAGTTTGATAGCAACAACCTGCAATGCGTCCCGCGGGCTCAGAATGGGCGAGCAGGCTGTTGCCAACGGTTGTCTTTGTTAAATACCACGCGGACGAAGTCGCGGGCAACAGCTAGTGAAACAAATAGTTATCATACTTGGCTGTATCAAAATAAGTGTAACAGCACGGCCCAGTTGGCCAAATGAATGAATAAGTAATGGCTTTTTCTACATCTATATCTATAAAATATTCTAAGTAGATATAATATTTTGATTTTTATTCAATACGATTTTTTTTTATTTGATTGGATTTTTGTAAACACAACATAAAATATGGCTCTGATTGTACTCATAGCTTCAAGAAGTGCAATACCTCCGAGCCACATTATTGGGAATTGCCCCCTTTATCTATTACACGCTTTTTATAACGGCTTCGCGTGATCCGGTATCGGCCACTGATGCCAATTTCTTTTATAATCAGAAATACATTCGTTTCTATTAAGCCATTGTTACACGGTGATGTCGCGTGCCAGATGCCGCTTTGGCCCGGAAAACACTTTTTTTTACAGTAAGTAATATAATACGAGTAGGTATGACTCAGTGCACAATATCCCAATATGTGACACTGCCTACCTTGTGTTTTATTTAATTCGATATTCAATATAGGTACATAAGTAGGAATATATCCAACCAGTCTGGGTATTTCCAACTACTAAGATTCAAATACTGAAATGAATTTTCATTATTTGACCGGCTTCATTCGGCAAATGAACCCTCGACATGCCGAGACCTACTTTTATTTCTGTGGTCACAAACCGGTGGCTCAAAGTTTAAATTCAACTTAAAAATTGTAATATGCCCTTATAGAATATTTACGTAAGTACACAATATCCCTTCATTAGTGAAGACCCTATAGGTACCTAAGTAACAGTAGCTTTAATTATTGTCCTAATTTGAAATCAAGTAGGTTCTACATGTTATACATTCCATAATTTATATTAAGTATATTCTTACTTATTAGATATATTATATATATTCATAACACAGGGAGTTATGTAATATTGTACAAGTTAATTAGGTATAATTACCTAATTAAGGAATATTTATGTTGGTAGGTACCTACCTATCTACATAAATATTTCAAGGTTCCCAAATCCCAGGTGTTCCTTTCTTTTACTTAATGTAATTCTATACAGGAAGCCCTCTATAAAGCAAACGTTAAATAAGAAAACACTTTTACGATCTCAGCCTCTTGAGTGATTCGAGGAAAAACATGATTTATTTTAAAAGAATATTATTTTTTAAAAAGCCGGTAGAGAAAGGGTAAAACCTACTAATGTTATAAAGAGCTAAATATGTTTCTTGGTTTAAATGTAGGAGGTCAGGGGGTAATCTTCGGATGTGCTGAACCGATTCTAAGAATTATTTCATTAATATAAGTCTACTACATTATCCCTGAGTGCCTGAGGTTATGTCTCATCATAATATGTATGGCGATATATTTATAAAAAAAAAACATACTGAATTTCTTTCATATAAAAGAATTACCTGCTTATGTAGTGTGTCAAACTACACTACTATATATGAACACCAGTAAGAGCATACGTAGCACATAAGTACCCACTAAAGTTTCTACCTTCCCATATTCGCCCTGTCACATCCTTTTTTTTTTTTTTTTTTTTTTTACATGTGGAAATGCGTTACGCATCCCCTCATGCCCCGGGGGGGGACGAGAGGGGTATGTGGGACTCCCCGGCGGCGGCCGGTATACCCACTAAAACCACATGGTGAAATCCTCACGGTCGCTTGTGCCGGGGACACGGGAACGCTTGCGCATACTTCCGCGAACCCCGACGCGACTGCGGCCTTTCGGCCTCGTCCAGGCCTTGCGGCCAGGCGCTGTGTCGGACCACCAAACACAGCGCCGATCCTCACGAGCCCGGAGTGGTACGGCGAACTCCCCCGAGTCCGCCGCCCGGGGCTCAGCGCCGGCCGCCTGCCACACCAGCTGGCGGTCAGCAGTCCTCCCGGGTGACAGCAAGCTGCCCCCCGGTCGGCCTCTTCACCCGAAAGGGTGGAAGGTGGGTCCGCCGCGTCCAAGCACAAGGCCCGGTCGCGGCCCCCCTCCCTTTCCTCACGCCCCTTGCGGGGCCGAGGGGTGGGCCCGCCGCTACTCACGCAGCCTCCCTCCCCTCCACGAGGTGGGTCCGCAGCGTCCAGGCCGAAGCCCGGTCGCGCTCCCCCTCCCCATATGTCCCCATAAGGGTGGGTCCGCCGCGTCCAGGCCGAGGCCCGGTCGCAGCCCCCCTCCCTTCCGCTACCCCTTGCGGGGCTGCCCGAGTGGTGGGTCCGCCGCGTCCAAGCACGAGACCCAGAACCACGGCCTCCCTCCTCCCGGGCGTCCTCCACGCGGTGGGTCCGCCGCGTCCAGGCCGAGGCCCGGTCGCAGCCCCCCTCCTCGTCCCCATCAGGGCAGGTCCGCCGCGTCCGAGCCGAGGCCCGGTCGCAGACTCCCTCCCTTCCACACGCCAGGCATTCGCCATCGCCGACAATACATCTAGGTGACCTAGAAGATTATCCTGCGATGTTCAGAATGCACCGGCCCCTGCCATTGCCGTTCCTCTGGACGTATCCTCGGGACTGACAATGGGCTTCAAGGGGTGGGCCCGCCGCTACTCACGCAGCCTCCCTCCCCTCCACGAGGTGGGTCCGCAGCGTCCAGGCCGAAGCCCGGTCGCGCTCCCCCTCCCCATATGTCCCCATGCCAGACTATTAGCCATCGCCGACAATAACCCAGGACAACCTGGAAAATTATCGACGATACCCAGGGTGCACCGGCCCCTCCCATTGTCGTTCCCACAGGCGAACCCGATGGGACTGGCAATGGGAGCAGGCACACGAGGAGGTTGTCTGACCGCGCCACCCCCGCCCTGTCACATCCTAAATTATGTGCAAAGTTAGAAAATGTCTAACACTTATATTGCCATAGATGTGCAAAGTTGTTCGGCTAGACCGCATACAAAGCGGGAGGATCCGAATTCGCGTCTAGGTATAACGTCGTGGACAGGCCTCGGGAGAGTCGTCTGGATAAACTTAAATGGTGCGTCACTTAAAGTTTAGTGGAGATCAGCATAGTAACTGTCACTTTTGACAGATGTCCCATACAATATCTGTCAAAAGTGACAGTTACTATGCGGTTGCTGTTCGATTATGAATCGTTTGTGTTAGCAGACTTGGGGCCCAGAACTGGAGGTAGGATTAATTAATTCTTTAGCAGAATGACTATGATGTCGTCCGCAAGACACAATTTACTCCAACAGGTACACTAAGTACATTTTGTTGTGAATTATCTCGTTACTATTTAGTACGAGTACCTACTAGCAATAAAATCGAATACCTAACGTCCCTCAGACACAAAAAAACTTGTCTAAAATCGAAGGCTGTTTCGGCTTTAGTCTTCAAGTCGAGACACAGCGATGAAGTAAACATTCATTTATTCCTTGCGATTAGCAACAGTTTTTCTATTTACTGAAGAATCTTCAACTCTTTCCACTTCATTATTCAAAGTTACTGCTTATTTTACTGTAATTCAATTGAGATCCGGTTTGTACTTTTTTATATTTGCTACTAGTTACGCCATCTCCCGAGATTAAATAAAATTAAAAGGGGAAGCACCTAAACTGAACCCTGATGCACCTAGTAGTTCTTCAGTTTTTCTTCACACTTCCAAAAAATGTTAATCTACATACAAAGGTTTATTGGTAATTATTTATAATATTATTTGGACTAGATAATATTTTGTTGACATTAGTTAAGGAAAACATTACTTATAGGTATTCAATTTTAATAATTTCAGTTGCTGTACACACCAAATTTATTGATTTTCCACCCTTGAACTGCGCATGCTTTAATGTTGAGGTGTGGAGTTAGAAATAAAAGGCTGTGATACTGCTTCGTATAAGTTTTTATGTATTAGTAATCCGCTTCCATAGTCAAGCTCAAAAAACTAATTTATTTCATGATAACTGATGTCGTGCTACCTATAAAAACATGGGCAACACCCAGACCAACGAGAAACAATCCAAGACTGGAAAATCACCTGCGAAAAGTAAACATTTCATTAGAAACTTGAATAGAAAATCTTCGACTAGGGAGAGCAAGAAACATGGTAGGAAAAAGATCGACGCGAAGCGAGACGCAATCAGCAGAGAGTTCGATAAAACGCCAGATTCAGATAACAACGAGCCGATCGAAACGTCGGATAACGATACGGTCGAGTGCGTGTTCAAAACATCGCCGCGGGTGGGGGCGGCGGAGTCGAGCGTGCAGTCAGAGGTAACGGTGACCAGGTGCGAGGCGCGCGCCCAGCCGCGGTCACCGACCCGCGACCAGTTGTGCGTCGAGCCGCCGCCGCCGCCGGCGCTCTCGCCCGCCGACGAGTCCACCTCGGAGTCAGTGTTCACGGACCCGCTCACGCCGCTCGCCGTCGAGCTGAACCAGTGCTACTACTCCGCCGAGAGCGACAGCGCGCACGAGGACCTGCCGCGCACGCTCACGCCCTCGCTCGCGGAAGCGCCCGCGCACCCCGACACCATGACTATAGACGTCCCGCACGACGATGCCGCCTCCTCGCTCTCCACCGATGACATGGAAAAAGAAGAAAAAGCTGACGTTTTCGATGACAGCTGTGACAAAGGCGAGAATGAAAAGGTTATGGGCGGTGTATTTTCGGGGTTGTGCGGCACCGACAGGAGCCTGCAACGGAGCACCCACGAGTGCGGCCATGATTTCCGTGATAACCGGGTGAAGGCTTGTCAGGGACAGACGTCGTTCACGGTATCCAAACATCGGAAAGTCGAGCTGCCTCCGGTCACATGCGAACCGTCTCTCACGTTGCTGGATAACGGTCAGTTTTATGTTAAGGCATTCGATTCATATATGCACCTTTAAAGTCATATTTGATTGTGTTTACACATCGGCCTGCCTATAAACAATGCAATTTACCTACTACAGTAGTTCAGTTACACATGGATGCGCTCGAACAGACATTTGTTAAACCCTAACAATCTACACTCCATAGATTTCATATCTTTACTGTGCAAACACGAGATAACACCGATAAAGTATGACCGTTATATTATATCTATTTGTCGGTTCCTTATCTAAAATCCATAAATCAATCAATAGGTAGTATCGCAACTGCTGTATCCAATCCCTATCACAGACCAATGAGAGGATACTACGTCTATCCCTATGTACCTGAACACGTCGATGATATTTCTAAAGGCTAGCCTTAAGGTACATGTTGCTGACACACATTACTTACCGACTCACTTCTTACAATGGTCAACCAAACCTATTTGTTGATGTTTTTCAGCATTGTGTCTGTAGTAGTAGTTGTGATCATCAATTAGCAGCTCTAACACCAAGCATTAAGGTCGATGCGATGCGCAAATGTAAAATAAACATCTACATCACAAAACCACCTTACACAAGAAACAATTTACTGCTTGTAATGGTTCATGATTACCTTAATGCTGTATACGTATAATATCATGCGTAATTTTAAGGTTGCTGGTACTTTTGTATTATGGAATCATTATATGACGTTTACCTACTTGTAGTTCATCAGAAAGTAGATTAGAATAAGCATAACATCACCATGTATAGAGTTCCTAAAATACGGCTATACTTTTCTTATTTGATGTCAACACTCAGCAGGCAACATGTTAACGCAGGCTCTCTACACACCTAATTCCGTAAGAGACATAGCAAAATAGTTGCATACGTACCTTGATAATAGTAACAGCCACATAATTACAATACACATCTATCACATGATACATTATACACATCAAGCTGCAACACACAGCTGCCACTTTACTACAAATTTGCGAAATTAACAAAACGCACCTGACACGTTAACTTAAAATATTGATGGTCATCAGAAATATTGTTTATATGCGTTTTACTTAGAATATACGACAACAAACATATATATCTATCATTACTGACGGCCTGATTAGCGCAGTTGATAGTGACCCTGCTTTCCGTGCTGAAAGTCCCGGGTTCGAATCATGGTGGGGACAAACTTTGTATGATGAGCACGAAAGTTTGTACCTAAGTCATGGATGTTTAATATCTATATAAGTAATATATACTGAGTACGCCCCCAGTCCATTGTACGGTACCCATAATACAAGCGTTGATTAGTGTGGGACCGTATAGTTGGTGTGTTCGTCTGGCGATATTAAAAGCATGAGATAGAGAATAAGAATGATAATATTGTATGGTGTCTGTTAAGTGAGATGACAGAATCAGACACGGAATTAAAATACGCATTGTCGCAAAGTGAGCCCAAAATGGTATAAAAGCAAAAGGATAATATTCCTCATCTTATTTTAGCACACAGCTGAACTTAGATCTTTCCACTGAACTCAGTGATGATGTGCCATAGGAATTAATCTCCCCGTTTCATAATAGGTTTCTTTACAGTTGTTTTAGAGAAAGACCGCCGTCATTCAAGCGTGAGCGATTCATCGATGTCCGAGTCCAACGTCCTGAGGAAGGTCGCATCTTTAACCCTTGACAAACTCACGGAATCCAGGGTGGTACGCCCCAAATTCGTTCCTGATAAACTGGACTTCAAGCTGTATGAAAAGTTTGAAGGTGGGTCCACTAGATTCTCTTCTTCTCTATTTAAATACTCAGAGGCCATATAGTCCTTTGTTTATGCTTATGGGCGTACCTCTTCGAGGCAGCCTAGTATCTATGTATGCGCCAAGCGTAACTAGAGTATAGAGCTCAATAATTATCATTCTAAATACCTACATACTTTCATTGCAGTCGTAGGCTACAATGAAAGTAAAAGTAACATAAAATATTTTTTGGGTGCGTAAGGTATTCCATCCACCCTCCCATTACTGACCGATCTACGATGATAACATCACACGCGTCGCAGGAAGCAGGTGGATACGGGTGGCAGTGGATCGTGATGGTGGGAGTTTTACTAAGAGGAGGCCTATGTCCAGCAGTAGACGTTTTTCGGCCGATGGATAAAGGGAACTGTCTATCTATCAAATCTCGATAAGATTTTGACGGTCACGTCCATGTAAGACTGTATGTATAGGTAATATATCTATTTTGTCGTTTGATAACAACCCGGTATCTTTGCACTATCCAATCAGCAAAGGCTGAGACCCAAAAACAAACGCAATCCGTCTATATTTATTACGGCGCTACAGGTGAATGAACACCGTGATAAGCATGTTATCATATTAACAAATAGCCTATAATTTCTTATCACCATAATGACTAGCCACAGTTTTAAGATAGTATCCATCACGGACTAGTGCATACGTGACTTCAAGACCTGATAGGCACCTACCATGCAACTTTCAACGAATCGTGTGAACTTTACCAACTCCTCAGTGTCCCAGTTCAATTATGTTAAGTTTCTTAGTCAATTCCGTTCAAATACAAAACGTATTCAAGATATTGGGACTATTTTACATTTATATAATGAAGGATTACCCTCGCTGTGTGCTGAAACCTCGCCTAAAATAAGATTAAGGCGTGCCATATCGAGGGTGTTTAATAACAAACGTGCTATAGTGTTATATGTGCCACCGAAAACGTTAAATGTGATGTTTCAAAAGAAATTGCCGTGGTATCGTTACGTGTTAGTAACATTGAATATAGAGCATCCAAAGATTCGAGTTGTGCTTGAGTGCGATATAAAAATGGCTGTAATAACGAGCGAACTGTACGTTGAAACGGACACAACAATATTGTACGTGATTAACATGAAGAACGTCTGTTTGCCATTTAAAGGGAAATTATACAAAAGTAAGTTCTGTACACAAGCAAATAAACACAGGCTTTGATGAATTATATGGCATTCATCAAAGAATACGGGATCACAAGAACCCGTATCTAAATTAGAAACAACTTCTGTATAGGTACTTGGATACGAAAAACTGAGCTTATTTTATCGTGGTTATTACTAGCTTTACCCCTGGCTTCGTCTACGAGGATTTGTGACAAATGTAGCTTTCTTCTGGTAAAAGTAGCTTATGATTAATAGCCCGGTAGCCTCCGGGTTCTGAAACTAAGACCAAATCTATTGGTCTGTTTGCTTTGTATGTAAGTTACTTAAGTAAGCACTTAAGTAGGTATTATAACTTATATAATCAAGGTGGGAACTATGCCTACCTACACACCTAACATTTACTTTGTCAACATTTAGTACGTGTGTAGGTGAGGTGTGTGTTTTTTTCGTTTAACAACAATCGATATATTCTCTCACTTTAGCAAACTCAAATCTCGAATGGTGACCCTTCCAAACTATCAATAAGGCTCACAATACATATGCCAGTAAACAGCATGCAAGTGCTCACGTGCTATTAACTGGCATTTTATGTTAAGTAAGATAAGATACACATGCCAGCTGCACGCACTAGGTAAATAAACCCCTTTGCATTTGCTACTGGTGTGCATGTGTCTCACTCACTATAGTTAAATTAAACTACTGTAAAATCTCTACAGATTCTGTCAGATTCTGTATATATTTGACTGTAGTATTTTACCGTGGATGGTGCACTCTGCCTGCTCTGCCCTTTTAGTTGAGTGAAAAGAATGAATTATTTATGTCTTCATTCATAGCTTCTGTCATTCATTTGTTTATACTGTCTGTCAACAAAAGACAAAATAACATGATCATGGTTGACTTTTGGTGCGTTATAATTTTGTAAATTTTTAATATAGTTCTCCAAACACAGTTTTATACAATAAAGTATTCAATATTTCAGGTCAAATGCTTCTGAATTGGTTCATCTCATCAATAGCGGAAAACAGTCACTTGAAAAGTTTGTTAAGTGCTCAAGATCTGAGGAACCTTGGGATTCAGTACTGCACGGATTTGCTGGCCGCTAGCGTGCTAAGACAAATTTGTGATAAAGATGCACCTACAGAAAATATATTCAAGGTATGTTTATGTTAAAAGCACAAGATCTTATATTCGTTTTAAAACTGGACTAGTTAGGTACCTAACTAATCCTTTTAAACATAAACATGATATACTTAGTACCTATCATTCTTGCGGTCAGAACATAAATAAAACGCCAATTTCATAGAATATCCATTAGTTCTAGAGATTACAATCTATATGTTATCTATGCTTCTATTCTATTATAAAGTGATAAAGTTTGTGACTTGTGAGTGGATGTAGGAGGTAATTTTCGAAACTAATGATGCAAGTCTGAAAATCGTTTCAATTATAAAAAGCTGAATTATCCCCGGGTGCTATACCCTATGTTTCATTAGGGTCTTATGGGTTGAGTCAAGTTCAGAAGCTAGTTATTATGTACAGTTTACCCATATTACTATGCTAATCTCCAATCTCTAGAACCATTGAATGGTTTTGTGAGAGCATTCAATGTTATCATTAATTTAGATTAAATTTTCCCTATTTATTTATACACTTTCAACAGATATAATAAAAGTTATGACAATAAAGTAATAACTGGGTTCTTAAAAGCTGTAATAGTTCTAACAATAGCGCTTTATGTGAGTAGGGGATCATAAAAGACTGCTAAATGACATCAATGCAGTCGAGTCACAGGCAAAAGTTAGTTAACATTATAAGGTTAATTATGTACCCACCTACTGATTCTTTTTTGCTTTATTTTTATAATAATTGTTCAAAGTATTATTAGAGTAGAAGAGTTGTATACAAGGCCATGGTCCGGGGATGGATAAGGGGTTCAAACCCCCCTTGAAATGCCTTAACAAATGCACTGTTTTATATATAGGCACTTACTATGATATCTTTGTCTCTTGTTGTTGTTACTTATTGTCTCTGGTCCAAAGCTCAACCCCCAAGTGAATTCCAACCTTCATGTCCTTGGTTGTATAAATAGTGAAAAGTCTCACATCTGTGCAAAAATGAAATAATGACTTAACAATACTATTTCATTTATTAGTAAGTACACCTACATATAGAATTTTTATCTCAAAGGTTACCAGGCTAAAGTTGTATGATAAATGATTATTTTTGCTTGGGTGTGACATCATCTCTCCATATCTGCAGTGTCAATGGCATGCACCATATGGATATTCTGTTCCGCATTTGTCATTTTCTTTGTGATTGTGGTGCTTAAAACGTGTTTATTTAATTAAATAATTATTTGTAGCCAAGTTTGATGTACTACTGGGCTCATATGGAGGTGCCAGCATCGCAACCAGTGACACCCGGCAGACTGCACACATCGGTATGGCCACCTGACAAGGACACAATCCCATACATGACACAAGATAACTGTCGGGACACAGAGAATAATAAGTTCTTCAGCCAGAATAACAATGAGGAGATAAGTGACATTGATGAAGCGAAAGTTGTAATATCTCAATTAAAAAGAAAACTCCAGGAACTAGAATATCAATTAGAAAAACAAAGAATAAATACTCAAATTGAAACACTGAACAAGAACATTGATAAGCAACTGGAAG
The DNA here is from genome assembly GCA_905404115.1 of Pheosia gnoma. Lineage (NCBI taxonomy): Eukaryota > Metazoa > Arthropoda > Insecta > Lepidoptera > Notodontidae > Pheosia > Pheosia gnoma. The sequence goes on along the minus strand of FR989901.1, from coordinate 3,033,766 downwards.
CCATTAATGAATACAAGTCAATTAAAAATAAAAGTGAATCAATAAGCAAGGATGTACAGTCTTCTATATTTGCCAATGAACTTAATAAACTATCAAATAAACCTGTGATAAACATACCTGAATATGACCATCTAAGAACAAATGTAAATAATGATAAATTAAAATTAGATTTAAGTACTTTAGATAATAAAAAAGAGATGGCTATTAAAGATATTCAAAGTAAACCTGAAACAAGATCTGAGAAAATAGTAAATTATTGTAAGCTAAATAAAAGTAGGGATTGTAATAAAACTTTTAGAAAAGATGGTTTATCTGAACAGAAGGAGGATGTTGTTGAAGATGAAAAAAGAACTGTCAAACAGCCTCTTAGTTCTGAACGCACGAGTGTTTGCTCATCTGATGCTTCATTTCTCAGTACATATGCTTCATCTGATTTAATACTAAATAATACTGAGAGTTCCTCAGATTTTATTAAAAATAATGACATAGGTTTGTATGCAAATATTGAATTAAATAAAGAAGTATCATGTGAAACTAGTTGGTCATCATTGGAGTTGACAAGTAATACTTCTGTCAATCTAGCATCAAAAACTGAATCAGAAGAGAAAGCAACGCATAACAGAAAACTTACAGATGAACATGTTTCTATTGAAATTGGGACAGGGACAGAATCACTGACAGCAACAGATCTGTTATCTCTTGAACAAGTCACGTTAGCTAGTCAAACATCACCATGTCCTCCACCGCCAATGCCTGGAATGCCACCCCCTCCACCACCTATGCCCGGAACGCCTTCAATGCCAGATGTTGATTCATATCGCCATATGATTGACACAAGTCTATCTATATCTACATTTACAAATCTTGAAAAAGAATTGGCGGGTCCTCCAATATTGGAAAACCGTTCACAGGCTAGCCCAAAGCCGTTGTCTCCAGTTTTAGAACCCGGACCTCCTCCACCTCCAATGCCTGCAATAAGCCCTTCGCCTACGTCAAAAACTGGAATGGGCCCGCCGCCACCTCCGATGCCTGAAATGGAACCCATTCCATCCCCAATGTCAAGTATGGGGCCTCCGCCTCCGCCTATGCCTGAAATGGAACCGATACCAACCCAGGTGTTAAGTATGGGCCCTCCACCTCCTCTTATGCCTGACCCGCCCCTAACGCCGATGCCTGGAATGGGTCCTCCGCCACCACCTATGCCTGGAATGGGTCCTCCACCACCTCCTATGCCTGGAATGGGTCTCCCACCACCTCCTATGCCTGGAATGGGTCCCCCACCACCTCCTATGCCTGGAATGGGTCCCCCACCACCACCAATGCCTGGAATTGGTCCGCCACCACCTCCAATGCCAGGAATGTGTCCGCCACCTCCTCCCATGCCTGGTATGAGTCCATTGCCCCCGCCACCTCCATTACCAGGGATGGGCCCACCGCCTCCCCCGCATATGCCCGGATTGGGCCCACCGCCGCCACCGCCATCTAGTGGACCAGTTCCATTTCCAGCACCCCCTGTGGGGGGATGGAATATGCAAAGAGCAAGTAAGTAACCAATCATCCTATCGAAGTGTGACCCAGTTTTTATTTTAAGATGTCTAATGATTCTATGACTTTTTTCATATTTAGTTTATTTTCTGCCCTTTCACAGCTTTACGCAAGACCCCAGTGAAACCAGCAGCACCCATGAAACCTTTATATTGGACTCGAATATTAGCTGCCCCTCCTCCACCGACCAGCCAGGGGGAGTCACTTACGGGAGGCTTAAAACCTCTCTGGTTGGAAATAGAAGAAACAAAACTAGACAATATTGACGAATTTACGGATTTATTCTCTCGACAAGTAGTGAAAGCTCCCGTCAAGAAGAAAGTTGAAGTCAAAACGAAGATCCAGCCCGTCAAAATTTTAGACAGCAAGAGATCACAGAATGTTGGCATACTTGCACAAAGCTTACACGTCGAATTCTCAGAGATTGAGAACGCTATATACAATTTTGATACGTCAGTTGTTAGTTTAGAAGCGTTGCAACAAATTTATGAGTTGGTAAGTAGGTGATTTGAAATCCAAATGAGTAGTTTTCTGAAGTGTGCCAAATGCCAGAACTGGATCCATATTATTGAGATTACCGGATGATGCATACTAGTGGTGCTTTTTTTCAAAATCCCCTGGGGGGAATTGAATTGATTTTGAATCAATCATCATTGATTTGAATCATCAATTGTTTTTTTTAAAACTCCGAAGTTTAAAAAAAACAAACGATGCAGTTTTAGTTTTAATCAAAATCGGCTTCGGGACTCCTGTAAGCATTTATCGCTATTCTCTATAGTTTCGGATTTGGCCATCCACGCCCACCAAAAATCACTGTATACGAAAAGGAAATAATAGAAATGACAAAATGTCGCAGTAGTCGTGCTCGCACTGAAACCAGTAAAAGCGAGTGAGTGAGCAATACTGCATCTTTTTGACACGTTTTATGATTCTGGATGCGGCGACATTCGCGACACTTACTGCATCGCATTGTTTAAATCTCATTCCCCTTCTTTGTCAATGTCCAAGAATGAGATAGACATAGTATCGTTTACTAGACTAGGCGCTCTTCGCTAAAATGGTTGCTCACCCTAATTTTATTGCTACAGCGCGCCACCGAAGAGGAACTGTCGATGATAAAAGACCACTTGTCACGTAAGCCTGAGATCCCTTTAGACAGGCCCGAGGCATTCCTACACGACTTATCTGGCATACCGAACTTTGCCGAACGAATATCATGTTTCATGTTCCAAGCGGACTTCGAAGACTCAATCAGCACAACGATGCACAAATTAGATAATTTGAAACATACTTGCGAGGTGAGTAAATCTATACATTTATTAACCGAACCATTAGTCGGCTTTCTGTGACACGTGTGTTGCTGTCGGTCCACTTTGTGGTGGGTAGGCCGTCCTGAACTAGATTACTAATCTAGAACTACTAGACTCTGCTAGTACCTTTCTCCCCCTACAGCAATAAGTGCTGCGCTCTTAAAAATAAATAAAAAGCGCCATTACTGCCAACGAAGCTACTGCTAACAACTGAGACCATTAGCGTTTCTCAAATTTGCAGACTTTGCAGATTAGATTTTAAAACTCTTCCTTCATAGCTTTTTGTCAATTTGTCGGTCGGTTTACCCCGACTGCCTTCTTGCCTCTAGTTTCAATTAATGGAACCACCGGTAACCTAAGGGGCCAGTTGCTGCCTGAACAACTGTCAATTGTCAGGGGGTTATGACTATAAGTTAGTCTTTGGTATAGTTTATCTTTTTCAATCGCTGCGTATGCGCGTATTAAGACTTTCGCATCCACCACACAAACGTTCTTATGGATTTTGTAACGCTCGTCATAGAGGCTTCGGTGTGTACATTGGCATATAAGTTTATATTTTCAGTTTCTTCTGACCAGTGAACCTCTGAAGAAGTTGTTTGCCATAATTCTGACTCTCGGCAACTACATGAACGGCGGCAACGGGCAGCGGGGACAGGCCGACGGATTCGGACTCGAAATACTTTCGAAGCTAAAAGATGTGAAGGTAAGTGCGAATAATATGTTTTTTACCTCCAATTTACTAAATTTACCGTTCCATTCGGTTCCTTAATAACGCCAGCATTGCATCTTATTGGATTATTTACAAGTTTAAGTGCGAGCCTCAGTCGCTCGAGCGAGCCAGACCAAATTCTATATTGATGGGTGCAATAGTTTGTGTTTGTTTCGACCACTTGACCCCTCGTTACCAGCAACATGTTCACTGCGTCAATACACAGATGGCGCTGCATACGACGTCAAAGAATAAATTACGATTCTCCATCAAATCCTGAAACGCACAGAGGTTTCGACAATCTTCGGGGTATAGCGGCCGGCCCCGCCAGGTATACCACCCGCGAGGCTCGAAGATCTTCCCTTTGCCGACGCCAAATGTTTTCCCCCAAAATTTTGTCCTTAAGGGGGAAGCGAAAGGTCAGGGTGCAAAATTCAAAAGGTCAATGGTTTTTATTTTTTTACGAATAATTTGGACATCTTTACGATGTAATTTAGTTTTTTGCGATATTAGCATTCTGCATTCGATGTCTCGATGTATTAAGTTTGCTTAAAAAATACCTAAAGCGATACAATACTCCAAGGTTTGTAAAAACCGCTACTTTTACTAACTTTATGGTGTGTTTTTTGGTCAGTCAAAGCAGTCGAACGTGACGCTGCTGCACTTCATCGTGCGCACGTACGTGCAGGCGTGCGGCGGCGCGCTGAGCGCGGCGTGCGCGCTGCCCGCGCCGGAGCCGGGCGACGTGGCGCGCGCCGCCGCGCTCGACTTCAGCGACGTGGCCGCGCACCTCGCCGCGCTCGCCGACCAGCTCGACGGTGAGCACGGAACCGCACAACTTGCCATCCAATCTGGGCCCCAAGTCTGCTAACACAATCGATTCATAATCGAACTGCAACAGCATAGTAACTGTCACTTTTGACAGATATCCCATACAATATCTGTCAAAAGTGACAGTTACTATGCGGTTGCTGTTCGATTGTGTTAGCAGACTTGGAGCCCTGTAGGGTTGCTACAAATTTGCTACAAATTGCTACAAATTTTTATGTCAAGAGGCAATTTGGCTAGTCATGGACATAGTAGGAACCCCCAAAACCGGCCTTATAGATTGGGTGGCAAGTTGTGCAGTTCTTAACAGGCTAGGCTACATAATGCCTCTTAACAAAGCCAATTATTGTTCTTGATATATAGCACATTACTAAGTGTTTTTCTTTAGTTAATCTAAAAAAACCCAAAGCACTATTCGTATTTTACATTATCATTTATCTGTCATAGATATATAATGTCCTATTCATATTATGTTGTAATTGAAACATATTAAGATTCTGTTAAGGAACATAACTTTATACTGTTTTATTCATTTTGTCTATCTTTATTAATATTATCTTATATTTATCGCATAGATTATTATAATGTAACATACCCTTTACAACCGGATCGAAACGCGACCTCAAGGGAGATCATCTGACAAGATCCTTGTTCCGACGGTATTTATAAGTACTAGTTTATATTGAAAAAAAAAATGTTTTAGCTCCTGTGTGTTGCCGTTCGAAGCGGCCAAAAAATACAATATAAATGTAAGATTTACCACATTGATTAATAGTTACTACAGTGTGAATTCCACCGAATATTCTAAGCGGACATCAACTTTGAGAGCTGCTGAATTTTTGAAGATGTTTTGAAGATATGCGTTTGAATATTCGGCCGAATAGTTTACTACTTAAAATACTGTGAAATTATTACAGTAGGTAACCATATTTATTTTACAGGATGCAAGGAGAAAATGAAGAAGGTGATCGAAACCGACGCTCGATCACGGAATCCGGACGAAAGTCCGGCCGTCGACGATGGCAAGAAGCGGTTAGACGTGTTCCGAGACAAAATGACCACGTTCCTGAACGCCGCCGATGAGAAACTAAAGACTGAAAACGAAAACTTAGAGGAGTGCCGCACGAAGTTCATAGCGACCGTTAAGTTCTACCAGTACTCGCCGAGGTGCGGCAAACTGGAAGACTGCGAGCCGAAAGAATTTTTTTCACTGTGGACCCCATTTTGCAGCGATTTTAAAGATATTTATAAGAAAGAAGAACAAATTGCGATAAAGGAAAAGTAAGTCAACAGCGTCAACCCAATCTCATTGGTCGTTTACCGATATTTACACAAAACGACTGACAGATTACACACATCTTCAGGCCTCCATAGAATATAAATTACGAAACAAAGTACACATGTAAATGATATGTGTATAGTAAATCCCAATTATTTTATTCTTTCAGGTTAAAAGAAGCGAAAAAACTACAAGACGAACGAAAACCTCTCACGCAGCCTAAAAAAGAGGGAGGTTTAAAAGCACGACTGCAGAAACTATCCAGTACGACTAGAAAATAAAAAAAAATATATATTAATAAAACGCACAAAAAGCCTTGCCATTAATATCGGTAGCATTCCAAATATAACATTCCGTTAAGTCCGGGCCACATCTGCGCCTAATTCCGTTAATTAACATAAAATACCAACATTTTATGTCAATTGACGCGCTAATTAACGGTATTAGGCACAGGTATAGCAGGAGCGTAAGCATGAAGTATCGTTAACAAACTTGATCTATCAAGGTTGGTAGTTCATGAGATAATTGACCCTGGCAGAGAAAACCATGCTATCAAGCAGCTGGGTTACCCTAAGTCTGCCCACGCTTATGGTTCGGTTAAATTTGGGTTAACGTCAGTGTTAGTGCCAATATACGCCTTAGTTAAGGCACTAAAAATTATCACGCTAAACGCTTGGCTACATTAATGTAGTTCTGTTAATGGCTCTTAATATTAAACGTCATTGGAAATTACATTAGAAAATTAACTGTTGGCCACATATGCTTAGTGGCATTAGGCAAGGCACTAAATAGTAAGCCGCAGTTGTGACCGTAGCATTAGGGTAACCTAGCTTTATTTTTTACCATACAGCTTTGTTGTTAGCATGAGAGCAGAAGTGATTTCAGAGTCTCACATAGTAAATATAATGGCCTGTATAATACCAATTTAGTTATTCTTATTTATTTTAAGAAGTTTATTAAACCAATATGTGAATAACGTTTATTGTACCTAATAGTTTATATTTATCCTCATACGAAGAAATAATATTATTGTATTGATCCTACACATATTGTTCCCCCAAATTCATAAAAATAAAATCTGTTTACAAAACATTTTCCAGAAGAAATATGATTGTAATGGGATTTATCTATGAATTTGGGGGACTTTATTGACAATATAAAGTAGGCAGTTATAGCAGAGTTAGACGTAAACTTGGGGAGGCGCAAGTCTATTATGGCGATGCAGTAACCCGCGGGTTCAGACACTGCGTACGACACCATGGTTAGGTACATACCCTAACATTGATACCAATCTAACTTATCGAAGCATCGTAAATGGCTTATAAACTATTATCTTCATCAAAAGGCCAAAGAGCCGTTCTGTATAGCTTTACAAATATGTATTTTGTACAATAACAATAATCAATTACCCAATTATTAAACCCTGCCCCTAATAATATGTACCTGAGCAGCTGCTTATTATTAATTTGAAATGTTTGTAGTTAGTTATTTATCTACAAAAATGGTGCTGTAACATTATAATTATATCTGTAAATATTATTATTTAAACATTATAAAACTCAAATATTGAATATAGTTTTATTATGTACAATCTAAGCACTTCTCTTTCCATATCTTTTGAAACTTTCTCTCAATCTTTCTGTTAGTGATAGCATCACACAGTCTGATCAGATTGTTCTTGAGTGCTTGCCACTGCATAAAGCTAAGGTGACTTGTGAGGGATTTGTTATCCAATTCATTTCTTAATTCATCTTCTTTGTCAATGAATTTTTTCAAAGTATTTGCATCAGTTACAGTTGTATGAGAATGTTCACTGCTTCCTTTGATTAATTTAGTCCCAGATTGAAGATCTGTTATGCTTCTCCTAGATTTCTCATTGCCATGGTCTACCAGTGCTCTATGTGTGGTCTTTACATCAGTCACCAATTGAAGCTGTTTGTTGTCTTCTTTTGTCTTATTCTGGTTGCTCAGCAGAACTCTGAATGATTCCCTAGACAAGACTTCACCCTGGTCAACCTGTGTAACAGTTGAAATGTGGAACTGATTGGGATCACTTTGTTTCAATTTTCCCAAAACATGCTTCATTTCTTCTGGTTCTGTATCATTAACTTCACTGGTTTCATAAACATACCCTAATAAATTTTCTAGCATATCATTTTCATCATCATCAATAAGTGTGGTGTCAATTTTAATCAGTTTCTTCTGAGCCCATTCGAATCTACCAAAGTTCTCAATGTCTTTTAATCCCAACCATTGATCTAGATCTGATGGTAGTTCATAGTTGTCGGGCAAAAAGTTTAATCCCTTCAATTGCAACTTGTTTAATTGTTGATGTAAGTTTGTATACCAGGAGCTGGAGTGCTGGAGAAGAACCATGCACATAGACCACAGTCTACTCAGAAGGGCATAAGGCAGTAAGCTCATCCAATGGCTCTCCCCTCTTTTTATTCTGTCCAAGTAAAAAATGGCTGCCTGTTTAGAACAAACACAAATCCGTATCATAATCTTGGAAAATGACATAATCCTTAAAAGTACATACTCCAGCATTTGCTTTGTTGGTAAATACATTTCCTCATCACTTTTAGATGGAAGGGCTGATAAGAAGCTATCAACATCTTTTAAAAGATTCAATGTTAGATATTTTCTAAGAGCTGTATTAACTTTTTTTAAATTTCTATAACCAATATCATGGCGAAACTTCTTATCATATTTATATAAAAATCTAGCGCAAAGAGCACTCTCATTGTGTAGTGGCGATTGCTTAGATAATATCCGTATTATGTTACTGCAAGTATGTCTTAATCCTCCCACATCTGAAAAAAGAATATTTCATAATAATCCTCCTGTTTCTACTGGGAGTCCCAAGGTTTGAATCCCGGTAGGGTAAAACTATTGTATGATGAGCATGGATGTTTCTACATGAGCCATGAATGTATAACTACCTATATAAAAATATTTTTTTATATATGTTTTGTATCCAAGGTACAGCGAGTCCGAGTTCAGAATAAAAATTATAACTATTTGAATCAATAAGATTATCTACTAGGGGGGTAAATGAGCACTTATTGGAAATAGTTACTAGAAAGTAGCAAATTCATAGATCTGTTTGGGCTACTGACAATAGTAATCGAAGCTCAAGATTCGAAGTTACATACCCACTTTATTGTTACAAATGAACATGTTTATTGGCGGGGGTAGAATGGTCAAATTGTTCCATGGTTCCAGCATGATGTTTGTTACTTCTACCTTGCAATAGCGTGTAATGCTCTTTGCATTTATAAGAGAAAAAGTTGTGTAATGTAATATTATTTTACTCTTTGAATGTAATGCACAGACAGTGTTGCCAACCCCAAGAAACTAAAAAACAACAACTCACCAATAAAAAAACAGTAGAAAACAGTAGGTAAAGTAAATACAGGCAGTTTTTTATACTTTTCTCATAAAATTAAAACAATTACCTACTTTTATTAGTTACCAGGACTCACTTACATTGTTGTATTATAATATTGATCACAACATAATAAAAAACAAAGATCAAAGTAAAGTTATTTTCCACTTTCATCCTGAATTGTAGAGACTGTGGCCATCTAGTGTCGTTGTGTTTTATTACATAGTGGTTATAAAAAAATATTTGCATAGTGTAATAGGTGGCCTGAATGCTATTTGAAAAACAGTAAAAAATAGGAATGAAACAGAAAACAGGGGCATCAATGTGAAAACAGCAAATCTACTGTTAAAACAGTAGGGTTGGAAACACTGTGCACAGACGAACTAGAGATGCTAGGCATATGTAAGTAATCACAGACTAATAAGAGAACTAGTTTATGTAATGTACAAAACAAAAACCAATTGATCAACAGATAATAAAAAGCACATCAATCAATTAATCTCTTTTTTATTTTTTCTTTTCATCTCTGCTAACGTTTAGTGAGTGTTTATTTCCTCTATGGTGAGCATCAAACACACTGACCTCTATGGTATACATCGCTGGAATAATCATAAGCCCGGTTATCGTGTGCCTATTTGATTTTCGCCATTTTGGCGCTGATCGCGGCAGTGAGGGGGAATGGAACTAATAATAGAGATGGGACAGTGATATGATACATCGATAAAAATGTTTATGCTTAAACCTACCCATGCAGTAAAATGAAAATAATTATGATCCATTCCTTTAACAATGGCTAATGTCCAAAATAGTCGAGTGGTTAATACTAAGATGAAGCAAATAATGATAATGATTAGCCGAATCGCTCATGGGTAGGGTAGGTAATCATAGGATAAGCCGAAACCGGAATAAAGGGTGGTGTGTGACTAGCTAGATCCTACTTAAATAAGGATCGTTTTTTAATTAGAACTGAGGTAATGTAATGTTGTTTGGGAAGCAATGGAGTAGGTAAGGTATTAATAGAAAATAAAAATCATCAAAGTAGTACATGAGTTATGTTTAATAAAACAGTCATCAGAGAAGTGTTTTGAACAGATGTAATCATATTTTTTCGGACGCCAACTAGGCTTTTCAATGTTTTTGAGCCATAATTCTAGTCTTCTATTGTCAGTTGGAAACCTGTGAATTAGTAAACATTGTTTTAAAATAATATGTATTTGATAATACAAATCTGTCTTCGGCGATTTTTACGTTCTTGAACGTTCTATCTATTTAAGATATTGATAGAAAAAATATCGATAAATTTTATCGACAAGGAACTTTTACAGCACTATTGAATTTTATTGTTTATAAAAAACCGATAATACAAAGACAAATGCGTTGTAATCACGTATAAATAAGATTAGTAACATATTTTTAAGTGCCTATAATATCAATAGAAGTTTTAATTTCTTGAATATTAGCCGTAAATTCACTTACTTGTGGAATGTAACCCCACTTCCCTTCTGGTAAAGAGTTTTGCATAACACGCACTCTTTCATGGTTTACCTATTAACTAACACCACTTATTTATGTATTAACTATATTAATACGACACAACAAACAAGTTTAATCGCGTTAAACCTTCAAAATCACTTTATAAACACGGAGATAATGTAAACAAAACAACGGCCATTTGCATTTTACGTCAGATTTAGTTCCTTTCCCCCACGCTGGGGGCGCTTCAAATAGGCACAATAGACAGCTGTCATTTTAAAGGATATCATTAGTCTAGCGTACTTGTATCATGGACGTCAGTGATCAAACAGGACCACGGACCACACAGAAATGACATAAGCCCAATACATTAGTCATTATGACAGCCTCCACAAGTTCAAACCTTTCCATCCGATCGTAATTATGAGATAAAGTGTGGGGCAATCGGACGTCCGAAACCTCGCCCCACACCTCCCGATCCTCACAAAACCGGATAGGATTCGTTAATTATGCCAATTCATACGATAATAAGGAATGGATTGGAAAGTGTATAGCATAGCCTGTCTAAATCTTAATTTACACAGTATCCGAATACATCCGATAATTACGATAGAATCAGTTAGGATCGGAATGTATGGAGCGTGATTAATCGGAAGGTGTGGAGCCTGTCTAAGCCCTACTCTACTATGATGGGTAGCTATATTTTGATTTCTCTCTTTTGGCTTTAGCCGGCCGCCGAGATAAGTGTTTAATTATTTTTGTTATAACTGTTATGAAATAAACGGTAAATAAACATTTTAACCATACATACAAGAGGAAACAAAGTTACCTAATTGTAATACAACAACAGGTATGGGCACGATTCGTATATTAAAAATGGAAAGCATACTTCAACGCAAGTTATTTATAAGCGTAGAAGCTCGCCTTCAGTTTGATTTGGTTAAATTCTGAATATACTTAGTGAATGATGAAGGCGTAGATGTGAAAATTAGATACGGAGACGCATAATTACCTATTCAATATTACAAAGTATGATAGGTCATTATTTACAGAAATAACGCGAACGTGAAGTATTGCAAACAATCTTGCTTCCTTGCATCCACCTTCTAAACTTTTACGTATAGATCTTGCCCTGACTTTGAGATGTTATTCAGTAAGAGTACTAAATAATATCAGACAAATTACGAACAGAGAAATGAAGTTTGGTTCAGGCAGTTACTATCTATCCAACCTGCAGTAAACCTGAAGCAGCATATGCTAATATCATTAGAACAGGTTTTCACTATGAACAAATAAATACTTAATAATTATACATCTCTGCAACAAACAGATGCAATCAATTTATTAACAGCAGCGGAGATTACATTTAAAAATTGTGCATGTTAGCATGCTACAAATAAACCTGACTTAATGCAAAGTGTAATTATTTTTATGGAAATATGGTGAGGTTTATCGATCTTAACACATTTTAGAAAATGATTTTAAAAATCTTCAGGAAAGCTACAGAACAATGCCGAAAAACAAGAAGAAGCAAGAAAGCTCGAGTAGTTCAGACAGCGATGATGGGCCTGTGGATGTAAGTTAATAGATACAATATAATTTCCTTTGCAATAAACCTACTTCTGTTGTAAACTATAATCAGAGAAGAGTACATATGGTACCTATATGCTATTTGAGTCATTTGTTATAAATTAGGCTTGTTATACAATTGCATGTTACTCACATATAAAGTGACACTTGAACATGCATGTGTATCCCATGTTGACAGTTAAAAGACCAAGTCAATAGTGTGCAAGCACATCACAATTCATGTGTGACAAATATGCCAGAGCTATATGTGAGAGAACTGTTCTGTATGCAACTTGCACTGCTACTTTACACTTGGCTTGACACTAGCAAAAAAAACATCTTGATAGGTACTTATATAGTTTGATAAATTCTAACTATAGAACAACATTGGTCTTTTAGAGAAATCCACCAGCAGAAAAGAAGGCCAAAATGAACAACAGGACAGAGGACAAGGAACCAACTTGGGTATTACAAGGAAAAAAGCTTTTGAAAGTTCGAGAGTTTAAAGGCAAAATGTACGTAGATATCAGAGAGTTCTATGAAAAGAATGGTGAACTGTTACCGGGGAAGAAGGGCATCAGTTTGACTGTGGAACAGTGGAGGAAGTTGGTGTCGGTTAGTGAGGAGGTCAATGACACTTTGAGTACCTTATGAGTTTATTATTGTTATATCTAATAAATGTGTGAATAATCAAAATACATTTTATTGTTCTCAAGGTTCTACACAAATGAAACGAGACAGGTATATGTAACTATATATTCACGATACAAGATTATTAACATGAGGCAGAGTCACATTTTAATTACACATCCACAGGTTTGGAACCTCTACGAATTAAATTATCCATAACCATCATTAAAATTAAAATAAACCAGGTACAGCATTGAGCAGCCCACACTTTAATATCATTGCTAAATTCCGGAAGAGTTCAATAATGTATTTAAAACAAAAAGGATCTGGAATTTTACTAGATAAACAAAAAAGTGCTCAGCCGATTCACAAACTTACTATCTTGTTGTATCTCTTAGCTAGTACATACAGCAGTGAGTTACAAAAGTAGAAACACGAAGATGAGATAAAAAATATCAGATCATTTTGACTCTTAAAACATTAAATTTAAGAGATAAAAACGGGTAAGAGTATAAAAATACATTTACCCAAGTGTAGTCACCTTATGTGTATAGAAAGTATAATTTATAAAATATAAATTACTAAAATATTAAGTGTCTCAATAGAAATTTCAAATTGTTTTTACAAACGATTTGAAACTTCTATTGAAAGGAACTTTAAATGGAAACATTTGGCATGTTACATACCTACTCACAGTAGTAGGTATATAAATTATGGCATGAGTAACATTTTATAAATTTAAAATATGACTAGCGTTACTAGTAACGTCGTGATATATCTAGTCTTATATCATTACGATCACAAATTATTAAATAAATATCTAATAAATGCCCCCCCCCCCCCCCAATATTTTTGGAAATATGCAAAATAAATATTAAACGGAACTAAATTATATTTACAGGACTTTGTGAAAAAATCAATCATGACTGTTTTGTTATAATCTATTTCATTTGGTCCTCAATGTATAGAAAACAAATGCTTAAAATATTTTGGCATAATATCATACTTAAGTATAAACCGAAAATAAATTTTAACAATCAAAACAGTACATTACTTAAAGTAGAATTATGTTTTGAATGCTACATACAACATCTACCATTAACTACGAAAAGTTGCAGGGCCCCAAGTCTGCTAGCACGATTGACTCATAATTGAATGGAAATGACATCGCTCATACTAAAATGGATTAACTGACAATTACGATTTTCATTCCATTGCGACAAAATTATGTTGGCACACTTGAGCCCTGTTATATTACCGCATCTACAAGGTGTGCGTCCGTAGACGAAGATCAAATGCTAAATAAATAATTAATATTATTTTCCTCTGAACAATTGTCTCTGGCAATATCTCGGCAGATAAAAAAAAAACTATAGTACAATTTTTTTCCCTCCAACGTACAGCCGCACACCTTTAGCTGAATATCAACCATCCATCTAAGATGGAATGCGAGGGATTGGAAGCAATTAAAACCCAGTCTAACAATTCCCGATCAACGCTTCGGGCGTTCGCAGACAGTGACAAATATGTATTAGTAACATCGTGACATTACAATCTTATGAATTTCGCACTACAGCGTTGTAGATACTAAATATCCTCTTTGCGTTGATCGGGAATTGCTATACCATGACACTGGCAAAATACCTGTGAGGGTTAACGATTAGAAAAAAAGACGGAAATACAAATTAATCTCGAAATTGAAATTGTGGTCTAGCACATCCTAGCCAAAGTGGCAAAAGTCCACCGCAGATGCGATAAGCATGGATTGACTGATTTTGCGAAGAATTTTCAATTCATAATTCACATCCCATCCTAGCATTGGACATACAACCTAGCATTAACATACAACCATTAGAATGAGAGTATTACGTAACACATACTTCGTATTTCATTATTATTAAATCCACAACTTGCGGTCGGATTTGAAACTAAAACTACCTACCTACCTATTTAATTTATCTTTGGTTTGATATGGAAACAATGAATGTTGAAATGTTCACACATTTCTTGGACCTGGAAAAATAAATGGAATTAATCGGACAAATAAAGTTGGATTAACTGTCAATATAGTTTTTATTTTCGTAAACAACAATGGCGGAATGACATTACACTTCATCTGAATGAATTTATGTCTGAATTTTAACTCCGCCATTCCCAACGTACTCGGTATATGACAACGGCTCGCGCCCGATTACATTGAGATCCAGAGGTACCGCCATGGACATATTACGAAAATGTACAACAGTGAACCTATCAACGTCAAGCGGATATAGATAGTAGGCTCACCACGCTGGCTCCGTAGTAGACGTGCGCGATGGAGCTGGCGACACACAGCGCGGCCAGTGCGAGCACCTCGCTGGCGGGGCCGGCGCGCACGGCCAGCACGCCGCCCAGCACCAGCGCGTACGGCACCAGCAGGCCGTTGAACGTCTCGCACCGCGTGTCGCTCATCTGGCACACTATCAGCCGACACTGGACAGACATTACAACCTCGATATAATTAAAGGTATACTACTAAAAGCCTGACTATAAAGCTTCGTGAACGTCGTTATGCCTGATAGTGAGCGTCGCTACGCCTTACAGCGAGCGTCGCTACGCCTTACAGCGAGCGTCGCTACGCCTTACAGCGAGCGTCGCTACGCCTTACAGCGAGCGTCGCTACGCCTTACAGCGAGCGTCGCTACGCCTTACAGCGAGCGTCGCTACGCCTTACAGCGAGCGTCGCTACGCCTTACAGCGAGCGTCGCTACGCCTTATAGCGAGCGTCGCTACGCCTTATAGCGAGCGTCGCTACGCCTTATAGCGAGCGTCGCTACGCCTTATAGCGAGCGTCGCTACGCCTTATAGCGAGCGTCGCTACGCCTTATAGCGAGCGTCGCTACGCCTTATAGCGAGCGTCGCTACGCCTTATAGCGAGCGTCGCTACGCCTTATAGCGAGCGTCGCTACGCCTTATAGCGAGCGTCGCTACGCCTTATAGCGAGCGTCGCTACGCCTTATAGCGAGCGTCGCTACGCCTTATAGCGAGCGTCGCTACGCCTTATAGCGAGCGTCGCTACGCCTTATAGCGAGCGTCGCTACGCCTTATAGCGAGCGTCGCTACGCCTTATAGTGAGCGTCGCGACCCCTGATAAATCATATCATTACTACCTGTAATACTTACATTAATATTAGAGAATATAGTCCCGGTGAGTATGTAGAATATTCTGGGTGCGCGGTTGATGATGTCGTTGGGGGAGCACACGGCCCACACCGCGCTCAGCGCGAAGAACGCGACCAGCGGCACTAGCGGCCGGACCAACTCCCACAGCGAGCGCATCTTGCCTGTGCCGTCGCGGTACGATCTAAACATAATAAATGATGTAGTGTGTATGAAATAACGATAACAAATAATATTTTGCCTTTGGTACGGTTGGTAGTGCTACTGTTTGTTTTCCTGCTTTGTGTACCGAGAGTCCAAGGTTTGTATCTCGGCAGGGGCGAGCACGATTGTTTGTACTCGAGTTATGGACACTCAATATGTAATATATCTATAATACAATTACCTATATTGATATATCATCATGTACGCAGCACACCAGTGCTTTAAAATATAAGACTAAGAAGTTATTAGTTTAAGAAAGAAGTATCGGTCCTCGTCGCCTCCCGCACTACACAGCAACCTCAAGAACCGACTAATTTAAGCGCAGTGTCAATTAATGCTACGGCCATTGTTCTGCGGCTTTCAGGGCAAAAAGTATTTACTGTTACGCACAACTTTTGATCAATTTCCATACAAACGCGGCTTTTCCTCCAAACGTACACGGCCGCCTGCAAATTTCTTTGCCAACACTGTTTAAGCGGTACATGAACACATTTTACTTGTAAATATTCCACATGATGGTGGTCTGGCTGGTGATGATGGCGGAGAAGTAGAGGACGAACTCGAACACGGCGCCCGCGGTCACGCCGCCCGGCAGCGACACATGCCACGTCTTGGGGCCGAACGCCGACGTCACCAGCAGCAGGATGCATGAGCCCTGGGGTCACGCACCGGACCGGTCAAAAAACGTGACTTTGGACAAGTGTGTTCCAATATCACATCAGGGCCCCAAGTCTGCTAACACAATCGATTCATAATCGAACAGCAATCGCATACTAATTGTCACTTTTGACAGATATTGTATGGGATATCTGTCAAAAGTGACAATTAGTATGCGATTGCTGTTCGATTATGAATCGATTGTGTTAGCAGACTTGGGGCCCTGTGCATCACAGCGCGAGCGATTTCAAGTGATTATCCTTTTGGAATATAGGCGTAGATATGTTATCTATGTGTATGCCACAATGGCGAGATGACATTTGACATTTTAAATTAAAATTAAAAATGTTAACGACACACTCTTTACTATACTCTTACGCCCACAGCTTAGTGTTATGTATGATGAATCAGTTTAATTGCGTCAGTGGAGCAAAAATGAGCGATGGCGATTGGTTGCTCGTTCGGATATAATCCGATTCCGACCGAGTTTTACCGAAGTTTACTGTACATATCTAAGATCCAAGGTAATATCGAACTAACAACTCAAGACAACATATTTCACTCTGATTTCTTTATTTAAAAATATCAAAGAAATCCAACTAGATGTAGGTACCTAACTAAATGTGAAAACTGTTACACTCAAGCGGAAGTCGGAACTAGGTGTGTCAACAAAGGCTTTTAGCCTTAGCCATGAATAGGCCTCAGAGCATTGGAGTCGTATTTGAGGTATTTGCAAAGTGTAGGTGTCTACTACTCAGCAGATAAACTCACAATCATGGTGAAGTTAAATGTGAAAACTGTTACACTCAAGCGGAAGTCGGAACTAGGTGTGTCAACAAAGGCTTTTAGCCTTAGCCATGAATAGGCCTCAGAGCATTGGAGTCGTATTTGAGGTATTTGCAAAGTGTAGGTGTCTACTACTCAGCAGATAAACTCACAATCATGGTGAAGTCGTACCCCCACGGCAAGAACATGACGCCCGTGTTGTATTTCTCCCAGTGCGTCAGGTAAAAGTTAAGGAATATGTTCCACATCAGAAAGAAGAATCTTATCGTGCTCAATTCGTCTCTGAAAAAAAAACAAGCATTAAAATAAGCAACCACGTACAACCCAAAGAAGTAGGTAGGTATGTATATTCTTTTTTTTAAGTTGGCAATTGGCTACAAAATAGTGGCATTTTTGCCAGTGTCAAGAGATATTTCTTCGTTATTTTAAATAATATAACGATGATAAAAATGAGTTTGATGACGATGATGATGATGAAATGAACCCCCTACCTCTATCAGTAAAGCTGTGGATACTTTTCTGAAAATTTAAACATATATTAATGTTACCTGCCAAAAATGCTGTATAAATATGTCGGTATGAGTACTGTGGAGTAGGAGTCGAGGCCGTGGTCGAACAGTTCGCCGAGGGGGCCGCTGGTGCCGGTGCGCCGGGCCTGTTTCCCATCGATGCCGTCTGGAAAACAAAGAAAACATTACTCGTAAAAGAGGATTTTTTTCCCTCCAAAAGCAATTAATTCACACAAGGCATGCGCAGAGCCGCCATCTTTGTTTAATTTATGCGCGCTAAACCTCACTAGGTACTCATGTACTATATTTACATAAATCACTAGATCTATGTCTTAACTTACAGAATATACATACATATATAAATAAGTTATAACAATAATTATTGCCATGTATAATGCGTTAAGTATGTTGATCATGGTTTACGTCAAACCGCATAATTATTATACCCTATGTAGTGTTTCGTTCATCAAGGTCAACTTGGACATAAAAAAAACGAATAAAACAGTACGAACTAGGTAGATACCTACTCAGGTAGACGATGACACAATGTACAACTTTTGTTAAGATCTTAAATGATACGTTACATTACATTTACTTATGTATTAGAAGAATCGCCTAAACATTCCTGAAATAGTCGAAATGATTAGTGTTCTGATTGAATGGTAGCTACTTACCAGCCAATCAAGCATATGCCCAAAAAACAAATGTGCCTACGTACATTTTGTTTTTAGGTGTATGCTCGATGCCCTGTGGCCGTGCATAGCGCGTGGCGTCCAACTATGCACGCCACACTGAGATAAGCACCGCTATTATTCAATTTAAATATTGACCGCTCGTCGGTCAGACATCAATTATTTTATGCACAAAAATACGTTCCAAATTATTTTAAAACTTCCTATCATTCATATTCATTTGCAAAATTTCTATGGAACTAATCAGAAATCTAAGAGAATATTATAAAGAGTTTGTACGTTTGTAGGTGCTAATCTCCTGAAGTACCGTTCCGAATCTGATTTTTTTTACCTATACTGCTTGCGGCTGTTTTATCATGCTTAGACTATTGTGGGTCAATCTACAAAGCCAATATTGGTGCGCTCTTCACTAATTCAATTCAATCAATTCATAAATAAATCAAGTTATATCAATTTAAAGACCTGGAAGAAGTCGCGGGCAACTGCTAGTATGCTTCATATTTCTTTTAATAGTAAGCACGTGTTAATAAAGTAATCTAATTCTTAACTTTATTCGTGCCGCTCTAATAGGCTAAAATCGTTATCACATTTACGTTCTCAATACTGTTTGATTGCAACTCCGGATCGATAAAAAATCTAAAAGTAACCAATGATTATTTTGTGTATCCTACCTAAATAACGCATGTTCGTAAGAACGAGGATGTGTTGAAATGTGTTCACTATCATGCGGCATAACATTAAATGTAACATTAGATAACAAAGGGCAGGAGTGGGAATGAGAGATCAAACGCCGCGGGCGTGGTCCACTGCAATCACGCGACGTTTCACGTCACCAATTAACGTTACATCTTTCGTTAATTGGACAGATTTTTTATTGGAAAGAAACAGCAAAACGCGGGAAAAATGTGGACATATCCCATGGGATATTACAACGAAGATGGGTCATTAGCTGTATCAATACCGACCGAGAAAACTCGGGCACTCACGCGCGAGCTGGCAGCGCAGCAAATGAAAGCGCGGAAGAAAAATTTAAAACACCCCGACATAAAAAAAATGTTAGAAAAGTAAGGTTTTTTTGTGTCCAGAACGCAAACCAAAATGTTGAAAAGTAAATCACGTTATTCCTAATTACATCGCGTCATCTGTGGACATCACAGTTAGTCGTCTTGCACTAGGCTAGCAATAGAAAATAACTAGGATTTAAAAGCATTCTACACGGCCCGGTGGTTGATTCAACCGAGACAGGGGGAGATGTAGATAGACGTACGTGTAAGAAATAATTAGATACACAACAACCGTCTCTTTTTTTCTTAAAGCTGTCTCTGTAAGTTAAGTTAACTACCTATACCCTGAGACGTGTAGGTAGAACGCTGTTAATGTACTTGTGCAACGAGTTTTTTTTGAGGTAAGTAATAGTTCGTAATGGACATATACGGCAGCGGCTGAGGCCAAATGAAATCTGCAAATCCCGCAATAAATATATCTTTGTTTGACTGTCTTACCACGTATCATGCTGTAACTACCAGTGGGACTGTAGTGAAAATTTAACCATTCCCCCAGTTTTATCTCGGGCATTAAGAGGCCCCTAATCCTTCGGTCATATGGATAATTAAAAGCCCTAATAACTAAAGTTCCTATAACAACGAAAGTATGCACAACTACTTGGGTAAGTAGGGACCACAGGTGGTAGGGACCTATCTACTTAGTTTTAGAATATGTTGCAGAATTGCATTAAGCATCTAAGTACATTACAATAATTGACCTCAATTACTCCAAGTTTTAATCGGATGATGGAGGAGACAACCCTGAGCAGTGACCTATATTATATTTATCTGCTAATTATATTACGCCTTTTACTATGATTACCTAGCTCTTCTCGCACTGATTTTTATTTTTGAACGCAATTGATTTGCGATTAGTTACCCTAAATACAGACTTATGAAACGAACGCATGATAATTTAATTGCCAAGCTATATTATAATTAATGTATAATCGGTAAGTACCTATACATTCGAAGCGATTTTCGAACCGGAATATTTTTGAAGTATGAATACTGTACATGACCTTCACTTTGTATTCATTGTCTACGCACATAAGTTCAAGATCAAATACGAACAATAAGATTTCCAAATCTCATATAAGTATCTAGGTACTTAGACTTGGTGATGACGAAAGTCAACAAAAAGCGGTCTAGGTTTAGCACATGATTTTGATAGTTTTGAGGCAATTAGGAGATAACATAACTATATTAGATTAGATACTCACCTCATACATTTAGATACCTAATGATCAGCCAGTCGAGTACTACTTAAACGAGATATAGATAAACAAAACTATATTTTTATTTAATAAAAAATCATTGCAAAAGGTATCATTATAGATCACTTTCGGAATTTAAAACTCATAGTAATAGTATTAATAAGAACACACTTACCAAGTGTATATGCCACAAATAAGTTAACAGCTGAGACCGCCCATACCCAAGACGGTATGTAGTCATTGGTAACATTCTCCTTGGTCATCGCATGGAATCCATAGTCATAGTAGGAGAATACCAGGAAGTTAAGGACGGTGAGAAGGAAGCCAGTGAATGTTAGCAGGTTTGGTGCCACCCACACCGGACAAAACTGCAATCAACCATTGGTTTGTTAGTTTAGGGGCATGCTGCATAATGTGCTGTAATAAACTCTATCCACAATTTATTACACAGATGGCCCATGGAAATTCTGTCAAATAAGTTGTGGATAGTGTTTATCTGCAGATTGTCAAGCAGGCCCTAAGGAAACTAATCTACTATAATCATGTCTTATCCTGGTCCCTCACATATGCAAAGCTATGTACATGTTTCAACAAATCTCCCTTGCTCATGTTTGGTCTGGTGTGGTCCCTCGCTTATTAAGGGGCATGTGTGGGGAGGTGTAAAATGCTTTGTTTTATATGTATAAAGCGCCACTCCCACCTTGGCATTTGTATTACTTTGCACATTGTGGGACCACTATAACAAAACGTCTCATATAAACAAGATCTAGATGATTTACCTATGCACTCCTTTAAAACAAGCTGTAAGTGAATCCTACATAGTATGTAGCATGTGCATATTGCAGGTAGGCACATACAATATATTTTTTTAAACAAAGGGATTGAAAATACTTATAGAGGTTTCAAGATTATTATGGATGATATGATAAATTAAAGAGGTAAGTACTTTATAGATTCTACATTTACCTGAACACACCAATTCCAGAATGGATGCATAACATAGTTGCTGAGAACGCTGGTGTCCACTGAGTTATACTGAAATTACAAAATAAAATTGTAAAAATCTAATGCCTCTGAAGTAAAAAACCTTTATTATCCAGTTTTGATCATGACAGAAAATATTATTGCGGAATGATACTATTAATTGATGAACGCTTCAGTGTAACCAAAATGAAAGTTGTACTTACTTTGTATTTTTCGAAGCCTTTTAATTTATCCTCCGACAGGAAACGAGCCATGACGACTGAAAGTTATAATTATTTTAGCTCGAAGTGGGTAAAAATCATCCTAAGAATATAGTTTTCAATTGTGTGATATTCCACGTTAGCAATAATTATGTGCAGTGTTTTCAGCACAATTCTTATTCGATTCGAAATTATTTTTTCACAATAATCACAAACAACACCACCCTAAAGCACGTCACATTGACAACTAAAAAAAATATGGGCGAAAATATGACAGCCAGCTGATTGCTTTTTTTGAAAGATTCATAGACAATAAATTGCAATTTAAAAGTAAAGTATTGGTTACGGCAGGGTTATATTTATTTTACCTATTAATAATTAAAAAAAAGAACCTACATCACCACATAAAAGAATCTTCACTGCCTGCCTATCAAAGACCAACATTTTCTTAAATGGGAAGTGTCGTACGTCTTACGTACTTAAGACAATGTTGGCTAGAACGGTACAGGGCTCCGTAAGCCATTGCGCTAGAGCTATAACCGAATAATATATACAATATACTATTACATAAAATATACTATTAAAATAAAATAAACTTTAGAGTGGTTATTTTATGCTATATAAGACAAAGTTTTATTTAATACTCTACATCGTTTTTGGTAACATAAAAGCATCAGGCGTTATGTGGCGTCCAAGAATAAAGAATTCATGGAGGTATAATATACCATATAATTTCGTGGTCCACATGTTCTTTGTTTCTAAAATAAGGACTTGACTGTCTTCCAAGGGTTGTTCGGACAATTAATCGTATTCCTTATCTTACATACTTAATTTCCTAGTATTTTCTAATTAGCTCGATGAAGTAGGTTTTCAGGTAGGTAGTTATTTTTTTTACCTATCTAAATACAATTTTTGCGGCTCATGGATTGAGCATAACCGCTCGACTCAATACACCGGCGCGGGTCGTAGCGAGTTCAGGTTCGATTTCCGTCTGAACAAATAGAAACTAACACTCGACACACGGGACCCTTGGACGTATCCAAATACCGAACAAGTAATTAAATGTTTTTATTTTACGAAAATGGTATACACGTTCCTATTATAGGAGTGCTGCTGTGAAATATTTAGAAAGATTCAATGGATCGATCAGTAGATATGTTTTCATCCTGTGAAAACTCGTACTAAGCCACTGACTAAAAATGCGCTCACACTTTTTAATAAGTCTACAGGGGCTACAAGACAACTGCATACTTACACAAAACTGTTATCTAATTATTCTGGATTACCATGAGAAGTGTATTAAATAATAATTATCATCAAAAACAATCTGGGTCGTGATACACAAACAGCAATCGGAGAACAAACTAACTGCTACTATCATTTGTACGATAAAAGCGGCACTCCGATGGTAATGTTTTCTCAAGGGAGCATCGTTATTCAGTATAGATTACAGACGCGCCTCGTAAGACACACAACGCCTTCATACTGTGTGATTATTTATTTTTTGATATTAATTTAATTAGTATAGTTGTGTCTTATTATGTTACACAAATCAGCAGCTCTTCGGTCGAAGAGCCAGCACATGAAACATGTGATTTATTATTCCACTGCAAAGGTAAGCTTTCGTTACTTTTGACGGTTCAAAATGCATATAAATTCGGTAAAATAAATTTTCAGGATGGCATTGGATTTTTTCGGCACATAGTATCTTCTTTTATGATATTACTGCGCGGTGGGAAAAAGCAGGTAGGTAATCACATACGTAACTACATATATAGTTAAAAAAGTAAGGGGTAGCTAAGCTTAATCTAAGAATATTTGAACCGAGCCTGCTAAGTAGGTAATATTCTTATTGGTAAAAGCATACCAACAGATTGAATAAATTTCCAAAATATTTCGAAAACTTTCTTAAAACTTCTGTAATATGATGCCTGTTTTCTGCCATTCGATGTTACAGCATTAAAAGATATGTCAAGTGTGTTTTAATACCTGGGTTATTTTGTTAAACAACTGATAAATAAGTTATTGTTAAAATACCCGATATAACCTGAGTTTATGACAACAATTACTTACCTACAATATGAAACCTTTAGTTTTTGACCTACAAAACGCTTAAATAAGTAACCTATTTATTTGGCTATAAGATATAGCAACGTCTTGTGATAACATGGTACATAATTCCGAAAATACCATTTCTTAAATTTCGATTATACGGGGTTAAAAAAAACGACCATGCGATCACCCGATCGAGTAGACCACGTGGATGACGTTATTAAATAATGTTGGTTTAGTTTAGTTTAGTCTAAACTTTATTATGTAACTAAACGTGTAGTGTAGTGATACTCAAGTCGCAACTCAAACGTAGGGCGTAATTGCTTCCGATTAGTGATAGTCACGTCAATCACATACAAATTTCGTCATTCCGGAGAAACGATTCAAATGAAATGTTGTTATGCACCGAATATATAATTATCTTTATCTTATTTATGGAATATTTTCACGATTGCACGCATTGAAATGTTCATTTTGTTCTAATTTTATCGCTGTACGATAGTCACCTTAAACTTGTTGACACTCACTTATCGTTAGGGTCTGTCATGAACATGCGCTTTATTAGAAATAGCTTATTTTGCAATGACGTACACTGGGACGCAAAATAATGGGTCACTTAGAAAAAAAACGCGATATGTACCAATGCTGTAGAGAATAGATATTGTGTTTTAAGGTGGATGCTCAGGTCAGGGCGCGAAATTCAAAATTTCAATGGTTTTTATTTTTTTACGAAAAATTTGGACATCTTTACGATGTAGTTTTTTGCGATATTAACATTCTGCATTGGATGTCTCGATGTACTAAGTTTTCTTAAAAAAATACCTAAAGCGATACAACACCATAAAGAGTGGTTTTTACAAACCTTATGGTATTGTATCGCTTTAGGTATTTTATTTTCGCGCTAAATTTTGAATTTCGCGCCCTGACCTGAGCTTCCTCATTAAGAAGATAAGTAATGCATAGGTACCTATTATAAAGCGCAATAAAAAGTTGCATTTGTACAAGTAAGTTTTTGTGATCCGATGTATAGGTATTTAAAAATGGTGGTAAAACGGTTGAGTGAAATTGAGATAAGTACTTACCTAGCTATACTCTCACAGATACGTACCTACGAGCTAATTACATATTGTCCAATAAAATCACTACAGTATGTAGGTGCACACGTATGTGTGTCTGTCGTCATAGTAATTAGGGTTCTTAATTTAAACTGCGTTTACATATAAAAGCTATGAATTTAGGCGCCAAGCCATTACACTGTAATTTAAAATGTCAGGCAGTAATATCTTAATAGGGATGTCCAACACACAATACGGATGTTCAACTATACTAACAAGTGTGCACAATAAATTGTCATTCGATATTTTAGTTGCATTGTTTATGATATCATATAATGGTTTATTATCATAAGCTAATGATAGATAACAGCAAAATATGAAAATAATAATAAATATAATATACATATTATTCTTGTAAGCCAATAGGTATATATAAGGTGTAACAATAATAGTGAATCAGAATCAGAATATTTTTTATTAATCTAAAATTATGAATCGTTACAAAATAATAAAGTACTACTTTACCACCCGTTCGGAATGCCGTTCCTATGGATAAGAACGGGCAAGAAACTCCATGGTTACTCTTTTTAAAAAGATCTTTTACATTGTTGAGCAGTACATTGTTATAGGTATGTGAGAACAATGTAGGAACGGCTAAGTTCAGAGGAGGAGTGAGGAGGAGAGAGGAGTGGCAGATACAGCAGGTTATAAAGATAACATTCCCAAAGAAATAACTCAAATTATTAGGCTTTTCAAAAATGACAGCCTATACATTTTTAAAAAGTCCACCATCATTTTCACAATTATTTTATATACCAACGTGATTCATATAACTTATTGATTCATCTGTTAAAATATTTTACACTATCTTGTTAAACCTTATATATACCGACATTGATCTCCAAGAAGACACGAGATTATCTAATAATTATGTATTGTTTAGAGTGGGCGTGTAATAGCGATACGCAGAGAAGACCAATCAGTATGGGAGAGACGGGCCCCGTTCTCACCATCCAACGTGAATCGGCTGGTGAGGCAGGGCGTCAAGGTTATCGTGCAGCCCTCGAATCGGAGAGCATATCCTATGCAGGTGAAAATAATTTATAATCTACGTATACATACTTGTTTCATTGGCGGCCTGATTAGCGCAGTTAGTGGTGATCCTGATTTCTGTGCCGAGGGTCGAATCCTGGTAGGGACATATTTTGTGTGATGAGCACGGATGTTTGTACTCAAGTCATGGATGTTTAATATCTATATAAGTAATATATACTGGGTTCGCCCCCAGTCCAGTTTTGAAATTAAAAGTGCAACGACCTGTAAAGCTATTCTTCGCTCAATATCACTTAGAAGATAGATAAAAGAATAATGGTTGGGTATAGAATTTTTCATACTTACGGTAAAAAACATAATTGGAACACTAAATTCTAGGTAGGTATATGCTTATTCCCCAGTCGTACATAAGCGCCGGAGCGAGTGTCCGGGAAGACATCAGCGAAGCCAGTGTGATATTTGGGGTCAAACAAACCCCGATCGACCTCCTCATCCCAAACAAGACCTACTGCTTCTTCTCACACACTATCAAAGCGCAGGAGGCTAATATGCCTATGCTGGATGCAATTCTTGCAAAGGTATGTAGATCCGCAGATGTCAAATCAGAAATAAGTTGGCTCAGACGCTTACTTTCTTTATTTACTTTACCTATAAATCTTGCTATTTTTCGCAATTCCATATAAATTTAATTTTGTGCGCATGCATGCGCATCTGGCATTAATTTTAGCATAAATTAATCTTCGGGGAGTGGGAAGGGGGGCGGGGATTGCACTCATTGCCAGACTCCGGCCCCCCTAACCCCCCTGAATCCGCCACCATATGCATAGGTATATTCCTTGCACCAATGACAATGAACTACTTTTACCACAGAATATCCGATTGATCGACTACGAAAAGTTGATGGACGACGCTGGGAACCGTGTGGTGGCCTTCGGCAAGTACGCCGGCGTCGCTGGCATGGTCAACATTCTTCATGGGATTGGCTTAAGACTGCTTGCTCTTGGACACCATACACCTTTCATGGTAAATATCATATGTGATTTAGGGTCCAGGAATGAAAATAAGAAGGTACCAACTGCCCTTGGTAACTAAAGCTTTTTTAACAATAAAATACCTTCAAGAGACCTAGATCCTAAAGCTAAAATTGAAGATACCGTAAATTAATATAGCTTTTTTTGGGTCTACCTCAGTGACCATAATGAATAGCTTAGTTTAGCTTTGATCAAGCGAGTTGGCATCGAAAACGCGTAAAATTAAAAAAACAAAACTATTTTCTCCAGCATATAGGTCCATCGCATAACTACAGAAACTCGAGCATGGCTCGGCAGGCCATCAGAGACGCCGGCTATGAAGTGGCTCTCGGCATGATGCCCAAGTCATTAGGACCTCTCACCTTTGTGTTCACTGGATCCGGTAACGTCTCACAGGTAAAGAATATTGCTGCTTTTCACTGACTTCAAAAAGGATGTTCTCAATTTGGATGTATTTTTTTATGTTCGTTACCTCAGGACTGCGGTATTTATGAAATTATTTTTTTATTTGAAAGGATATACTTAAAAAAAAAGTTCTGATGATGGGATACATGAGCAATTGAGGGAACTACTCAAATATTATAGGCACCAACTTCACATTCGTTAAATATTTTATTTTTGAAGACGGTTTTTTTTGTTAAAAGTTTTTTTTTTATGAGACAATTAAGTTACCCTAGTATCTGGATAAGATCCAAATGATACTGATTGCAATTTTCTGAAATTGAGTGTCTAGCATATTTTTGTAGAAAGCGTCACGTCAGAATAAGTAGGTAATAAAGAGGTGTGCTAGTGCCATTACAAGGGACCATAGAAATACTGAGAAAAAGTAGTCTCACAAATCCCATGAAACAAATACACAATAGAACTATTATGATTGATGGTGATGCTTTATTTTATTGTTATTAGGGAAGTCAAGAAATATTTCAAGAGTTACCTCATGAATACGTCCCGCCAGAGATGTTGAGGAAAGTCGCTGAACATGGAAGTAAGTAAATACTTATGATTTGGTATGTACTGTACGCAAGTAAGTAGGTACTAAGAATCTACTTAATAAATCTTTTCAGACTTGTAACATAGGTATCAACGTTATTTTTCTTCATCTGGATAGGTACCTATTGTTGATTTCCGATTTTTTTGCTAGATGCGAACAAAATATACGGCTGCGAGGTCCGGCGCCGGCATCACTTGGAGAGAAAGAATGGCGGAGGGTATGATCCTGAGGAGTACGAGGAATTCCCTGAACGATACATATCCACATTTGCGCAAAAGGTGAGTAAATCGTCGTCTATATCGTACGGTCTTACCGCAATCCTCGGTTTGGGACTTTATTGGCCCCTGGCCGAGGGTACATCATGGGTTCTTCACGCTGCCGCGACGCTCAAGCTTCTCGGTCCCTGGTGCTGGGGGAAGTCAATACTACTACACTATTAGGTGCTTGAGTACTTTAGACAATCTGAAAACCGACTGTGTCACTTGATATAGTATGAAAAGTAAGTAAATTATCTGGGTAATTATCATTCGTTTCGTAATATTAGATAGTTATGTTCTTGTGGGTGTGTACTTACTTAGCCACGTACTCATATCTTTCTTGTCATATTTTAATATGCCTTGATTTGTCTGAGCTGTTCATCATCAGTTCTCTATTAGGGGCTCAATCAAGATAACACGACGACATATATAGCTGATAATGACGTCATGTCATAATAATACGTATCTACTTATTGTTATGATTATTTTGTATGTATATGCTATATCGTAGGCAGTCTGCTTAGCGGAAACTCCTAACGTAGATAATCGTACCGTCATCGCGAAACCACGCTTTCTTTTTTATGTATAAAAGCTTTGGTACCCATGAGCGGGATGGAATACGCTTTAGTTAACATTACGCTACGGAATAAACTATGCTTGAGCAACTAACGTGCAGCAGGCCCGTAGTACCAGTTTTGAATGTATTTGTAAGCGTTTCCAGCTATCGAGTCTTCCCATACATATTCCAGAACCATACATATTGCAGCAATGTTTTCAATATCAGATAGCGCCATACACCTCAGTGTTGGTGAACTGTATCTACTGGGCGGTGGGCAGCCCGAAGTTGCTGACCATACCCGACGCCAAACACTTGCTGGTGCCTTCACACACGCCGTGGCTGCCTAAGAGCGTTGGAGCACCGGCACTACCACACAGGTAATCTTACGAACAAGTTGTTATAAAGCTCAGTTGGGTACCTCATTCACACGGAAAAGTACCTGCCTACCGCACGTTTTATTCAGAAGTAGTCAGAATTTGGTAATTGGCTGTGTGAATGAGAGGTTACAGATTTTTTAACCTAACATAAGCCCTAGCACAAAAAGGAATTTTGTTCAGTGTTGCATGAGCTCTTAAAACATAACTAAACTAGTCCCCAGTGTCTGTTGGTTCAAAAATCGTAGGAGATATTATTTTCGATAGTCCGTCATTTCTGGCATTTTATCTGTGTGCCTTAACCCGGATCACGGTAAAACCACGGCGCGGATTTTTATGAAACTTGGCGCGGGGATAGCTCATATTATATAAGTACTGGAGAATATAAGAAACTTTTTATCTTCGGAAATGGAAGGGATTTACTACCCTTAACAATAGTCAGAAAATAAAGTCTACGCGAACGAAGTCGTGGCACCGGTGGTTGGGTATTTATGTACCAACCTACCTACTTAATCGTAATCACTGGTTCTAATGTAACTTATTTTACTATGATGTCAAATGTATGTGTTTCTGCATAGGATGCTCGCCATCTGCGACATATCGGCAGACCCCGGCGGCTCCATCGAGTTCATGAATGAGTGCACCACCATCGACACGCCCTTCTGCCTCTACGACGCTGACAGGAACAAAGATACCAAGAGGTAAGAGTATTTCATGAAATTCATGAAATTTTTACTAAGTAGTTCAAAACATGAAGGCTTATTTTAATAGGGTATTCAACATTATATAACTTGGGTATGGTATATAGTGGGGTAGTATCATCATGATGTGACCAATGGGGGTTGAACAGCAAAGCAAAATCTATGGTTACGCAGGCGCAGCCACTGTCAAAACCTAGTTAGTAGAGTTTTTGTATGTATAGCTGATGAACTGGCTTGATGCCCGATAAATTAACGTTATTCTGTTGTGATTCCTCACAGCTTTATCAAATTAAGTTCATATGATAACGTTTTATCAACTCAAGTTGTAAGTAATTATATAATAATGTACGATAACTTATCAGTTTGTCGAGAGATTTGTTCGAGTAGAGACTATTTTCAGATTGAACAAAATCTACCGTTTTTTTATTGCAATAAACGGACCTTAAAACATGGTAGGTTGACACATTTTTGGAAAAATAGTAAGAACACTGATTATGGCGCTACCAATAAGAAGGAACAATTTCCTTATCTCATAATAGGTACATACTAATAATGTGGTTTCGTGCTCTTATTGTGTAGTAACTAGTTAAATTTATCTCGTGAAACGTATTTTATACTTAACGGTGTGTTTTGTAGGGCTAAGGTTTTTAAAAGGAAAAAAAATATACGGTCGAATTTAGAACCTCCTCCTTTTTTTCCTATGTTAATAAACAAACCCTGATAAGATTACTCTTGCGTCAGTGTGTCACAGCCGCTAGTCCGTGCGTTTATCTCTGAAACCGTACGGGTTGTAGAGTCGAAAGGGAGACGCGATTATTTATCTAAGTTTCGCACTCATGTTCTGACTTAAATATAGGACATGCTTTTGTTTCCATTTTTGGGACGAGTTACTTGACTCCTTCAATTTTAATGTTTGGTTTCCATGCCTGTATAAAAATATTAAGGAACCAAAAAAAAGGTTTTTTTCTGAGATCGCTCTAGAGCTCAAAATTTTATTTGCTTACAGTTATAGGTACGGCTTTGCAAATCCAACTAAAACTCTCTTGGACGTGTTTTCTTTGTGAACTACACACTCACTGAATAAGATTTTTGAACTACCTATTCTGTTAATACATGTGTTGTCAACCGAAAAAAAAGCATAAGTAATTACCATAAAAGGAAGTTTCGGTTTTGGCCGAAACTAAGACAGAAGCCGAAAACTGACACCTAGGTATAAAATGCCTGGAATTATCTCCTCTTTCTCGCTGTACCGTACTGTATTTTCTGTAAAGATCAATATCCATTCTTAATTCATTGACCGTAAGTTCCAATTGCTTTACAGTTTCAAGGGCCCTGGTGTCCTCGTGTGCTCCATAGACAACATGCCGACACAGTTGCCGCGGGAGTCTACTGATTTCTTCGGCGACCTGCTCTATCCGTATACGGAAGATATTATGAAGTCAGACGCAACCAAACCGTTGGAAGAACACAACTTCACATCAGTTGTACAAGGGGTGGGTAAATCTTGCATATAATTAATTATGGTGACGAACTGTGTGATGGGTTGAAACGTGCCTGACTCCAGTGGGGTTGCCATTTAAGTACTTTATAAAAAATCTAAATTATATTTATTTTTATGGAACAAACAAATCCTTTATATTATTCTTTGTTTTTCAGTCTATTATAACAAGTAACGGCAAATTAACACCACCGTTCGAGTACATCAACGAATTGAGGATGGCCAATACGTAAGTGATACATTATCTTTATAATGTACTAGCTCTTGCCCACGACTTCGTCCGCGTCTATAAATTAATATAACTTTTTTATGTATGAACTGATCGAAATAAAACAAAAACATTTTTTGTGAAGTGAAGCTTACATACATTAGTGAAAACCGCACCCAAATCGGTTAAGCCGTTTCTGAGATAAGCGCACACAAACGCATAGATAAACAGACAAAAATTATAACAATCATTATTTTGGTTTTTATTGCGTTGATAAAGGCCCCACTTATAGTTATTCTCATATATCTTCCACGTACAGACAGCGATCAGTTACATTTTTGTTATATACTTATATATAGATAAGGTGTGAAAAAATAGTGTAAAATATTTTAACACGTGTATCAGTAAGTTATATGGATCACGCAGATGTGTAAAATAATTGTAAAAAGAATGTTAGTTTTTTTTTAAACAAGGCTAACCAATATCCTTCGGCCATGCGCTCAGTACGGGGTATCATTTTTTTCCCCTGTCCCTTCTTCCCCTAACGTTTGTGGTTACCGCGATGATGGGATGCATCGCGTGAGCCCATATAGCCGAGAGATATCAACTGTATAAATACCGGGGATGAGTAGAGGAGATGGATGAGTGTCCAACATCATGAGACTGTAAATAATTATTATGAATCGAAATTTTCAGTCGATCCCGCCACAAGGTGGAGGGGAACGACCAGCAGACTCCTGTAATGATCCTCGGAAGCGGACTGGTCTCCGCTCCAGTTGTCGAATATCTGTCCAGGGATAAGAATATTGCCGTCACTGTAGGTGAGCTATTAGCCAAGTAATTAAATAAAATAAGACTTTTATAAATTGTATAGGACTCTCCAGGATCCCTGCGTTAGAATTTTCAGGAAGCAGCAACACAACGCCATTAATTGTCATAATACTTCTTATACAAAACTTATTGCCTTACTAGATTCTAGAACGATCACGTGATGGTAACTAGAAATAG
Organism: Pheosia gnoma; assembly: GCA_905404115.1. Lineage (NCBI taxonomy): Eukaryota > Metazoa > Arthropoda > Insecta > Lepidoptera > Notodontidae > Pheosia > Pheosia gnoma. Next base: position 3,000,797 of record FR989901.1, on the reverse strand, counting down.
AATCACGGAGAAAGTCGTATTATTTATTTTATCGGTTGTTTATGTCTTTTTCTACTTTGCTCTAGTTAAGTTAATTGACTCGCTCTGGAACCCATAATACAAGGGCTGCTTAGTTTAGGACTTCATACATAGTTAGAGTGCTATTTAACGCCTTCTGAACCTTCCACTCAGTAGAGTGACCAAACAAATATTAATTATAGTCTATTTTCTCGTCATTAAATCGTTCAGCATCGGGAATGAAAGAAGAAGCAGACGCTCTAGCAGAACGCTACGGCGTCAATGCCGAGTACTTTGAAGCTAAAGATGAGGGTGCCCTAAAGTCGTTAGCGTCACGGGCCCGCCTGGTGGTGTCGCTGCTGCCATATGACCTGCACGGCGCTGTGGCCAGAGCCTGTCTGAGCACTGGCTCACATATGGTCACCGCGTCGTATGTCACACCTGAAGTTCAGGAACTACATCAAGCGTGAGTTATTGCCAGCTATGGGGTTGGAAGTAGTTTTTGCCCTAATAAAAAAAGCCTGTTCAGACTGGCGTTGCTTACAAAACTTGGGTGCGATCACGGCCTTAACTTAACTACTTAACTTAACTACTTAATTTAACTACTTAACATAACTACTTAACTTAACTACATAACTTAACTACGTAACTCAACTACTTAACTTAACACTTAATATCAGTCTGTCCGATGTTACCGTGGTAGTGGTAGACTGTTGGGTTTTAGTAGCTGTAGCACCTGTTACCAAATTTTAATGAGTCATTTCGTTTTAGTGCAAAGGATGCAAATGTGACCTTCCTTAACGAAGTAGGGCTGGACCCTGGCATTGATCACCTGCTGGCTTTGGAATGCATTCACGACATACAGAACCACGGTGGAAGAATTGACTCGTTCGTTTCATATTGTGGAGGTTTGTTTAGTGTGTCTTTAAGACTAGAATTTTCCCGTTTATAACATTTGCACTTTAATTCCTACTTCAATTTTCTAGGGCTACCTGCACCGGAATTCAGTGACAACGCTCTTAGGTACAAATTCTCGTGGAATCCTCGTGGCGTGCTACTAAACACCATATCTGCAGCGAAATATCTTAGCAAAGGACAAGTGAGTTAGTCACGAATATTATGACTTTGATGGCATACCTTGCAGGGCTACCTTGACAGATATCCCATCTATACTTACTATCTTGACAGATATCCCATACAATGAAAAGTCCCGGGATTAAAAGTCTATGTGCTATTCAAGACTATAATCTATCTCTGTGCCAAATTTCATCCCGATCCGTTTAGCCGTTCTGGCGTGATTGAGTTGTCAAACAGCCATCCATCCATCGATCCAAACTTTCACATTATATCTTCAATTGTTTTCAGATAGTAGAAGTATTAAGTGGAGGGGAGCTGATGTCAGTGGCCCGCGAGCTAGACTTCCTGCCAGGGTTCGCTTTCGAAGGCTTCCCCAACAGGGACAGCACGAAGTATTCATCGCTGTACGGCATCGAAGACGCTCACACTATGTTCAGAGGGACCATCCGATACAGAGGTTTCGCGGAGACTATGAAGGCGATGCAACTGTTTGGTTTAGTGGACCCGAACTCACACCCGTCCTTACACCCTGATGGACCTAACATCACATGGGTAAGAATTAACATTAACTAGCTGTCCCAGCGAACTTCGTACAGCCCCAGAAGCAAAAGTATGAAATAATGAATTATCTTTATTATTATTTTTATAGGGAATTTTGCCCATTTTTTATTAAGTTTTTCTGCTATTCGGGGTGGAGACAAATAAAAAAAATCAAAGATCATAAATATAGACACACACGTTCTTGAGTTATAAATGGTGGTAAATTTTATCAAATGACTTGATTCTGCTATTTAGTGTATAAAATATATAATATTATGGCTGCATTTTTTAGATCGACAAATGTGAACGAATATGTATGTTTTTTAATAATTAAGTGATTTGACCGATACTATAGTTATGCGTATAACTTCTTACTACCAAATCACCTGTATCACCCTTTTTAGTTACCTTTACTTTATGTTATAAGTAACTATGGTCGTCATAATAATAGCTTATCAATCGTCATCATTCGACCGTCAAACGTGGGCCATTCAACCTTATTTACACGACCTACAGGCAAAATTATTATTATGAAGTTTATGTATATAAATATTTCAGCGTCAATTCGCTTGCGAGTTGGTTGGCCTCATGGATTCTTCGATATTCTACGAAAACTTGAAGACGAGGCTAGCTGAACGTATCGGAAGTTCTGGTGCGCAGGCGCTGGAGTCTTTAGGGCTTCTCGAAGATGACGACATTGTCAAGCGCGGCACTCCGTTAGACACCATCAGCCATTATCTCAGCCAGAGGTTGCAGCTTGGTAAATAAATACTGCTATTTGCACACATCATGCAAAAGTTTAGTCTTCTTGATAATAATAGCCCATTTATGTCCGACTTTTGTGTGTGGCGTCCCCTGAATGCGATGGGGATGCATGCCTTAGTCCACCACACTCACTCAGTACGAGTTAACGGACTTCACAAGTCTTTCGAGAACTATTTAGGTTCATACGGATATACAGGTTTAATACACCCGTTAGCAAGTGATATTTAAATGAGATACCCATCAAAAGCATGAAACTTATATAGAAAACATAAATTATAGTTAGTTGATGTAGCTAGGAGTACCTTTAGATACTTTCACTTAACTATACTAAAACAACTCCGAGTCACTTTTTATCTAAACTTCACAACTCGACTCTAACCATACTTGAAGATCAGGGATTTCTTCTACTCTTAGTTAGTTAGCTCCCTAGAATATGAATAAAATATTACAGTCTTTGTAGCAAGAGCTCTGTTAATAATTTAATATCTGTATAGAAAAAGACGAGACTGACCTGGTGGTCCTCCGGCACGAGCTGGGCGTGACGTGGAGCGACGGCAAGCGGGAGCAGCGCGAGGTCACCATGGCCGTGCGCGGCGACCCCGCCTCGCACACCGCCATGGCCAGGACCGTCGGCCTGCCCACCGCCATCGCTGCTAAAATGGTTCTTGATGGTACGGCATACAGCTTAAATTTCTCCTGTCTTCTTAATCACCTGCATTGCCAAAGCACCACAAAGTGCTTCGAAAGTCCCCTGTGTTTGAGGTCCTAATTGTATTCAACTTGGGTAGAGCGGTAATTTAAAAAAAATGATTCATTACAATCGTAGATCTTCTTACTCACATTTCCGAATTTCATCTAACAACCTAGTGCAGTAAGGTCATAAGGTCAGCAGGCCCTCATGGTAGAGCTGTGGCGTGCCTTAACAATAGCGCTTTTGATTAATATTTTTTCATGTTCATACTGACAGACTAATCAACATTACATTTCCAGGTGAAATCCAAGATCGTGGAGTTGTGTTGCCATTCTCCCCCGTCGTGTACAAGTCCATGCTATCGCGACTCAGATCTGACGGCATCGTTGCCAGGGAGACCAGCACTCCTCTTAACTGAAGATAACTATGAAAAATATCAATCTGCTAGGTAACTGATGGAAATTGAATCCCAGAATGTTCAATATAGATGTTGAATGTTCTCGTTCTGACCAGTGTTTTGTAAATATTTTTTTAAGACTTTAGATTATAATTTAAAGATTTGTTAGTGTAATGTTATTTTCTGATGTGAGGCGATAATGTATTCATATAATAAAAACAAAAGAGGAATCATTTGGTTTTTTATTCTTTCTGCAACACTATCAACCTTAAATCGTGAATCTTCGTACAGGACTGGATGCCTTAATACAGAGAAAACATATTATAAACGTTTTTGATTTCAGCAAGGCAACCGCTGAAAATGAAAATACTGTTGTCCAGTAATGTCATCTGGAAAAAAAAGGTGTGACATGATTGTCATTCTTATATCATTTTTTTGCTAACCTAAAATGTTTTATCAAATGACTTGATTTTGCTATTTTGTGTTATTTTTTACGGTTATTTTTTATAAATTTATTGAACCAAATCTCGATTGTGTCGCGACACGTCCAGCTCGCACTTAAGATTTTTTTAACGCGTGACAATTTTAAAATGATGACTTTACGTTAAAGTCACACTGAAATGGAAAACGACCCGAATAACACTGTAAGTACTGATACGGTGATGGTATGGGCGCTCGGGCCACTCGTCCGCAACCAAACGCGCTGAATGCGCTAATCGTACTCAACTTCTAATCGACTCTACAACTTAATATAATGCAATGCAGTATCAGGTACTCTAATCTACTTATCCTAAAGCTGAATATAGTGACGAGACAATTGAAAATGACCAAGTATGTACAAGGATTACGGCTGTGATTGAAGAAAGTGGGGATTTCGTAATGCAATCCGTTAATCCGTATATTAACGGGTCGCATCCCGTATATAAGGTGCAGGACTCAGGAGGTCCTTCTCGCGGGATGTGATAACGCTTACGATGATTCCATAAATGTATTGATAAATATAAGAAACGTAAACATTAAAACTAAATAGGTATTCGTTTTGTGTTAGATTCACGTATCGCTGACGAGCCGTTGTAGAGACAATTTCTATTTCGATTCTTATTTAACAAAGCTTACGAGTATTTTTTACGTAAGTCTTTTCAAAACAAAATTCTGCAGTATTCGCAAACATTAATCAATTAACTTACTTATACCGTGACGAACTAAAGTTTAATTAGACTAAACAAATGGAAAAGAGGGTTAATCAACATACTTAGCGTAGTTGAAGCGATATGTTAGTTGTGTCCCCTTTTTAACTAGTTGAGTTGGATGTCCTCCAGACGGCGGGTCGCGAGACTGGGCGGTGCATGTCGGTGGCGGCGATGCAGGCGCTGCACCGGCTGCGCGAGTGCCGGCTGCTCTGCGACGCCATCGTGCGCGCGGACGACGGCGCCGCCTTCCCAGTGCACCGGGCCATACTCTCTGCCTGCAGTCCATACTTCCTGTACGGCTCCATCACGTTTATAGACCATTAGCCCATTTAAATACTCCATTTTTGGAGCGTGTACATATACATACGGCGTTTTGAAACAAACCTTTTAGAATCGCGCGTCTTATGATTCAGAGGTTCCTACACACGCAAGTGCGCGCCGTCAGACGCGCGTTGCCAGATTTTGCTAAGAACACGTGTTGCGTGGGCGAGTACCATGAATGCATTGCCAATTTATTGTATGTACATTCGATCGCGTGTTTTCGTGTAGAGTGCACGCACGCAAGCCATCATCTTGACGTTCATTACCGAACTGATCCAGTGCACCGTACTACTTTAACGGTCGTCAAACGATCCATGTTAAGCGCGCTTTGTTACGCTACCAATGCACGCTGAACGCAACGCCCAGTGTATAGCTACACACGGCACGGACTCTCTTCAATGAGAGGAGGATTCGGGTCAACACCATCGGACCACGTTGACCTATTGTGAGTTGGCGAACGACATATAGGTATCTTTCGAGAACTTGTTAAGCTCATTCAATAAACTATGCAAATATCATCCGTATAATTAAAGAAAGATATAGAGTCCAGAAAAATTAACTTGTGGCATCAACAGGGCCCTGTTCACAACAACGCTGCACTCACGAGAACAAAGCGATGTGTTGATATCGGGCGTCCGTTCCGAGATCCTCCTGCTGCTCATTGAATACGCCTATCTTCGCCGCATCGATGTCTCCGATTCCAACGTGCACGAGCTTCTGATGACCGCCGACTACTTGGCTTTCCTCGGTGTTCTTCAACTTTGTTGCGATCATCTCAGAGTCACACTGAATCCGAAGAATTGTCTTGGTATCATGACGTTTGCTAGGTAAGCGACACTTCTTACACACATTGATTTCCACTAAAGATCCCTTATCTTGGGCACTACGAACGGTATCGCTATTTACATAGATATTAAATAACCAATATTGAGGATCAGGTTCAAACATTTGACTTCAGATAAGTTACCTGCTAAACCATTTTAGGCGCGTATTCTGCTACAAGTTAGAAGCTGATTCGAGGCGCTATTTGTTGCGTTATTTCGTGACTGTGGCGACTCAAAGCGACGAGTTTCTCCATCTGCCTCTCGAAGAACTCAACTCAATCATACTGGAAGACGAACTGAATGTGAAAAGCGAGGAAGTTGTTTGGGAGGCTGTATTGCGCTGGGTTAACTACGAACCAGATACCCGTTGGCAGCATACCGTGAAGTTGATGGGCAGCATACGACTTGGACTACTGGATACACAGGTGAAAACCCTCTTAGATATAGGTACTTAAAATATGCTATAACTAGAATATTAGAACTTAAATAAATAGCTGCCCCTTTATAGTTTGTTATGACTTACCAAGGCTTTCGCCTACTTAAATTAGTTTCCTTCCTTCCTCAGTTTTTCTTAGAGAACGTCAAAGATCACCCGTACGTGACCGGCAATGAAGGTTCGCGTCCTATTATTATTGAAACATTGAAGTTTCTATACGATCTGGAGATGATCGCCCAGAGAGACGGAGAAGTGGCCACACCGGAGATTGCACGCCCTAGAGTCCCGCACGAAGTAATAATTTTCTCTAGAATAATATGGCCTTTCTGTTAAGCTGAATTTACTATCATAACCTACGTGTTATTCACCCCAGGTTCTTTTCGCTATCGGTGGCTGGAGTGGAGGTTCACCGACGGCATTTATCGAAACATACGATACAAGAGCCGATCGCTGGATAAAAGTATGTACCTACACTTCCTCAGAGTATACGAAATACCGTAAGGTAATTGACATGTATTTTTTGTCTTTGCAAGGTGGAAGAAGTGGATCCTGCAGGGCCCCGAGCGTACCACGGCACGGCAGTCCTGGGGTATTGTATTTACGTTATTGGTGGGTTCGACGGTATGGACTATTTCAATTCGTGCCGATGCTTTGACGCCGTCACTAAAACTTGGCGTGAGGTGAGGCACAACATTATCTTCATAACATTTAGCTTTAGTAAATAATTTGAAAATAATACCGTCCCAATTAAATTTAAGGGATAAGTACCTACCTGGGTACAAAAACTTTATCTATCATCTGCTATTTATACCAAGGTATTACTTTATTAAGGTGTAGCGACCTCTTCAACCTCGCCACAATCTACACAGATGGCGCTACATGCGCATTCAGAACAATTGACAATTCTCAATACAATCCGAAAACTCTCATAGCGCCGTAGAGTCAATGCTCTCAATTTGAAACACTTCTAATCGTAGTCAGAAGCGGACTATAGCCGCGAGTCTAGGGCGGTCAGATATTTGGGGCGGTTAACCTGCGCCCGCAGGCACCAACACTCAGCAACAAAAAAGGGTGGCTGGCATTAAACGGCTCAGGGCGCCAAGATTTCCAGACCGCCTTTGATTGTAGTATTTAGAGAATTGTGACTTTAATAATTATCATTGATTCAGGTGGCTCCAATGAATGCTAGACGTTGCTACGTATCTGTGGCTGTATTGGGGGAGACGATTTATGCGATGGGAGGTTACGACGGCCACCACAGACAGAACACAGCGGAGAGATTCAACCATCGTACTAATCAGTGGTCACTGGTCGCGCCAATGAACGCCCAAAGATCTGATGCCAGTGCAGCGGCGCTTGATAGTGAGTGGTTATTGTTTATTTCGGTTGTTGACCCAACATGATAAGAGGATTGGGACCTTTTATAGTATACTGTAGCTATTTATTTATACTACCAGAATGATGATCTACCATCTCCTTTACCTGTACTTTGTTTCGTCATTTGTAATATTCATTGACAGCACTGATAATAATGAATAATCATTACCTGACAAAAACATCCAACGAAGTCCCAAACCAAGCAATGCTTGTATACCATGGATTGGGCACGATTCGTTACACCCAGACCAGGACAAATTAAGAAAATATCCATTTCGCAATTTGTCCAAGCGGGAATTGAACCCGCAAGATCTGGTGCAGTAAGTCGAGCCGCCTACGCTCAAACCACGACTATGATGTCGTCAAATGGCACATGAATATTATCAGTCTTCTCATCATGGTATGATGACCGATGATTTGTATCCTAGATAAGATTTACATAACGGGCGGGTTCAACGGGCAGGAGTGCATGAACAGCGTGGAGGTTTTCGACCCTGACACCAACCAGTGGACGAACCTCGCGCCCATGCGCTCGCGCCGCTCCGGCGTCTCGTGCATCGCTTACCACAACAAGGTATTTAGGTATATTGTGTGTTGAATACTTCTCTCATTACATGACTAATCAATATTGGACTAGAATATTGAATACACTATAGCCTAGTGTCAGGCCCTGTGCGCAACGCACTTTAGGTCCGAATTTACAAGTACAACAGCGGCATTCAGTGTGTTTCTTCACGACAGACAGGACAATGAGCTACGCGATAGAAAGAGAGGTGCTTTGGGGGTGAATATAATTTTAGGCATATAGCTGAATTACACTCTATGGCGTCGTAGCAAGAGTAGAAATTTATTTAAATTTGTATGTGGAGTGATCGTTAACAACCTGTTCTATTAAGTATTCTGAGCTAGTGGTTGGACGGACCAGGTTTTAACCTAACCCTGGCCATTAAACTATCCAGAAAGCCCACTTCTCGCACAAGCTTTGACTTAGTTGGAGGAGCTAACAGGACTATTAGTAATATGTTTATATATTTGTAGTTATATATAAAAACTTGTCACTTATTTTTTTTAATCCCTCTGTTTTTGTGATACGTACCTAATGCAAGGATCTACTTTGGGCCTACCCGCAATATAATAAAAATATGATTCAGTTAATAATATGGTTGATGATAAGATTAAAAGTCTAGACACTCCCCTCAAAATAGTTGGGAAAATGACCACAGACTTTTTGTGATTGTATTACTTACTGCACGCTACCTGAGGAACTGATTATGAGTTTAATAGATTTAGTTAGAAATACTATCTATCAGCACGTTCAAGATCTTGGAGTTGCTCTATAATAGAGCATAGTTCTTTGATTTGATTTCTACATTTGTAATGTTAACCGTTTACCTCCAGATCTACGTGATCGGCGGTTTCAACGGCATATCCCGGATGTGCAGCGGGGAGGTGTACGACCCGGGCACGAACACGTGGGCGCCCGTGCCCGACATGTACAACCCCCGCAGCAACTTCGCCATCGAGGTCATCGACGACATGATCTTCGCCATCGGCGGCTTCAACGGAGTCACCACGATATATCATGTGGAGTGCTACGATGAGAGGACCAATGAGTGGTGGGAATCATTACATATCCGTCAGATTATATCAGCACCTCTGGTCTCAACAATAGGTACACATGATGCCCAAAGTATAATTATGGACTCTCGTACCAAATGGCACCAAACTCATTTTTTTATAGACTTAAAACTGTTCTATTCTAACTTCTGGTGGTTCTCGTTTTTTTTTCAAACAAAACCCGGTCTTAAGAAGGTACGTATTTTAAAAATCTTCATCTTCGGAAGAATGCCCGTCCTGCGAGTTACGTTATTTTGCTGCGAGCGTCAGTTATTGACATAAAAGCAAATTAAAATCGTCTCTATGCTCTAGGAATACGACACCAAATGTAACAAAGGATCGTGGCTAATTGAGCAACTATAGTTTTTCTATAGGAAACCTGTCAAAGGTGACATTAACTTCGCCATTGCCTTAGCAGACTTGGGGCCCTGTATGTCTGAGAGAACCTAAATAGTTCTCAAAAGGTATTCATCCTCGCACTGCCGAGGTACTCGTGCGCAACATTAAATAATCTGCTTGTAGGTACGAAGCGACGGATATGAACATCTACCGTTCAGCATTATCTGCGTGTGTCATCATGGGTTTACCCAACGTGTACGACTACATCCACAAGCACCGCGAGCGGCTGATGGAGGAGAAGCGCCAGAAGATCCTACTATCGGAGACTGCCAGGCACGGCCAGCACCGCACCGCTCTGCCTGATGTTAGCACCTATTCATACATTGATAATGTAGCTATGGTACATAAATAGGTATGGTACGCCGAATATTCTCTTCCATGACAGCAAAGTCGCGTGATTGGCCCAAGATTAGATCATCGGTAAGGATAGACCAATGAGCGGTGTTAATTGTATTCAAGATGTCAATGAATGGCAGCACTGTCTTGTATACTGGTACCTGGCGTAGCATATTTTCAAACTGTTAATGTAGACACTGATTAGTTAAATATTCATTACGTCACGCAATCACGGCCCGACCCACCACTACATACACTACAAAAGGAGTGACACACTACAAAAGGCGTGACACACTACAAAAGGCGTGACACATTCCTACACAACACACCTCTAACCCTACGATCGTTACCTGGTGTGTGTTGTAGGTATCTCATATAAATTTAAAAAACTAGCTATTCAATTCTTCTCGGATGAGGTAGGTAGCATTCCAATCCTATTGGTCAAAAATTGTGGTCTATAGATAAAATAAATATTTGGCTTTGATTTTATGTCTCCTTTACACATTATCTTTACGTACATCTGCACCCAATATTTCACTTCGGAACCGCATATTCCAAGTTCAAAATTTCTCTACAATACAATGAAAATAGCTTCAATGTCAGATTCTCAATAGAAAATCTAAATGCAGAGCTCATAAACAAAATGTAATTACCCTTTTATCATATTCATTTGTTTATTATTTACAGGCGATAGCAAAATCGTAAAACCGTTTCATCATAATGGCAATTAAGCTCAAAAGTGCGATAAGTATAGCGGGGCAAAGGCCTGAAAAATAATCGCAAGTCCTGTCAAATGAATTTGTGTAATTCCAACGGTTATGTCGTGGCTTGTATAAAATACCTATCTACGGCGATAGGTGGCGTAATTATTAACTACTTACATTATATACAAAGTAGGTAGGTTCCTATGTATAACACGCACCCAAAGTTGATAATCTATAGTACAAAAGTAAGTCTGATGGATGAGATACGCAACTTATTCAACTAATTAGCAATTATGAAACATGAGATATTATTTATTTTAACTATATAACTTCGTCATAAAGAGATTACTATGTAGATATTCTACTTGTTAATTATGTCATTTTGCGGGTAAGCAGAAAACAGCAAGCCGTTTTGTGTAGTAGACGCGAATTACTTACGTCCTTACGTACACGCGAATCTCCGTGTACTAAAAGAATCGACTTGGTTTGCCAACCAATTATTAACTGATTCAATATATGTTGTTCGTAATACTTCGTCTATAATATTTCCTGCTTTAAGGGTTGAAAAATAAGGCTGTATAGTCAAATTGTAAATGGCTTTACATAATCACAATATATTATGAAGTAAAACTAATTTTAAGGAATGTATCGCGTTTATATTATGATTTTTACGTTTCCGACGTTTCGGCTGCTTTACAGCAACCATGGTCACGGGAGGGCTGAGGTGGTTGACGTCCTAGTGTCATAGTTTGACCGGGGTACCCTCATATTTAGTTGTTGCTTGCGGTCGGATCTACGCAGAAAGAGCTCATTGTGTCTTGAGGTCTTGCAATGGTGCGCTTGGTTTTGGATTTAATGATATTTACTACTGGATCCCAAGTCGGTGGTAGCACCAAGCCATCTTCCCTATTGAAATTAGGATGTTTTTTTTAATTTCAATGGCCTCGCGTATCATCCTTGGTCGGAATCGGAGTGATCGGTGTATCAGAACGCGATAAAATCCTTGAAATTAGTTTTATTTCAATGTGTAGGTAGTATTCGCGTAAATATAAGAAATCAGAATACATTTATTGATTTATTTATGTAAAACATTACTGTACCTACTTACAAATCGTCAAGTGTCCCAAAATTAACGTTGAGATAGGAATAATTACCACCCGTTTGAAATGCCATTCCTTAATAAGCAGAATAACAAACGAGAACATAGTTGCTCTTTTTAAAAGGATTTTATACCTACATGTTGTAGTAGCACATTGTTATGACTATGAGAGAACAAAGTAGGAAAGGTAATATATATACCTATATACAACCATCGGATCTGTATACGACAACTTACTCTGTAGGTGTAAATAGGCCTGCATTGCTTAGCACTTAATGTATGAGGTCTAGGTAGACGTTTTCCGTGGCGGATCTTGCAATATGTCTTTTCAGAGTAACCGGCCCTGGTTGATGCAGGTCCATCTGATGGAGGACAACGACGACATGCTGGAGCAGCTCGGCCTGATGGAGAACGCGGTGAACAACGAGCCGCCCCCGCCGCCACCGCCGCCGCCCCCGCTCCCGCCCCAGCCCATGGAGCAGGATTAGCACCGCCACTACAGGCCTTGGTATACATGCTCCTTCACATACCCCTTACAGACTACCAGATTGGATATACCCTTCGAATTAGCAGCCAGCAGCGTTATATTTCTTTGTTCTCGACCCCTCTCTAAAAGCCTGACGCTTTTAGGTCAAGTGATCTGTAGGCGGAGCCCACTCTATTACTCAACAGTCGAAAATTCTCGCTCATCGCCTAGGTCAATTAAATGTTGCAGATTGAGTAGTATTGAATTTTGGCGTAATAAAATAAAATAAATAAGTAGTTAGACAGATGGGACAATCGCGTGCGTTTGTACCGTTAAGACCGCCTACCCACCCTAATCTCGTAGGTTTGTTAGCGTCCTAACTTGGCACCTAATGTGTATGGCCGATTTTTAGGGTCTCTACAAATTGGCATGTCAAGAGGTGAGTTGGCTTGTCATTTATATGGCAATTGGCAGGTATAGCGACCCTACAGATTGGTTACCAAGTTGGCCTAACGGTCCCTCGGGTAAAATCTTGTGGCGGTTCGGCCACATCTGAGTTAACGTTAGTGTTAATGGTAAGGCATTAAACATTACCAAGTTTAACGCTTGGTTACATTAATGTAGGTTTGCTCATATAGCTTAATGTCTAACGTCATTAGTAATGACATTAGTAAATTAATATGTTAAGCTATAGGCCACATCTGCTTAGTGACATTGTTAAGGCGCTAATTAGTGCACTGAGCCACAGATGTGGCCGTAGCATTAGCAAACTCTAGTGTTTAGATAAGTTTGGATTTTTTTTAAATTGGTTATAGATTGAATGGAATTCATCAATATTAACATAGTGTATTTGTTCCGAATTATTTTCCGCAAATGAAACGAACATTGGTACTTACTTGCTCATTATCTAAACATAACGGGGTTACATCGTAACTGATAACTTGATATATAAATATACATCTAACGAACTAATTCACGTGCGAGCGTCCACATCTCAGCTCTGCCTCAAAATGTAAACAACATTACACAAACAAGGCGATAACATAAGACATTTATTAAGAGTAAGTAAGAAGTAATTAATTAAAGTAATCAATCGTTGTGCTAGTAATTGTTTCTGATTTACAGGTCTCGCTGAAACCCTTATATTCGAAAAAAAGCCTATGCAACTGTCTACATAATCAGTAAGATGACGATAACATAACAGTGTTAGGAAAAAGTATAGTCAAGTTAATGTTATGTAAAATTATACTGTTACATGCCTTTATTTTTAAAATATTTACATTTATTATAGCAATTTTGGCATATTTATAATGTTGTGATATTTTCATAATGTGAATCATTCCTGTATTTTTGGAATATTTTTGAAATTGTATTAAATTTTTCAGACAAGTATATATGGATACTTAATAAAAAAAACAATCGGCGTTTTTGTCCTTTATTACCTTGCCCTTAGTCGCCTGTGAGTGAGTGAAGGCAGGTCACTATCAGTAGTGTTATTCTGTAACGACAATCTCAATAAAAATATAAAATTTCAATTAAAAATAAACATTTTACTCGAGAATTCACGCGTGAGATTTGTATTATTTGTATAAAAAAATTACAATTCACTTTTGGACTCACGCGTGTGATATAAGATTGTCGTTACAAAATAGCACTACTATCTTGGGAAGTGGGATGAGTAGGTATGTGCATGCGACGCGAGACCCGTTGTGAAAGTGTATCATACCTAAAAACCCTAAAATGTTACCTACTATTTTTAGCCTACGGAAAAAAGTAGGAGGTTCTCAATTCGTCACGTATATTTTATATATTTTAAGCCCTTTATTTATATATTTATTCATTTAAACATCGGTTAAAATCAAAACGGCAATATACAATACAAAGCGTTTAGGTTATTAGAACAAATGTGCTTTGTAATGCCATTGTAAATGGGCGAAAACCTTAACTAAAAAGTTGATTGTAATATCGTACCTATATGTTGCATAGGTACACGCTCAGGTGTGACTGCATAAGAATACAAATAAATTAGTGTCAGCGCACACCGACACTCCACTCCGCTCCAGAGTGGCGCGCGGTAAACTTTTCCTCACTTTGACGTAAGTACGGCTGCCGTGCGCCTCCTGCTCGCGCTTTTCGCTGCTACGAGCCGCCTAGTGTGAGTTTATTCAATTTTACCAATTTCAGCATGTCAAAGTAATGTTGATTTTTTCGCTTTGCCATCACCCGATCGGTATGCGCTGACCCTAATAATAGGGATTTTAGTTTACATTACAAATAAGTACTTATCGCCTAAAAGCCTAAATTACGCAGAATCTTTATTATATAACTGCTGTTGATAACGGATGTGAACTTTAACAAGGTCACAGTAGGACAAATCAGACACAGACATAAGTAAGACATGATTATAATAAAGCTAGGACTACCGACGCAATTTTTATATAACATCATAATAAATAAAATGTCGAACGGGCATTTAAGAAAAATATAATTTAACAATATACAAAACAGTAGGTACTTAGGTAGATTTTATAAGGTAGCCATTAGACGTCGTAATGTCGTTCTGTGCTATCGTGACACACTGTCTCACTGATGGCGGCGGCTTGCACCAGTGTGGTCACAGAGTCCCTGGTGCCCATGCGCTGCCACACTCGCTCGGTCCACGCCACCGCAGTAAAGCACGCACCGTTGCTAATGAACGCACGCAGCACTACCGCGCTCAGCCCCCGCCCCATACACCTCCACCCCTCCGTCCTCACCGACTGCACGAAACAGTCCCACGCACCCGCGTACCGCCCAATCACATCACCCTGAATCCTCGACTTCACTACGTCTATTGGATACAACACCACCCACGACAAAACCCCAGCGAACCCGCCCGCCATGAACACTCTAGCTACGGACAAATCACCTCGCGTCATCGCTTCGTACGAGCTGAAGTATATCGCGAACGCCGGGCTGTCGCGGGCTATCGTGATCCCGAGACCCCGGAATAGAGCTCTGTGTCCCCCGGTTCGTAAGATGTGCCGGGCTCCGCCCCACGCTCCCGATGGCATGCCATCACCAGGCTTCGACAGTTGTTGTCGAGTTTTGACTAGTTCCACTGGAGCGCATGCGAAGCTTTGCAGCACACCTGCGACTGCGCCGGCCGCTGCGTGAGATGACAGCGAGTTCGGGTTGGTCAAGGACCGCCTCGTGTTGCCGTAAGCCCCGAAAACGATCGCGTTTATAGCCGCTATCCCGCCCAATGGGGCGCCCACTCCACGGTACGCGGATGACAGCGTGCCGCCTTTGAATAGAGCCTTCGTAACTTCTAGCGCACTCCCTCTCCCTGACTGTACGTGTACTTTTAATGTGTCCAAAGGATGACCAGCTATTATTCCAGCACAGCCTGAAATCACAATAATTTGGTGAGATTTAAACAGCGTTGAAATAACGTAAATATATGAACACGTCACGTCGTTGAAATCCACTCACCTCCTATACATCCCGCTATGAAGTCTAACGCCATATTTGTAAAGGTATATATATAATATTTTGCTCACTGGGTTATTCCTGAAAGAAAATTTTATTTCACTGAAGAACTGAACTTTAATGAATAGGTAGTTGTTAACTAAAAGACGCCATTTTATTTGTTTATTTTTACCCGACTACGGCAAAGCCAAGGAAGGGCTCTAAGCGAGTGCTCAGAGGAGAGACTCCGTCCCGGTCTTCATCGCGAATATCGCAGAGTGGCCTCTGACTGGATCGCGCGCCGCACTATCGCTAAATAATCACGTATTTATGTAAACTATTGTTCCAGGCGACCGGATGGCTTGACCCTCGATAAGTTCAATTTTACAAATGTTTCTCGCTCACCTCTCCGGTATTCAAATCAGGTAGTCGTAATGGGAATTCACGTTGTCTCCACTTGAAGTGACGCCAATGAACATATTGGTAGAGGCCTATTGCTGTGGTTTGTCGTGCGACGGTCCAATCTCCTGGGTGCGCGCCTCGAGTGTGCGCCGGCGCATCTCCGCCGCCCGCAGCTCGCTCACGATGCTTCCACGCGCCTATCTCCTACTTTGGGTCACCCTTATCACAAGGGTCAACATACGTCTTAAAAACAAAATAGCTCTACACCTACGCCTATCAGACACAGCACATTTTTTCCATGTATATAGATAGCTTCATTTGATTTATTGCATGCAATTATGACAATTAAGAAATACCGCTTAATTGTAAACCTGCTAGTATACAGAATGCAACATCGAGATGGTACAGTATCGCGAACGCGGAACTACAGCGACACAGAGGCGGCCCCTCTAACTACTTGGCTATTGATTCTTTCAGTGAAAACAATTATAATATAACATATAACTAAAATTTTTCAATAATCTTTATTACTTAAGCTACGTTTAATTTTTGGCTGCAAAATTTTCCGGTCATACACATTTATTTTATTTTATTTCACTTGCGTGCGTTTCTAAGCACGCAATGGTTATATCCCACCAATATCACGTATCATATTTATCAAAGAAACATTGCAAACACGAAAACAAAGATAGCTAAGTTGGTACAACACTTGCATTGGAAACAAGATGTGCAGGTTCAAATCCCGGCTCACCTATCTGCATTTTCAGAATTTCATGTGTGTATCTCATTTTAAATAATAATTATCACTTTCTCTACGGTGAAGGCCATCCTGCTAGACGTCTGTCGAACGTCTTGTGAAATACACCAAACAGCACTATGCCAGCGTGGTGAACTTTGGCATATAATACTCCTCCGTTATAATGGCAATAGACTCGCCCTCTATTATATTAGGACCAACGTGCTATCGGCGAAATATCAGTGCAATGCACCTGTGCCCTGCAATCAGAAACAACAGTGAAAACATTTTAACTTCCCGCCAAAAGTGTTTTTTTTTTGGCATTATATTCTTGTGTATTTTGCCAGTGTCACTTTAAAAAAAAGTTATTTTACCACTTATTATAACGGGCTCCACACCTTCCGATCATATTCTAATTATCGGATGAAATAAGATAATGGGTACGGGGGGCTATCGGACATTCTAAATTACTACGTTTATTCTACAAATTATCCGATAAGGATGGGAGTGTTGTATTGTTTCGATTATTTTCTTTTTGATAATGGGATATGTTGGTAATAGATGTTTGTGATGCATTTTAAAGACTTAAAAAAAAGATCTATACCTACCCTAGAAAGAGAAAATAAAAAAAATGCCGGCTAACCGTATGCCGAATTTACAATACATTTACTGAATTAAAAGAAACAATTTCAACTAAGCACCTACAAAAACTTATTTTTTTCAGTAAAAACT
The DNA here is from genome assembly GCA_905404115.1 of Pheosia gnoma. Lineage (NCBI taxonomy): Eukaryota > Metazoa > Arthropoda > Insecta > Lepidoptera > Notodontidae > Pheosia > Pheosia gnoma. The sequence goes on along the minus strand of FR989901.1, from coordinate 2,983,241 downwards.
ATGATACAGGTCTTTCCTTTACGAAATGAAATGCGAATGATCGATAACGTTACGGAATAGATTATAAATAAGTCAACTTATTAATCATTTCAATTTCATTTGACATTTCCAGTTTTGTTTGTTGTATACACGGTGGCTCATTATTTTGTTTGTATAGTTTTCCATTAGGTATCAAGACAATAAAACGGGGCATTATCAACATTTTTACAAAAGCCAGCATAGTTATATTAGCTTTGCGAGGACCACAACACCTGAAAACTTGTTGAAAAACCTACAGCAAAGGTTACATGGGTGACGAAGAACACAACGCTATGGAAAGGGTTCAGAAAAAAGTGGAAGAGGACTTAACTACCGAAGACATTACCGAGATAGAAATACCGTATACTCTGTACCAATATCTTTGTTCAGAGCAATGCGACCTTCAAGCTATGTGTCGAATATGCTTATCCACCAGCAACAACATCATGTATCCGTTATTAACGTCCAAAGAAAACAGCCTCTTAGCTGTTATGCTTACAGATTTCACATCTGCACAAGTAAGTTAATTCTTCACATCTGATAATTAGAATCATGTTTTTCTTCATGTACCAATTTGATGTCAAGCTTTCTCTGAACAGACTTAGTACTTGTATTTTTAAATAAATACTGCCAGACCATCATACCACTTGTTAAACAATAATACTATGGACTGGGAGAATCCCAGGAATCCAACACCCAGGCAAATTAAAAAAATATTTTTTCATGATAAGTGCTGTAAAGTCTTCTACCTAGCCTCTTTCCAATTGCCTTTAGTATTTTATTGGATTTACGACATTGCCACAAACCAACTATTTGGGCTACTGGAGACCTAAGGACAAAGCTTAACAAGATTTTCTGTCTTCCGATTGTACAAACATGTTAGAATTATTATCACACCAGATTATGTACATACCCCATACATGCCCCTAACACAAAAGATTAGATTTTATACTGTTGTTACTCATCCAAGGCTTAGATCAGCAACATGCCAATTATCAGTTGTATTTACTGCCTCTTCTAAGTAGGTACCTTTGTAGACCATTATATCTGTCACTCATACCTCTGACTGATTGTCTCTTATGTAAAGCTCAATGGTAATATTTTGCAACCAGATACTGCAAGTTTCTTTTAAATAAAAATAAAACATATTACATGGCCTCATTTTAAAATTCAGTAGTTTTAAATAAATGAATGTTGCTCCTTTTTTACTAGCTCACTGAAGATGGTCTGCCGGTGAACATTTGTCAAACGTGTCAGACTCAATTGATCCAGTGCTATGAGTTCAAGAACCAATGCATAAAATCTGAATGCCTGCTGAAATCTTTACTGAAAAATGAATTTGTCACGAAAGAGGAACCTATTGATGATAGTATGTAGGTATTTTTATAACTTGAACAGTTCTTGGTTTCTTTCCAATGTCTTGCCAAATTTTACATGGATTTTCAGTTAATCTATAATATGCCGTTTTCTAGGATTCCTAATTTCTTAGAAACGGATGATATTCTGGATGTAGGCCTGTCTAATGACACAGGCTTGCCTCTAAATGGTGTGGCCTATGGTGAAATAAAGCTATGAAAACATGCAACACTGCTTAGCTGACCCATTTTACCATGTGCTTTTGAATTTATTGTGACATTACACTGTAAATTTTTTTTTTTATTTACAGAATTGTAAAGGAAGACATACACACCCAAAATGCTAATGAAAATGAAGTTAAAGGGGTGGGAATGCAGGAGAAAGAATCAGATATAGTTGTAGGTTAGGTATTGATTATATTATGATTTAGAAAAAAAAATCTTAAATAATAATCCATTCATTTGTTTTTACCTGTCATTTACAACAACAAAAATATTTGATATGAAAGGGTTAATTATTATTTTTACACTAAGAGTGCCAGCAATGTTGTATGCGTGGACTATATTTTTTTTAGTATAAATGCCTCCTAGATCTCATAAATATAATAAGTTATTACCATGGCAAGTTTCAGTAAAATCTGCTTATTTTTAAAATTGTCACCCACAACATTTAGTATCCTTTTCGTCCCAGAAAAGTGCTATCACTGTACCAAGTCTAATTAAAATCTGTCTAGTAGTTTTACCATTAAGCTCATTCAGTCATATGGAGCACACTGAGAAATATACGATTATTTTGTTTCAAAAATATTAAAAGTACAGACAAATCTTAGTCTTCTTATGTACTTATAGATACCATTTTTTTATCAGATGTCGAATATCTGGAAGACCTTGGTGATGACGACATTGATACACTACAAGTTGTACAGAATATAAAGAAAAGGAAAAAGTAGGTTTGATAAACTATTTAACAAAGTATGGTTTACAAGAATACTTGAAAATTGCCTACCTAATTCTTATTTTATCTTTCAGGGAAAAGTTAAATAGCTCTACAACAGGTATGAGATTACTCTTATAAGATGAAGGAATTTAAAAAACTAGGTGAAGTGAATAAAACAATCTTTCCTACTCACTTAGCCTAGCTTAGCTTTAGGCTCAGTTTCCACCAAAGCTGAGCAGAGAGTGTGGAATAGACCAATCAGATTGCTTGAAAACCTCTGCTCGGGTGCCAAGAGGTGATTTTTTAAGCATTGTGATTGGTCCCCACGTCTTTGCTCCACTGGGCTAAAGGAGTAAACTTTACACACGACGAATTTCTCGCGTGTTAACAGCGGTACAAACGAACTATAGAGTGTTATAGCACAGCAATTCATCGCGTTTGTAGCTCATTTTAGTTGCATCTGACGCAGTTTAATTGCATGTCATAAAATCGTCGTGTGTAAAGGCTCTATGATTCAAATTGTAGTTGCTTTATTTTTTTTAGATCCAAAAACTCTTCTCAAGGAAGTGGCATCAAAGAAGACACTTGTAGCATCAAAAAATTATAAATGTTCAGTATGCTCTAAGGTAGGTAGAATTAAATTATTTGTTAAAATGGGGGTTCATTTTGTGAACGACACTCGTTATATATGTTATGCAGTGTGATTCAGAAAGGATATAAATTTTAATAAAAAAGTTGTCGGGATCAAGTTTTTTTTTAAATCGCCTTTGTAATTCTGACTTCGCATAACAATTACAAATGCTCTAAAGTAGTGCAGGTTCAAGGCTTATACCTTTTCTGCATCACCTGTATATTATTACGGTTATGGTAAAGATGGTGCAGTTACCAAATAATCTTGTTATTTAATAGATCTTTGCTTGTTACTTACTTTAGACATCCCCCCAATTACATAGAAAGTTTTAGCCATATAGAGCGTGATCAATAAAGAGCATACTACCCTTTGAACCTGCGTTTCTTTAGTTAGCGCATTCATAATCATTATAATTTGGGAAATCAACATTTCAAAAATTCGATTTAAAAGTACATAATTTTTATTCTAAATAATGCTCTGTAGTGTCATTGTAAATGGCTTTTTATAATTCCAGTGTAATTTTTGCAGAAATTCTCCAAAGCTAAAACATACCGGGCCCACGTGAAGGGCAACCGCTGCGGGGCGAAGGGTGCCCACCCTTGTGCACAGTGCAAGGCGTCGTTTGATTCAGAACATGACCTGCTATTGCACTCGTCTATTCACACCGAAGGGCCGCTGTGGAAGTGTATCATATGCCACAAGGAATATGATGGTATGGGACATTTAGTTTCTTTACTAGAATTAACATGTTACCTAGACAACCGCCGAATATTTGAAAGCTGCAGTGCACTATAATTTAAATTAAATTTAATCTTAACAGTGTCCACTGTAGTTAAACTTAACCGTATATGCTGCACTCTACCGTTAGTCTAACACAACTTTGTAGGACCATTTCTTTATTTTGCCGTATGTCATTATTTCCCAGAACTTGATCCTTATTGTTTTTTCTGTTCAAAATCAACGTGTGCATTCCCTGCTACGGAAATTATTTTTTCAAAAATCTAATGATGCACTTTTATTTTTCATCATAATCGGCCTCAAGACTTCTTTAAGCAATATTCGCTATTCGCTATAGCTTCTGATTTGGCCATCCACGCCCTCTAGACAAATTTACCCTGTACAATTACAAGTTAATGGCTACATGGTTCCCACATTAATTAGGTACACCTGTGATAACTACAAATGAATTATTATTGATGTTCATATATTATTATTTGACATAGATGAAGGTACAACGGTAGAACAATTGCTAATTGGTGGTTATCAACTTGGTGACCACGACATGCGCTGCAAACATGCGTTGACGTCCGGGCCACACCTGCGACTAAACCGTTAATTAACGCGTTAATCGATTTAAAATATTAACATCATATGTCTGCGTTCATCAATGGTATAAGGTGCAGGTGTAGCAGGAGCGTAACGTTAGTAACTTGTGTAAACAGCGACTGATCAAGAGTTCTGACCGCCCTAGGCTAATTATGAGGACACGCCGCCCGCCTCCAGGTGTGTTACGGTCGGCCTAAAGAGTGGTATATTAGGTTAAAATCAGGGACTCCCAAGTTTTTTCAGTTCACAGCGCATTTAGTTTTAGTGTCTTGTCTCGGTCTAGTTGAAATATGTAGGGTAGATGCAATGATGCTAGTTTATAGTATAGTGCATGCGAAGACACGATTTCAGCGCGCCCCCCGCTCCTAGGTTGCAGCCTAATTAGCCTAAGGGTTTAACAGGCACTGTGTGTAAATGAAGGTAAGCCGGCGTTCCACCGCCACATCAAGCGGCACATGGAGTGCAAGCGGCACTCGTGCGCGTGGTGCGGCAAGCGCTTCGGCGAGATGTACGCGCTGCGGCGCCACGCGCGCGTGCACACCGGCCAGCCGCAGGAGAAGGCGCACGCCTGCCACTACTGCGACAAGAGGTGCCCGCGCTCTTCTTTTTATTTTATGATGGTAATCGGCTAGGAAATAGAGTCATTGTGCCAGTATCGAGTAAAATCTCTGGATATTTTTTTAAAAGTATAATTGTCCCCTGATGATAATTATGAAGATGGTTATGCAGTGAACCCACCAACATAATCTGTGAAGGTGTAGATACTTTATTGAAAATTTACATCTTGACAGAACTTAGTCGTGATAGATAGTTTCTCGACTAACATCTTAGAGGAGTTCGGTGTTGCTGGCTTCTTTAATTATCGATCAAACTTGTTTGGTTTAGAATTGGAAAAGTTGACAAGCCGAGGCTCAGTGGTGGGTTCTTCTTCCCCCATTTGTTCTCTAGCTCTCATTTCACTTCGTAAGGTTGGAGTATTTTACTCTTTAATGAATGTATCGGCTATTGTTGATGGTGCGCAGGTACAGCGAGCGCGGGCTGCTGGCGGCGCACGTGGCGCGGCACGCGGGGCTGCGGCCGTGCGCGTGCGCCGCGTGCGGCAAGCGCTTCGCCTCGCCGCGCCTGCTCGCCTCGCACATGCTCGTGCACTCCGACCGCAAGCCGTACAAGTGCCAGTACTGCGAGAAACGGTAACAATGCACTCTCCTCAAATTACACATAATATAGTTGCTACAATTTGGAAGATGAAGAAGAATATAATATATTATATATAATGCGTAACAAAAGCAGTTTAAAAGGGTTTAAAGAGGTCAATGTACTCATTTATTGAAATTAATTTGTAATGGTGATTGTTTTTTTGCACTACTTTTAGTATATAGTGTTCATTTCTATTTTTTTTAATGTTTTCCAATATTTTACTCTATTTTTGTCACGCGTTACATAATCACTTCCATACTTTTGGTGTTAACTAATTAGCGATCTCACCCTATCAGTTCAAAGTTGAATAGATTGGTGACATCTATAAGTAGTTCATTTGAGATTAGAAAGATTTTCATATCATCATGTCACATCCATTATTTTATTTATAATGTGTATTTATTGAATGTGTTACTTGACATTGGCAAAATACCCGCTAAGTTGTGGGTGAGGCCATATTCATATCCATTTTCAGAATCAGAATCAGAATATTTTTTATTCACGTAAACCATTATGTACAGTACTTATGAATCGTCAAAAGTTACAAAATACTATGCTACTACTTTACCACCCGTTCGGAAAGCCGTTCCTATGAAGAAGAACGGGCAAGAAACTCCATGGTTGCTCTTTTTTATTTCATCGCATCACATTTCGTAAAGAAAGAAAGAGATAAAATGAGTTTTGATTAGCTGGTTTCTATGTGTCAGTTTCCGGCACGAGTCGACGCGCAACACGCACCACCGCACGCACACGGGCGAGAAGCCGTACGTGTGCTCCGCGTGCGGGAAGTGCTTCATACAGAACTCCAACTTGACGCTGCACATGAGGACACACACGGGTATTGTAAACCAACCGACCGCTGATATATCAAACGACCCAAAATCATTTCACTAGGCGTGACCGTCGGGATGTCCAGACCACGACCACTCTTGAAACGTCTGTGGGCAATTATTGCACACAATTGTATATTTTTTAATTAATCTTAAAATTCATCATACACATATACTAACAAGAAAAAATTAAAACAGTATAGAACTACTTACTCTAACTACATTCGCTAGGTCCTCCCTACTACTTTACTTACTAAACTTAGCAAGTCTCTGCTTTGAAATTATATGATATAATTCGAAAATTATTGCATAGTTACTAGCAGGTCATAAAATAATTCTTAAGATTTTTAACCGACTTCAATAAAAGGAGGATGTTCTCAATTCGATTGTATTTTTTGTCCTGAAACGTTACGATGCGTTACAGGGGCGGGAGGGGGGTTTGAACTACGCGTTACGTAACATTGTTTTAACCCTTCAGCACGGTCCCGTAGAGACTACGATTTACTAGGGGGGGTAAAGAAAAACGTTACGGCGCGTTACATAGAGGGGTCAAAAATCCAAAAATTGCGTTACGTAATACTTGAACGCTCCCTAACACAAAATATAATTAACTCAGCGATAGTAAATTACATTAATAGAGGTATTTGATAAATAATGCGATACCTACATACACTTCTCACGAGTAGTTCTTTCGATTAAAGCACGGGGGCTAGGCCGGCCGCACGGATATTACTACGCTGTTAAACATTAAGATTTGTATTGCATGTGTGCAGGTGAACGGCCGTATTCGTGTTCGATTTGCGAGCGCAAATTCTCGTCGGGTTCAGCGCTGAAAACGCACGAGCGGGTCCACACCGGGGAACGCTCTTTCAGTTGTAATATTTGTGGTAAAAAGTAAGTTGTTTTCCTTAATTACTGTTATTCCAGGTCCGTAATAGCAAATTGATATACATATAATTTTCGTGGAAGAAAATGTTTGTATTCTACTAAACTCACGATGGTAATCCTACTGGATACTAGACTAGTCGGGGTGAGCAACCTATAGTAATATATTTGTTTATAATATAATATCGCCAGAAGGACACCACGTGTACGAACCCAAACTAAGCAACACTCATCCCAGAATATATAGATAGTACTTAAATTGATATTAAACGTCAATACCATGGGTACAAGCATTCGTCGCCTATACCAAGATTCGAACTCAGGACCCTCGGTACAGGGTCACTACCAACTGTGCCATCGAATCGTCGATATCGGAATAAATTTATGTATGTGTTTTGTAGTGGATAATATACTGAACTTTTTACTGAAATTTAGTAGACTTTTTACTAAATTGGCTATCCCTCAAAGAGGGTCCTATTTTGATATCATCAAGATCGGTTCAGTCGTTTTATTTTTATCTATGTTTCTTTGAACATTTTTATCATCACGATGATTTTATCTTCAAATAACTTTTTAATAGATGGTCCGCCAACCCGCACTGAGCCAGCGCGGTGGACTATGGCCTAATCCCCCTCGCATTAATGTGAGGCTCGTGCCCAGCAGTGGGACATTAAAAAGGGCTGGTATTATTATTATTATAGACTAGCTGCGCCCCGCGGTGTTACCCGCGATTAAAAAGTATGTCCTTTTTACCGGGATAAAAAGTAGCCTATGTGCTATTCCAGACTATAATCTATCTCTGTGCCAAATTTCATCTTAATCCGTTCAGCCGTTCTGGCGTGATTGAGTAACAAACATCCATCCATCCAAACTTTCACATTTATAATATTAGTGAGATAGTGAGATGATCCGATTTGAATGATTATTGTTATTTGTCGTGAAGGTTCGGGCAGATGAACCGGCGAGCGCACATGCTGCTGCACTCGGGCGAGCGGCCGCACGCCTGCAGCGTCTGCCCCAAGACCTTCATCAGCGCCTCGCGCCTGCGCGACCATTGCCGCGTGCATACAGGTACAACAACCCATAGAGCTTTAAAAACTAATATTGTTTAAATTATGTCTTTACATGTAGGTAATAAAAAATGTAATGGAGTAAGTAACAAGTACAAATTATGTTTTGAGAAAATAACAATCATACTTACTATCAATAAACAGGTCAAATGCCCTATTTATAGAAATGTTCTGTCTCCAATCGCGTACTAAGTGGGGTTGTCGTTGTCATTAACACGATCAATATTTAGGATGCTTTTGATTTCGGATATTAAAGTGTTGCCATGTGTTAGTCGAAATACTAAATTACTATGTATGAAGTCACCTGCAGTTAAAAACACAAAATTTCCATTACTGTAGGATATAGAAAGTAAATACCAGTCATTGAAAATCTTTTTTTTATCATTATTATGCTGACAATTATTATTGGTTTTTTATGGTGGATGACTAGAAATAATGTGATGAATTTCCAATTTATAGCGTTTTATTCATGACTTGTTATTTTTTTTTCAGGAGAAAAGCCATTCGAATGTAGTGTTTGCTCACGAAAATGTGCGACGAAAAATCATTTAGCGAAACACGTAAAAACGCACCAGCCAAAGACCAAACGAGAGCCAGTTGCCATGAAAAATGTTGGATCAAGTTTACATACCAATGTCGTATATGAACAGTACAAAGATAACAATGAACTTGAGGAGAATAATGAAACCAACGAGATAATTATAAGTGCGCTACCTTTAGAGATGACTCATGAAGTACCACTAGAGGTGACAGGTGAACTAGTCTTACAAGAAGATAGTAACATAAATACCGAATACCTAGTAGTTGATAATAGCCAAAATAACAATTACCAAAGCAGCGATATAAATACTAATAATGTAAAAATTATAAATAATGATATTGGTGACACTAGTGATGTGAATTTGGTCACAATGAACGAGGGCGAGGTGAGCTTTTCGACTTCGAACCTTGAAGGCACGACAGTAAAACTGTACCAGTTAGACCAAAGTTTAGTGCAAATACACAGTTCCGGCGGACAAGTTACTATTAGCAAAATTACTAGTAAAATGACTGCAAATTTTTAGTTACCGATAGTATTGAAAATAAATGTTGAGTGTTATTGCATATATTTTATTTAGTAGGCACCTACAAATAAATATATACTGGGTGGGAGGTAGGCACATACTCCCAACCGACCCCACCCAGTATGTATGTATTTTATAAGGGTATCATTTGAATATGCCTATCTACAGGCTGATTCAGAAAGGGTACACTAAGCCTAGTATTTTGATTTTTTCAATTCTCGAAATTATGATAAAATGATCAACGGGGAATGTTTAATCAAAGGCGAGCTTCATACCTATTGAGCGCGATTCTATTATCGCGCTTGCAGTTACTGCAATATGAAATGCAAAAATTAAAATAATATCATCTTTATTTCACTTAAATAAAAATACTTTGGAACTATCAATATCTACCTATTAAGTAAATGCTGTGTTAATCAGAACCATGTGCTCTTGGCTGCTTCATATTTCTTGATGTTGACGCGCATTGAGTCGTGGATCTCTTTAGCATTTCTATTTTGACCATAGTAATCAACAAATTCACCATCCGGATTCACCAGATAGATGATAATTGTGTGGTCCACCTGATAAACGAAAAAAAGAAACTATAACATTTTTAGTTATTAGGGTTGTGGTATCTTAAACTTAAAAGTATATCCCGTCGCTCTACTAATATTTTATGACTGTCTATACTCGCGGCGACAAACAATGCCACTTACAGCTGAAACTATTATAATTTGATTAATCATAAGTACCTAGTTAGAACTTAGCAGTACCTATTAAAATTTTGTATGGATCTTTATTGTTAAAGACAATTAAATAGTGTTGGAATCAGGGAGAAAATCAGAGATTTGTAAGCTGTCATACTGTTTTTGGCCGTGAGTTATAGGGGTCAGAAATGGCCATAAAACGGTTCTCTTAGATATTTAAGAGCTTCAGCAGACAGGAATGTTTAGAATTCTACATTATTTGTGTAGGTTTCATAACATCTGCACGAAATGAACTCATGAGTTGCAACTTGTTACTACAAGTCAAGTTCTACATAACAAATTGGGAGTTTCACAATTTAGTCATAGAACACTTACAATGTAGTCATTGTCTACGTCCTGCGGGCCTGCACTGAAGTACACTCTGTAGGACTTGCATGCCTGTTGAACCTGTTCCTTGGTGCCAGTGAGACCCAGGAGTCGAGGTGAGAACTCTTTGCAGTATCTAAAAGGGAAAAGTCAAAATGTGTATTATAACTACCTCTAAATTAAAACTGATGATTTATTTAAACTCATGGTAAAATTAAATAAACTTACTTTCCAACTATCTCAGGCGTGTCTCTCTGAGGGTCTACAGATATAAATAGAGGCTGCAATGGTGGCATTGCAGAATCCTTATCTGAAACATTAGCATAATTTAAGAATTTACATTTACTTATACATAGGTATGCCATATAAAGATTGATGAAAAACTTCACATACCATGCATATTAATAACTTCTGACAGTTTTTCTAGTTCATCGGGACACACATCAGGGCAATGAGTGAATCCAAAATATATTAGCAACCATTTCCCTAGGAAGTCTGTACTTTTCACCAATTTTCCCTAAAACAAAAAGGTATGGATGCTATATATTTAAAGTGAACAGAATCTTCAAGATATTTGAGAATGAACCAGGTAAATGATATCAGAACAATGAATACATATATAATAATACTATATTGTATAGTCAAACAAACACACCAACTATACGGTCCAACACTAAGCAAGACATCCATGACTCGGATACAAACATTCATGATCATCACACAAAGGTTGCTGCTACCAGGATTCTAACCCGGGACCCTTAGCGCTGAATGCAGGATCACACAGGTTCAAATATAGGTACTATTAACATTTGGACTGTTGAAATGTAACATTATTTGGTTTTATTTATTAGGCAAGGAAATAATTTCTGATACTAATGATAAAAAAGCCAATGTGATGAGTTACCTCCGTGTTAACTAGTTCGAAATCACCGCCTATTTTAGCCTTCCCAAGTTGTCTTTTTCTCTCACGGTCCAAAGCCTCCTGCTTTTCTCTCCTGACATACATCACGAAAGTGGTGAGCCCGCCTGCGACCAGCGCCGTTCCCATCATGGATTTCCATGTTATTGCCGAGATAATCCGCTTCGGTTTCTTAGGAGGCACCGCACATTGTCTTACAGCAGAAGTGTTAAATGCACGACACAGAAAACTTCCCCTGCTCCTCAAAATAGAGTTCATTTTAATATATATATATATGGTTTTTCACTGAAAATAGTACTGTCAATATAATCAATCCCGGTTTCTTATCAGTTTCATAATTATTACAGCTCCTTTTAATTCGCGTGTTCAACTCAAAACGAAAACTCCAATGTCGCTCGATCGATCTATCATTCGAGAGCCGATCGAAATGAACTTGTTCGCTTATTTGTCTGTGATCGAAATGTCATCTGCTGTCAGTTGGACACAAATTTTAATTTTACATCTGTCAAACTATGGTCAAACATAATTTTCTAGGGTGGAAGCTCAGGTCAGGGCGCGAAATTCAAAATGTGAATGGTTTTTATTTTTTTACGAAAAATTTGGACATCTTTACGATGTAATTTAGTTTTTTGCGATATAAGCATTCTGCATTGGATGTCTCGATGTATTAAGTTTGCTTAAAAAAATACCTAAAGCGATACAACACCATAAAGAGTGTTTTTTACAAACCTTATGGTATTGTATACACATACACATTAGCCTATGCATAGTGAATGTCGGTTTCCAATAGGGTCCAGCGCGCCGGTCAACACGCGTATTACACGTAGTGTGATACACACGATGTTCCCGTACCGCATGCGAGCTGCCTACACTGCGCTTGAACTGCTTTAGCAAAGCCTCAACAAAATAGTGTATTTTAGAGGGCGAAGTGAACTGCATGGATGCGTAAATCTGCACGAGCGTATTTTGCGAGCCTTGTGCTCAAGAGGCACACCGTACTCTGCACGCGTTTACAGGAAGTTTTTAGTAAATGCACGCGTGTTGCGTATTCATGCCATATTCGCCAATGTGGTCACACCTTGAGATACAAAAAACAAATACGAGACTAGCCTGTCTGCGATCCTTGGTTGGGTTCTATCTAATCGGAGCCTTGAGTAGTGTACAATCGTACATCGTACGTAGTTATGAAAATATCGCAAATGTACGATAATTAGTACCGTACGGTTCCGAACGCTGGACTTGACTTCCTTTTTCGTTTTGAAAATTGCGCTAGTGCAAAAGTGCGCTAAGCAATGATGTCGTATTCCAGCCAGATAATATAGTATAGTACCTACTACAAAAGGATTACCTACATATAAAACGCTCTTGTGCATTAGAGTCTAGACTCTAGACCTACCAAACAAGTAGGTGCACACACATCCTCAGACATTTATTTACCATTCCACAATTACAACAACTATTTAAATAGGTATCTTAAGTTGGAACTTACCTAAAATTATAGGGAGGTTGGTACCTAGCAACCGAAAGGCAAAGTTATCATTGCGCTTAAGGTTTCGAAATTTTCGTAGATCGTGCACTTTACTAATGAAAAATGCAACTGAGGGCGGTGCTGTAGCAACCGCAACCAGCAGCGGCGCAGGTACGTTTGTGAAAAGCCGGGTTTATAAACAACTTGTCACCGCTCAGTTGCCCCAAAACCACCCACAACCCGGCAGGTGAAGATCATTAATAATCTTTTCAAAATGTGGCGAATAATTTGTGTAAGTATCAGACTTAATTCCAAATTGTCGTTACGTGCGCACGGAGCGATACGGATTTCGGTTCTTTTTTAAATACATTTTCATAGAACTTCGTCCGCTAAGAGCTTTGTAAGCACCATAGATTACTCCCGAAAAGTATAAAACTCACCAAAAGTTTATTTAAATGGGTAGGTACTTATCTTGCAATCTGTTGCGTAGGGACCTATCTTCTGAGTTGTGTACAAGATGTCGCGTACCTCTAGCGTGCTTACGGAGGTTTTTGGGAGACAGTCCTTTCCTTCATTAAAGATGACGTCAAATAGCGAACCCCGTAGGTGTAGGCAAAAGACTAGGTAATGACTTTATTTTATTCCATAGGTATCGATGTTGGGCATATCATTGTGGTCGAGTGCTTGGGGACAGGAATATCTGCCGCCTAAGATAGGCAGTGGCAAGAAGCAGACATCAGAGCCAACGGTAATCTTATATTTTTATTTATATATAAAGGTCTCCCCACAGTTCATGCATGAAATATTCGTCCACTGACCATGGCATTAGAAAGGACTAATCTTTTGAAAAATACTTTCGTATTTCCTAACTTATATTAAAAAGATTGGGTCCAACTGGGTGATTTTGATTTCATTCTCGCTTGAAATAAATTATACTCCAATTTTCTGTCAATTTCTAGATGCCAGCTAACTACGACTTTTCGTATGACGTGCAAGACAACGGTGTGAACCTTGACTTTGGTCACAGCGAGAAGAGGAAGGAGGACTACGCCAGCGGTTCCTACCACGTTCTGCTGCCCGACGGTAGGACGCAGCTTGTCGAGTACGAAGCCGGCCCCGAAGGATATAAACCTCAGGTAAGACGTGATATCTAAATCTATGGTACGAGGTAAACTATTGTAGTGACTAAACCCAGTGATACGGATTTTTGGCACCAGCCACTGGATAAGAACATGTGTCGAAGGAATCCCTCAGTCAGGCTTTGATTTATATAGGTATTACGCGGTTCGAAAATAGAACGGAGGGCTTGTAAAGGCTAACCCAGCACTGTACTGCCACTCGTATAATCCAAGCTTAACTGCTCTATATATTCGAATATAAATATAAATCTCTATATAATCAAACATAAATGGTCGACTAATAATTCATAAATCTATTGATTACAATTACATTCCATAATCCATATTCGAGGGCGGAAACTGATCCAGGATTTCCCAATAGTGAGCAGATATCCAAGTAAAAGAATGAAATCTCTACTAAAATGTAATTGTTCCCAATTCCAGGTGATGTACATGGGCACGGCGACGTTCCCGCCCGGCGGCGCGGGGTCTGCGGACAAGTTCGACGGGTACCACTACAACGCGGCGTCGAACCGGCAGAGCGTGCGGCAAGCGGCGCCGCGCGCGCGCCAGCCGCCCGCCCCGGCGCCCGCGCCCGCCCCCGCACCCGCGCCCGCGCCGCCGCACAACACCACGCAGTGAACAACACCAAGCAACCCCATCTCTCTCTAGACCTTTCAAATTTGGTAAAGGACTAAATCCCACTCGGCCGTGTTCATTGGACATGGTCATACCATAATGTTTGACAAAAAATTTAAAGATCTATAAGAGACTGCGATCTCGAAATGAAAGGGAAATGTGGACAGAATATATCTAAAGTTTTTAATATGATATGTAAAATGAATATAGCTTATGGCCGCTCGGTAGTATGCATAAAAAAATGTTAATAAATTACTGAGCCCGCAATTATTTTATTTCTGTGACTTTACCATATACACCGATACGGACAAACTACCCTCTTTAGTGGATTATATATAGATTATTTTTAAAATGAAAAAACATAATATAATAATTATTATTATTTATTTACATTTACAACATCCTAATCACATAATTAACAAATTTCAAACTTCAACTAATGCTATTTACATGTCTACAAATCGTCTATAAATCGTAGAATACAAACACGAAAGTTTTATATAATAAGTTGTAACTACTTCACATTAACAAATGTATAACAATACGTTAATATAAAAAAGGATTATGTATGTATCTCGTATTTACTAACCCCGACAAAGATAAGGTGGGTGTTAGCAAGGCCGTCGGCCGCGGGGGGGGGGGGGGGGCAACCCAGTTTTATACATACCTTACTAAAATATTTTTGACGCTGTTTTGGATTAAACCTGTCTCTGGGCCAGAGCTCGACCCTTAAGTGAATTCCAGGCTACGGCTTTGGGTCATAGTAAATCCTTTATAAGGTGTAAAAATATTTTTAGAGGTAGGTACATCGCTAGGTTATAGAGATTATTTACCAAAAAAATATATCATCAGTACTGTTATTGCACATACTGCACGCTTTCAATGCTAAACAAAAAAAAATTATATTTACACAATTATTTTATATATATAAACGTGACCAATACTTTATCCTTTTGAAATATTTTTCATTTATATTTTTGATATATAATTATAATGTACTTAGGTATCAATGTGCGTGCAATATATCGATGTTCTGGTCGGGCCAGTGCACGCGGCGGTGCGTGGAGCCCGCGTCGAAGCCGACGTTGTCGAACGAGTGGTAATCCTTCTGCAAGCTCAGCTCCGCCAGGTTGCGGTATCTGATACAAGTTATATCATAACAATATTATATCTACTCCTGCTGCAGTAACAAAAAAAAACGGCTAGTTGCGTATCTCGTCTCGTTATGGGTGCCTATAGTTCTGCGAAGCATTTTTTTAATCCATCCATCCATCGATACAAACAAAAGATTTAAGACCTTCTATAAAAGTGGGTAAATAGTGCAGCCCTTTAGAGACGTAAAACATAGCAATAATATAATCTGTCTGACACTCATCAAGAGTCCGTGCTCATTACAAGATGATAATAATATCTATTTAGAACTAAGACGATTTAAATAAAAAATAGATTGATCTTGGCAACACTGGCAACACATTGTTATGCAATTATAGCGTCCATTGTGTCCAATCACCTTATTGGCGTTTTACTGGTTACATAGCAACCTTTGACCACTCAATCGATATTTAAACACGTACTAAGCCCCCTATCGTCAAATACTAGAAATGACGTAGATATATACCTCTTGACAAGCACGCAGCAGCCGAGTAGCAGTAGAACCTGCACAGCCAGCCACGCGAGCGCCACAGCCACGAGCAGAAGCTCATGCACGCACACCATTGCGCCGTCACTTTCCTTGGTGTCTTCCGCTGTGGGCACATTACCAAAAATGTACAACAGGAAATTTTATATCTTGTTCGGATCACCTTCAGATATCACAGCGTAAGGAAACAGAGAATGATAAGAAACTGGCCCAAGCCCATACTATCGACCGTACATATAAGTAGTGACAGCCATGTTGGTAGAACGGTTGCCTCAGTAACGGGATCGCAGGTTCAAAACCCTGCTCGCACCTTTCGGGTTTCTGGATTTCAAGTGGGAATCTCATTAACAACCATGGGTATCATATGCTAAACGGTGAAGAAAAACGTCGTGAGGAAATTGCATGTCTGCGAGAACCCGTAGAAAGACTATTACAGTCCGCCAACTCGCACCGGGACAGCGGAGTGGACTATGGCCTAATCCCTCTTACATGGATGGGTAGCCCATGCCCAACAAAGGCTTTTCGTCGCATCAGGTCTAATTCGCGTAATTTCCAGTCCAGTTGTCGCAAAACGTCAATTCCATATAAAGGGCTCCTTTTTATGTAAGGGAGACGGTACTAGAATAAAGATTTTCTATCGAATAAAGATCTCTGAAGCAGTATCAAATATAGAAAATGCCAAATTTCAGCCTCATAGTATGAATAAAACGGCTGCGACTTGCCCGCGGAAATTGCGAAACTATAACTCCCAGTTTGATCTCCTGCATGATCAACGGGTAGGGATCCTAGAAGGGATAGGGGAATAACTTACGTAAGGTGGACTGATGATCGGCCCGGACTAGCGTGTCCGCGGAGAGTATGTCCCTGGAGTCGACGACCATCTCCAGCTCCAGCGCCAGCGCGTCCTGCGCCGGCGCCGCGCAGCCCGCCGCGCCGCCGCGCGCCACCACCGGCGCGGGGGCCGGGGGGGCCGGGGGGGACTCCTCCTCCCTCCACTGGTAGAACGTCTCGTTCGTTTGCCGAACACTCCTACCCTGGTTCTTACTCTTACACTCAATCTGACGAGGGAACTTTATATCTGTCATATGTTACAATAGATCTATCGGGTGCTTAGTTTAATATAAATATAGTGAAGGGTACTTTTCTACATTATGAATAAATAATGTGGATTAAGTGGGTAGATGAATAACATTGTGACAACGACACAATTGATTGTAATGGCTACCTAGCAGATTACACGATTCTCAGATACAATGTGTTTTAATTAAATTCAGGACTTTACAATATCAATATGTAGGTTCAGTGGATAGATCTTCATCAGCTCCACTGCCAGGAATCTTCCCGTTAAATTAAAAGATGCAGACTTGTGATCAGGGCCACTTACTAGGAAAAGATAATTTGGGAGCATACTACGATCTTTAATGTCGCAATTTTCATGTGGTGCATGTCAATGTTATATTTTAACTCAATAGTACATATCTATACTTATCATAATAAAAACTATGTCATTTCTAAACGATGTCGGTACAAATTACAATTACACAATGAGATAAAGTACACAACGTATGTAAACGAAAAACTTAAAGCATCGCTTGCGGTATGCAGCCGCCAGCGGAATCGCACATTTATGCTACGAAACTTAATAAAGCTAACCAATAGTTTTTTTTTTTATCGCCAAACAAAAACCAACTATACGGTCCCACACACAGCAACGCTTGTATTATGGGTACTGCACAATTAACTGAGGGTGAACCCAGTATATATTACTTGTATAGATATTAAACATCCATGACTTGGGTACTAACATTCGTGTTCATCACAAAGTTAGTCCCAGCCAGGATTCGAACCCAGGACCCTCGGCACAGAAAGTATAGTCACTACCAAGTGCGCTAATCAGACCGTCAGTAGCAGATAAGTAAAAAAACACATATACGTGTCGAATTCAGAACCGCCTCCTTCTTTTTACGTCGGATAAAAAATACATTAAATCAAATAAAAATAATGATACCAACCAGCGGACACTTGTCATCGCAGAACTGGACCATCAGAGCGAACCGCACGATGTGCGAGGTGGGGAACCTGAACGCCTTGAACCGCGACGCCAAGCGCTGCGTGCCGCCCAGCCAGGACCTTGTAAACGCTGGGAAGTCTACCTGCATAGTTATTAGAACATTATATTTACACCTAAAATCTGGTAACACGCCCACATCTATGTGAATTCACGATTCCACATAATGTACTTCAGGAAACCTATTATTTATCTATGAATCCCTTGATTAAAGCGTCCCAGCAAACTAATAAGCCTTCATTCAAGGTCATTGTAGGCGATGTAGGTTTGCGTGGAGTGGTGAGTTCGTTAAATAAAGCACGATGGTAACAATTCACTGAGTTTATTCCAATTTACAAAATTTTACGTGCAAAGGCAAAACTGTCCGGCGATCATAGACACAGATTCAAAAGGGTGGTGTGGTCAACTATAAATCGGTTTTCCTAGTGTTGCAGCATTCACGCGATTGATTCTACTATATTTTTAGAGGTAAGTAATGTTTTATAATATTATTATATTTAGTTTTAAGTTCTAATTAAGTTTTTAATCAATGTTGTATTTTTCAGGTGCAGCCGGGATTTTTAGTCACGTCGTCTACAGTCATGTTTTTTTAATTAAAAAAAAACAATGGTTCTGTAATGATCTATTTACATTCAAAATGTTTACCTTATATTACCTACTTGATGTAGAACATTTATAGCATCCTTATAAGTCTTGGTGTTTTTTTTTTATGCTATGAAAACGTTTATTAATAGGTATTACAAAATACGACCTGGGAATAGGTTTCGTATGGAAGCAACTTTCAATAAAAAAATATTCAAAAAAAATTATGCCATAAGACACAGAACCGTAACCTAAAGAAATAGGGTGCAAAGAAAAATTACGTCATTGAAGTTAAAATTTTCCATCTTCGGATTATTTATTGTAGGCGCAATCTTCATCAGGATATAAGCTCCTAGGGAAGCAGCGATAACCCATAAAAAATCTACCATTAACTATCTTAAAATATCCGGACTAAATGCTAGACAAGTGCCAAGCGGAACAATTCAAGGTCAAAAATCGAACACCCCCCCCCCCCCCCAAGTGTATATTACCTGTCCTGTAGGGCACCCCCTGCTGTCCAATAGAAGCACAGAGCTGTCCCCGAGACGCGACGACGCGACCAGATGATACGCCTTGATCTCATTCACGTCTGTGAATAGAAGAACCATCTCGCGTAATGAGCCACGAAATTACTCATAATCATTCGTTTTTACAACTGGTCATTTATACGAATCCATGACTCGATTATAGTTAATTGTGATGTAATTCGAGTTGATTCTATTGTTTGAGACACGATGTTGATAATGATGGTGGCATAATCGGTTTGGTATTTAGGACGCCACGTGACTGAATCAAAGGACATGGTATAAATATTCTCCCGACTCGAATTAAGAATAATATGAATATCATTATCATAACTATCCTACTAAATAGCCAGCCTAAGGCGAATAGCGTGTGTCAGTTTGGGTCTCAATACGGTTGTGCCGTTGTGTGTATGTGTGAAAATATGGCAATTTTGGACAGTGACCGAAAAATAATACACATTATTGTTTTGAGTTTGTAGCATAAAACACCGAATTTATTTATTTATATATACTGAAATAGTAGTTATATTAAATTTATAATTTAAATTTTACCAATTTAACTAGTTAAAGAAGACAAAAATTCATACTTTGAACGTTACTGAACGTGACGTCACATCCACGCCAATTCGCCGTTTAACCTTCAGAGACTTTCTAGGGAGCAACCTTATTAGTGGTCCCACTAATAGGTCGCTCCATATAAATATCGGTACTTAGCCCAATCAAAAAATGTGAAATCAGTTGAGAAAGAAAAAAAAAGTTATAATTAGATCTTATGTTGGCTTAGTTCTTACCAGCGGTTTCGATCCGAATTTCAAGCAGTTCGCCCAGCGAGACTGCGCCCGCGCCGCCGCCGCCGCCGGCGTCGTCCGGAGCGCGCACCACGTACATGGAGACCGGCGCGGTGCTAGCGCTGTACACTGCGCTGGCGGCGGCTGGGCTGCCTAGTTGCACTATCTCGTTTTCTCTTATCGATGATGGCTTCTTGTGACCAGTCCTGTAAAGTGAAATATATTCTCAAAACATATTTTTTATAATTTCATTATTGTCTTGTTTCTTTATTAACACGTACGCTTTATGTTTTATATAATAATGTAACTAATAATAAATATATAAGCTAACTTAGATTAAGCAAACTACTAAGGTTTCCAAGATACAGGCGTCCGCCTTGTTTGGAGCCGCCAAAATAAAATTACTTTACTTTATAGATTGGGGGAGCTCTTGTCATTTTACTTTACGGTCATGATAAAAACACCACATTCCGTCCGTCATCAAGCGTCACGCACCAGGCCTCTAGCGTCAAACGTCACATCACACATCAATCGTCAAGAGCAACGTATTAAGTCTCTAGCATCAAGCGTCACGCGTCGAGCGTTAAGCGTCAATTGTCACGCAATTTGCCAACGTCATTCGGCCCGTGCGCTCAACAGCAGGCATGTGTATTACATCGATATCAAATACTAGCAAATAACATGCAAACTACCTTCGACTGGCTTATGTTAAGCAGCGAGAGCAAAGTTGGTAGAAAGCTCGCCTTTGAAACGAGATTCGCGGTTTGAACCTCAGTGGTTTAACCATGATTCCCAGTTGTTCGTGCCCCTAAGAGCACGTCGAAACCCCATCCCATTGGACTATGAGAGTGAGGGAAGAGAGTGCACCTGCGCTTGCGCACACACTTATGCACTACTAGCTGTTGCCCGCGACTTCGTCCGCGTGGTATTTCACAAAGACAACCGTTGACAACAGCCTGCTCGCCCATTCTGCGCCCGCGGGACGCATTGCAGGTTGTTGCTATCAAACTTAATCAGGCGCTGCGCTGCAACATTGGTTTTATTTTTTTTTCGTCAGATCCTATTTTTTTTTCTAAAATAAAAGTAGCCTAAGTTACTCCTTGTTACATCAGCTATCTGCCAGTGAAAGTCCCGTCAAAATCGGTCCAGCCATTTCAGAGATTAGCCGGAACAAACAGACAGACAGACAGACAGACGGACAGACAGACAAAAATTGTAAAAAATGTTGTTTCGGTATGGGTAACGTGTATACATCCAAATGCACTTAGTAAAAAGCGGTTATTTTAATATTACAAACAGACACTCCAATTTTATTTATATGTATAGATAATATCTCCCGCGTAGTTGGCTAGTGTCTTGAGTTTGGCCGCCGTGACTGAAATTCGGTCAGGACTATTATTATATGGTAATGGCTTACCCGATGTCTCGGACCGCGAGCGTGGCGTTGACGCGGGCGGGCGCGCGCGCCCCGCCCGGCGAGCAGCCCACGCGCACCCAGCGGTCGCCCGCCGTCTGGATGATAGGGTTGTTCTGGATCATCACCATTACGTACGCCATAGTTCTAAATATAACAACATTTCTTAATACCACTTTAGCGGAAAAGGGAAGATCTTCCAGCCAGGCGGGTGGTATGCCTGGCGGGCGGCCGCTATGCCCCGACGGTTATTGTCGGGATCTTGTATTATGTTACTTGCTCCGAAAACTCTTATAGCGCGATTCAGGCGTTTTGATGAGAATTGTCTATTGTTCTGAATGCGTCTGCAGCACTGTGTAGCGCGAAGGCGATGTTGAAGAGGTCGCTACACCACAGCGGCAGCTTCGTCTACGTTTTGCCCACTGCAGAGTTGTGGTTCGATTTCCGCACGAAAATTGCATTTCTGTAGTTTGCCCTGACTTGGGTGTTAAAACATTCAGACTATTAAGACCTCAGGCCATTCAGACAGTACCCATAATATACACTTTTCTTGGTTAAGGACCATAATACAGTTGGTATTAGACAATTTTCAGGTGTCAAGTTCAAAGGAGATATTATCATCATGAAAATCATCGGTCAGGTTCACGATTTCAGATGATCTCAATAAATTTATCTCTTGGAGAGAACGAGTTTAATTAGCGTAGTACAAAAGATACGACCAAATATGAAACATTGAGGAACTTCCATATTAAAAGAAGTTCCGAGGCTAGGATACTAACAGATAAACTATGTACGTACCTGTTAATAACACCATTAGGTCCATTGGAGATGCCATATGCAAAGTTGACGTCACAGTCCCCGTGGAGCGGCAGCGCCAAGCGCACGGCGGCGCCGGCTGCGCGCGCGCCGCAGCGCTCGCCGCGGCCCGGCACGTACACGCGCCCGCGGAACACGCCGCGCGGCCGGTACGTCACCACCATGTCGGCGCCCTCGCACTCCACGGATACTAGAGAAAATAATCAGTCAATAGCCAACACGCGGCTTCGTGAAAAAAAAAACAAGCCCGCTGAGTTTCTTGCCGGATCTTCTCAGTTGAGGTCGCGTTCCGATCCGGTTGTTAGTGTGGAGTTAAGGAAAAAAAAATTAATGACAATTTGTAATTGCCCCCGTAGGCCTATACGAAATAAACGATTTGACTTTGTTCGTAATACCTTGATTAAAAGCCACAGGTAAAATGCAGATTTCTATAAGTGAAAGAACTTTCACAATCGGAATTGTAATTCCAAAGATTAACCCCTACAGACAAACTTACAAAGTTTGCCACTTTATATTAAACTGCTTTCTGTCCGCAGTACCTCAATGCAAGATAGCCTATAACACCCAAGAATATTGTAGATTTCTATCAGTCAAAGAATCTTCAGAATCAGATCAGTAGTTTCGGAGACTACTCCCTATACATCCAATCTCAAATAATAGGTCTTTGTAGAAGGTGCCTATAGTAGCTTCAACCGAAAGTCGGTCATTTTAACGATGTTTATCACTTGCTAAGCGATTGATGAAAGTACAAGAGGAAACCTGAACCTAAGTTTTCTAACATAATTGACTCAGAAGTGAATGATAATCGCACATAAAATGTCAAGAATGGAAGAAAATAGGATACAGTCCGTTGCACGCATGCCCATTTGAGCTAAGCCTAATGTAGTTAAATAAATTAAGCAATCCTATTGGTGGAAGCGCACAGGTTAGCAACCCAGCACAGCTGACACTCACATACTTAAGTTCTTATCGCCTCGTAATAAAGGTGTTAAAACGTGTTCATGTCTTTCAATGGGGGGGGGGGGGGGGGGATCTACTTACTGTTAAGACAAATGACTCTCCGATAGTAGGTGGCAGGGGCGGTGCGGCGCAGCAGCCAGGAGCCAGTGGTGACGAGGTCCTCGCTGTGCAGGTCGCACAGCCCGCGCCCCCCGCCGCCCGCCACCCGCCGCCCCGCTGTCCAAGTGAACCCGCGGCAAATAAACCGCTCCCCCACCTCACACGATGTCTTGCACTGACGAATAGTAATAATATGGACGTTATATAACCTGTTTTATAATTGTATGGAACTCATATACGACCGTGCTGCAAGCGACGAATTTTAGATTCTTATTTATACAACCTCGTTTACCTAAAAGTACCTATATGAACGGCACATTTTGACTCACGATCAGTAGGTAAGCCGGTAGGCCCTCCCAAATGGTATGTCAGTAGGCAACTTGACTTGTCATTGAGATGCCAATTGGCAGGGAACCTACCAATTGAGAGACAACTCGTGCCTATCCCCTACGAACTGCAACATTCACAATACAAGTACAAATACAAAACCGCATTCAATTATTCATTCTCTGTGATCTTAAACACATCTAAAATAAAATTCTATATTCTAGTCATTATACAGATGTGTGACATTACGTGTTATTTCAAACAACAATGTTTCATCAATTTCCCGTCCCAGACATAGCCCGAGCGCTAACTTATCAACTTTTATATTGATTACAGCAATAAATAAGAAAATTCCCCATTTTCATATCTTCGTGTCACATCCATTATTTTATTTATTAGCTGTTGCCCGCGACTTCGTCCGCGTGGTATTTAACAAAGACAACCGTTGACAACAGCCTGCTCACCCATTCTGAGCCCGCGGGACGCATTGCAGGTTGTTGCTATCAAACTTAATCAGGCGCTGCGCTGCAACATTGGTTTTAATTTTTTTTCGTGAGATCCTTATTTTTTTCTAAAATAAAAGTAGCCTAAGTTACTCCTTGTTACATCAGCTATCTGCCAGTGAAAGTCCCGTCAAAATCGGTCCAGCCATTTCAGAGATTAGCCGGAACAAACAGACAGACAGACAGACAGACAGACGGACAGACAGACAGACAAAAATTTTAAAAAATGTTGTTTCGGTATAGGTAACGTGTATACATCCAAATGCACTTAGTAAAAAGCGGTTATTTTAATATTACAAACAGACACTCCAATTTTATTTATATGTATAGATGTGTATTTATTGAATATGTTATTGCTATTAATTACTTGACATTGGCAAAATACCCCCTGAGTTGCGTGTGAGGCCATATTCATATCTATTTTATTTCATCGCATCTCAATTCGTAAAGAAAGAATAAGAATAAAGAAGAAATTTTTTGGGGTCAAGTCACCTTCGTCCGTAGGAGAATTAAGTACCCTCGAGATACCCTACACGTGACCCTGGGTGGTGCCAACTAGGTGACAACTCTACTGGTGGTAGGCTTCGGCCGTGGCTAGTCACCACCCACTGAACAAAGCCATGTCGCCAAGCGGCCTAGCCGTGTTCCGGCATGATGTTCGGTGTTGCCATTCATGGATGGCGGGTCAGATCAGTTGCGCTGCATGTGCCTAGTGAATGTAGCGTCTCTATCTACTGCCGCCTTCCTACCTAGGCAAGTATGCTCCATCGTAGATACCATCGTCACTTACCATCAGGTGAGATCGAGATCAAATACTTGCCTATAAATGTATAAAAAAAAAAAAAACATGACAAACAAACCAACTAAAATCAACTCACTTCGTCTTTCGTGTAGTTCTTGATGGTGAACTCGACGTGTTTAAGCGTCTGATTGTGATATTCTTCGTAAGAGCATCTGTCTATCTTTTTGGGATCTGTAACATATTATTATTTTAGGTACCTACCTCTTCTGATTCACGGAAACTATTTTATAAAATAAAAATCAATTAAATTAATTGGGCACTTTTTAAGGTAACTCACAGTCATGTCTGCATTGGTTCTCAATGTAAAACGTATAGTAATTGGAGACTCGGTATGATTCGGGCTCGGTGAATCTGTTCTCTTTGTTGAGAATGCAGTTTCCAACCGAGTCCGCTGTTGAGATCATCTCTGCATTGAATTCGCCCTGCGGTACCACCCATTGTGCTGACCTTTGGAAAAAAAATTATAATATAGCATACCTACTTGGGGGTGCAGAATCGTAATAAAATATATCTAACGCTAAATAAAATATAACTGTCTGAAATTGGTATAATATAACTGTATGGAATAGGTAATATACAAGAAGCGCAACAATGCGCATGGGTTTTACTTATAAATATAATAGCGTTGTAAAAACCCTTGCTTTGTTTTGTTGTTCTTGTTGTGTACATCCAATGGAAGTAACAACAATTTCTCTTTCTATAGCTTCGGTAATAAGGTTCCAAGTGGAGGGTTATTTTTTTTTTTTTTAATTTGGCATCACCATAGGTATTTTGCCAGTGTCAAGTAATATAAATTATTTCAGTTTTCGAGCATATGCACAGGCCCAAATGCTAGGCCCAAGTAAAATACCCCCCATCCCTCAATCAGTAAAGTGATGGATACTTTACTGAAATATTTTTTTATGGACTTTTTGTGAGAAACTGAAAAGCCAAGTTTCGTCACTCTGTTTCAATTACCTACACTCGTGCACTTTACCGAACCCATAATGGTTAATATTCCACTTATATCACTCACTATAACTCGTAGGAACACTAGTTTTAGAAATTAAAACATAACTGACGCCATGACTTTTCAGTTTCCCGCCAAAAAGTCCAAGTGGAGGGTTTCATACCATTGAATAAATGATGACATCGAGGAGACCATAGACAACAATAATGGAAAAGTTTCTCACGTTTTCGTTTATTGAACACGCTACGTTAATAAAATTTATCAATGATTGTCAAAGATATTGATTTCTTATATTTACGTTAATACAACACATTGAAATAAAACTGTATTACCTATACATGACATTTCCATGGGTAGAGAGTACGGCGGCATAGCACTCCTCCACCGTGGTGTTAACGATGACCTTCAGATGGGTGTTCTCGGAGTGCAGGTGGTAGCCGGGCGTGCTCTCCAACGCCCACCATCGAGCGCTGCACTCATACGGCACTAGAAGACACCACATTTTAATGGGATACCTGGAGACTGTTGTTTAATTATTCGGAAAAGGTAGTGTAGTAAATGTACAGTTCTTTAACAATCTCGCGGGAATCTATCAATTTCCCGGCTTAAAAAGATCCGGGTAAATAGCTATCACCACGCTAGGTACTTATTATCAAAATTCGTCGAGTAGTTTCTCTGTCATACACGAACTGACTGATTCAGTCTCTGTATCGAAAATATTGTCTCATACGCTACGATGTTTATTTATTCGACAATATTCAATAGACGACACGCCCAAGTTACAGCGTCTATTATATTTTTAGATTTGGGTGAATAATTAAACCAACGCAGTGTTGCTATGATAAATTGTTTGCCTTAGAAAAGGCACTTATAACCTAGTTAGTTGGCATTATAGGTACTAATTATGTAAGAAAATTTTAAAAATAATAGTCTTATCACAATATTGATTTTTTTAGACACATATCGATTTAAACTTTCACTATATTTCTAAATAAATCATACATGTACTTACATTCCAAACAGATCTTCTTAAAATAAGCGACGTCGTTGTCGATTCTCAACTGCACCTTCGGGGAGTCGGCGATCCCGTGGCAATTACCTTTGCCATACGCGACCACCACCCCCGCACAGTCATTGAGCTCTCGACACCGCGCCAGGCAAGCCCCGGCCAGGGACTCCTCCTCACCGGAGGCGGAGTACACGAAGACGGGAATGACACCTTCAGGCGCCACTCCTGACCATCGCGAGAACGTCACCGATCGTCCTTCGCTGCATTGTGCATTCACACCTGTAGTTTGAGTGCGAGTTTATTCGTAATCAAAGAATATGACCTAATATGGTAATGTGTTATATATACCTATATAGTATATCGTATAACTAAGTCTACGCAACCGTGGATGGCTCGTGCGAATGTGCCCAAACATAGTTTTACAATTGAAATAAAACTAATCTTACGGATTTTATCGCGTTTATTATACGTTTTTTACGTTCCCGACGTTGCCGATGCAGGAGTATACAAACTCGACTGTGAATGTGGTTTCTCATAAATAGGGCAAACTAAAATCTCAATAAAATCCCGGGTAAAAGAACACAAACGGCGCTCGACGAAGTCTGCAATCTGTGAACATGTACAGGATCGAAACCGGCATTACATGAGATTTGATCAACTACAGCTCCTCGCAAAAGAACACCGATTCCGACCAAGGATGATACCATGAGGCCATTAAAATTTAAAAAAACATCCCAATTTCAATAGGGAAGACAGCTGGGTGCTACAACAGACTTGGGATCCAGTAATTAAATCCAAAACCCAGCGCACCAATGCAAGACTTCAAGACACAGTGAGCACTTTCTGCATAGATCGGACCGCAAATAACATCTAAATATGACGGAGCCCAGTTCAAACATTGACACTAGGACGTCAAGCACCCCAGTCCTCCCGTGACCATTGTTGCTGTAAAGCAGCCGAAACGTCGGAATCGTAAAAAAAATATAATAAACGCGATAATATCCGTAAGATTCATTTTATTTCAATGTGTACCTAGGTGCCTGTATATATCTAGGTACCTATTATCTATATGAAAAGTTATGACCATATTTAAGTACTATACATAAAGTACCAATTTAATTATTCTAATAATTATACCACTAAATTTACGTACTATATAGTATTACATATTCCTAAGCTTTATGTGTTTTATATATCTAATTAAACCAAATACTAAGATACTTAATTATAATATTTCTTTAAATGGATACTTACAATAAATAAACATGAACCACAGCACACAGACGGCTCCATATGGCCACATAATAATCGATTCTGATCACGCACAATCGCACTTATAAACCATCAAATGTACAAATTAACTTCTCGAAGACACTCCGCTATAATATTTAACCACCAAGTTGCTTCACTGATAAGCATTGTCAGACATGTGAACACTTAGATTAGTAGCTAAGTTATGACTATTGTCCATGGAAGCGCTCTGCAACTAACCGAAGAAGTCCAGGGTGAAACACTTGCGATTCGATACGATCGAACGCACCTGAACAAACATGCCACTTCGATTGCGACTAAATATTTTACAATACAATTTGAATTTTTGGAATGTTTTATTTAGACAACGAGAGAGCGCGCGAGTAGCAATATCGATAAAAAGCGAATGGTACTCTCTAGTTATCGATATCGATGGTCTGTGATCGATCGTCCCACGGCTACTGAAACTGTATGAAGTGCAGGCGTCATGTGCCTGCGCCCCCCACTATAGGTACAGGTATCGTCGTCACGACCTTGCAGTTTATTATTATGGGTTTACAGACTACAATTTACAATAGACTGACGAGTCGACGGCGAACGATAGTGAAAACGATAATAATGACGTTACGTACGACGACGCCCAACAGCATGTTTTGCAATGGGCCATGCGGGTGCGGGTTCATACAGTAGATAAGTATTTACCGTCTCTTCTATGTTATTTTCCTATGCGGTATGCAATTTGAATTCGACGGATATTTCGTCAAACATCCGTGTACAGGATGACGTCTTTTCGTAATTATCTTAGCGAGCAATATCCTCTCGTCTAAGCTGAAAAGTGTCCACCTATAGAACCAAATGATATGCACTTATATAGACGCCTGTTGCATTCGAACAATAGAAAACTACAATAGGTAAGTATTTAAGTTATCATATTCCTTCAATATAGTTGAGAAAAAATTACTAAGGATAAGCTACTTTTTATGCAAAATACTTTTAAAATTGGGTGTGAACGATGAAGGATGATATGGGTGCCCTTATTCATTGTCTTGAAACGGCGGGATTAACTAAAACTTCAACAGTTTTAGGTCATTAGACAATCCAAGACTTAGACGAAACCCTGACATCCATTATCAGGTTATCCTTGAAATAAGACAACAGGAAGGCTAACTCATAAACAAACTTGTTACGATATATATGACACAAATGAATAGTATATTTAGAAGTTCACTCTCCTGTCCCATACTGACCTACAAAGGTAATCTGTTATGTTAATTCTGTTATACACTCATTCTATTGTTATGTAAATTAACGAACCAGTCACGGTATCGCGGCAACTTGATAATATGCCAAATACCTATGTTACGTGTAAAAGCAAGTATCAGTAGCAATCACAAACGTATGCGACACGTTAGCCCTCACAAGTTTTTTACGGACTAAATTTAATAAGATGAGTTTTTAGCGACGAAGGAAAACAGTGCCAATGAGTAAAAAGATGCCAGTTCAGTTCGTGCGCTATTTTCTCGATTTATCGACAGGTATACGCAGGACTCTAGGATCAAACAATATCGA
Source organism: Pheosia gnoma (assembly GCA_905404115.1). Taxonomy (NCBI): domain Eukaryota; kingdom Metazoa; phylum Arthropoda; class Insecta; order Lepidoptera; family Notodontidae; genus Pheosia; species Pheosia gnoma. Next base: position 2,953,429 of record FR989901.1, on the reverse strand, counting down.
GTAAATGTCGTAGCTTCGGACGGCAGGAAACAAATATCAGTAGACAATCGATACGCAACTAACAAGTCATGTCCGTTAGAATTTGAAGCAATTTCTCGAGCAACAACAGCGATAAGAAAAAACAGAGTAAAGTCACGATTGGAAGTTATTGGGATTACCCTGAACTGGTTGCGCGGTTCAATAACTTTGTTCTTGGCTCGCATTTAGGACATATAAAGATATCATTGTGTAAAGTCATATCTGGGTTGTTATGGCTGGTCAATTTAGAATAGTTAGAATCCAAGTTCGAGCAGATACCTCGGTAGATTATCCCGGCGATAAATATTTAGACCACTCTTCCTCAGAATGTGTGATGTAATACGGAATTATTATTTCGTGACCATGCACATAAGGTACGTTTTACGAAACGAAACATCATTTACGTTAGTTTGGTGATATAATTAGCAACACCCAAACGTGAAGCGTTGCTTATTTGCTGGATATCTTTTCCTCATATCTGCATGTTACCAAAATCTGCTAATAAGAATCAAATATTGATTCTTATTGGCAAAACTATATCCCCCAAATGTATAGACAGTTATAATGGCAGTATAACGAACTTTTCAGAGGAAAAAGTGCGTTATAATGGATTTATAATCCATTATAATTTTCTATACATTTTAGGGTTTATATCTAAGTTGACCTGATTAGCGCAGTTGGAGTGCCGAGGGTTACGGGTTCGAATCCTGGTAGGGACAACCTTTCTTTGATGAGCACAAATGTTTGTGCCCGAATCATGGATGTTTAATATCTATATGAGTATTAGGTATATGTATACTGAGTTCGCTCTCAGTCCATTGTACTGTACCCTGTAATACAAGCATTGCTTAGTGTGGGACCGTATAGTTGGTTCGTCTGGCGATATTATTATTATATATGTTTTACTTGGGGTAGTATCAATGATATGAATAATTTTATATAAATAAACAATATGATTTGTAAGGCATACTTATATTTCAGTAATCACACGATATGCTCAAAGATTTGCAACGTTTATAATACAACGTTTGTGCTCATGCATATAACAATTTTGTGCAATATTTTCTCCACATTATTTCATGCACTTAGCGCCAACATAGGCTGTGTGGGTATAGATATATAACCCTTCAGGTACGAACAATACTTTGGTTGATACTAATAAATTAAATCCTAGCTTTCTTAATTAGACTTTGCTACAACACCAATAAGATCGAAATTACACTAGGACTATAATTCGACGTAAGATTTGATGATGAATATTATTGTAAGCAAATATTGCGTTAAGTATACTATATAATAATACAGCCTTCGGTGGATGCAACAACACTGAACTTACACGTAAAAATATTATACATTAAAAAGTAATGTCAAAAAATAGGTAAGTATTATTTTTCTTTTATATTTGGCGATAAGCATTTCGATTGCTTGCCGGTTAATACTTTTGGTTATAATATAATAATTATTATTTGATGTGTTTTACGTTATTTGTCAATAGTTTGTGTATGTGCAAAACATATCTATTAAATTACAACCCACTCTCAAAAAAAACGTAGATTTCAACAACAGTAGCAGCATATTTTAACAACAATGTAATAAAATTAACAACAAAAGATCATAAAATAATTACATAATGCAATTATTTTTAACAAATATAAACAAAAAAGAAAACAAAATATAGGAAATCCCGTGGTCAGGTACACTAAACAACAAAAAAACATATTTTGGTGTTTTGCTTTAGCAAGCTATTTTATATGGCAACACTGTTCGACTTTAGTACACTCCCGTAGATCGACAGATTAAACGCTGTAACGTTATTTCCATTAAGATATGATTTTATAAAATTGTAATTTTTATACTTATGATAATTTCGATGCGGGCTACCGCACTTTGTATGGGCAGCCACTAAATACTCTTTTTTTTTTATTACATTATAGGCAAGTATTTGATCTCGATCTCACCTGATGGTAAGTGACGATGAGATCTACGATGGAGCATACTTGCCAAAACTAACTTCTTACAAGCTTTATTTCGATAGAAATCGGCTGTCAATATTTACGTAACTTAAGACACATGCAAAATGTCACAAGTGGCTGGCTCGTTGGATAGACTATAATCAGTGCATCACTAACATTGCTATCACTAATTAGGTCGCATCACTAGCGCATTCTTCAGAACTGCATTCCACTCACGCGTTTACTGTAAATATTGTGGTGTGTCAAATGGTCGAGACCCACTGTAAAATCTCGTAAGAGAAGAGGACACAACATCGATAAAAAGATTCATTATAAATACAAATCAAACTGTCGATCTACGGGAAGCAACAGTGTGTATGGCCAGAGCGTGGGCTAATTATATTTGGTGGGAATGCGGTCTCTCAGGTACGAGAGCACCGAGGCTGTGCCCTTGGCGAGGATCGCGTGCCGCGGCTGGCGGAAGCAGTTGCCCATCAGTTCCAACGACCTGGAAACAATGGGGGCTCTGACTTGCGGCTCCACACAGAGGTAACGATTGGGTCACACTTCGAATGTTAAAGGACACCAAAGACCCTTACAGATGAATATATAGACGTCCGAATTTATTTACAATGACATTACAAGGATATTACAAAGAATTTATAACATGGATGCGCAATATCGTTATTTCAAGCCTCTATATCTTATTTCTTTACGGTGACTAGACTTGTGCCCAGTCATTTGTCATACGTCATATTGACGGGAATATTCGGCTTAGTTCGGAAAACCCTTCAATTCATCCGAAGCATACACATATAGCCAACATTTAAATTAGTAGGATAATCATGAAGTTCGACGTTGCCACTGTTATGATTTTTCAGAAGTGTTTGTGACACATTTTAAAGTCAACATGTTGCAATCAATCCACCGAATTTATATACGTTTTATAGCTTAATAAAACGTCTATAAATTCGGGGATAGTCTTCAGAATGTACCTAGTACATGTCGGCAGAATCCTAAGAGAATAAGAATAAGAATCCTAATTCCCAAAAGAACTTACCTCAAATGGGTGAAATTGCCAAGTTCCGGCGGCACGCTGTAGATGCTGTTGTTGGCGAGGTCCAGCACCGCCAGCTTGTTGAGTCCGGCGAGCGCGTCCGAGGACACGTTGATCTCTTCGATCTTGTTTTCCGCAGCGAGCAAGATCTCCAGATTTTCCAGCTCGTACACACATCTCGGGATCTTGGTAAACCTGTGAACATTAATAGTCAGTATTTTTTTCAAAGTACATTACCAGTGGCGATGATTCCATACAAATAGATTTCTTCCCATCGATAAATGGCAGCCACTGGTGTCGTATTATTGCCAAATAATACAGTCACATTACAGGTATTTAATAGTACAAGCTGAATTACACTCTATTGCTTCATAGCCATAGTTGCAATTTGGTAATGGTAAATACGATGGGGGGTTTTGGCGTAGTCACCGCGCCTGGCAACGACGAATTGGCTACCGCAGTGTGTTATTGATTATACACATGAGGACGCTGCTGTCCGTCGCCTGGTTTGTCCCTTACGACATCCATGGGATCAGGGCCCCAAGTTTGCTAACACATGTTTTATATGATGTTTTATAAAAAATGTATGATAAAAAATTACCCTTATTATCACCTAAAATACGGTCTAAGAATTATTATGGCATAAGAGAGTACTTACTTATTATTAGAAATGATCAATTCCCTCAAGTTCTTTAAATCCCCGAGTTCCAACGGTAGGTCTGTGAGGCAATTCTTCCCCAAATCTATGTACTGTAGGTGTCTGCAGCGATTTATTTCTGGCGGGACGCTAGTTAAACTGTTCGAGGACAGCAGCAGCTGGGACAATGTATGGCTCACTTGGACAATGCTGCGAACAATAATAATACATATATTATTCTCCTTCCTTTATGAAATGAAATGAAAAAAATTGTAAAGATATATGGCCTCACCCACAATTAGTAAAACGCAACCAACCAAATGCCAACGCAAATCGCAATGCTTTTTTTATATGTGGTTTAGACCTTTTTAAAAGCTTTTAACTTTTTCCATCCCGATTGTGTATGAATGCTGCAGTATCTTTGATACAACAGAGGATCATGGTAAGCAATTTGAGGTATTAAAGACTCTTAAACATTTGAGTATTGTTTGAGTATTCACACATGTCTCACCCAGGTGGCACTGCGGTCAACTTGTTTTTGGAGAAGTCGACAATATGCACCTCCGCGTCGGCGGCGGCCGCGAACACGTGGTCGGGCACGGACGACAACTCCCGCGCCGGCATCATCAGCGCTTGACTCTTTTTTAACGTGTACCTGCAAGTAATATATGCCTTACTAGCTGCGCCCTGCGGTGTTACTCGCGATTAAAAACTATGTCCTTTTTACCGGGAAAAAAAGTAGCCTCTGTGCTATTTCCGACTATCTATATCTGTGCCAAATTTTATCCAGATCCGTTCAGCCGTGATTGAGTAACAAACATCCATCCATCCAAACTTTCACATTTACAATATTAGTGTGATGCTTTTGACGGGATATGGTACGGAACCTTAAACGCAGAAATGTACTCTTATTTCTGTTTTTAGAGTAGGTTTAGGTACCAAAATGGTAAAAATGGAACTCTTAATGTCCGACTCTGCAACTACTAATGCAACCGACTTGAAAGTTGGAATAGTTTTAAATCATGCTTGTCCAAATCGTTTTCTATATATTTTCATTATAAAATGTTGTTGCATACCAAAAAATGTGTCCGTTTTAATTTGAATTAAATGTGAAATATTGCTGTAATATTATTAACCATTATGTTTTCATTTACGGGAAATTAAAATAAAATCGTAATACTTGGGATTTCAAGTTCACCCAAATTATAAGATTATAGCATTGTTCAAAGTATGTTTTCTCATGAGAAATGCTTGGAAAAACCGTTGTAAATAATAAGAATTAGGTACGTGCAAAGTAATTGTTAAACTAAGCAGGTAAAGCAGTGGGTCCTGCGTCTGATCTCTCTACGTTCGTGACGGATTGCCGTCCCATCGGACTATGCGAGGGATGAGAGATTGCACCTGCGCTTGCGCATACACTTGTGCACTATAACACTTTCTGCAGTTAGCTAGTCTCTGTTGAGATTGACCACCGTGACCAAAAATCCACTCACTTATCTGGCCATTCATCCTTATAAACGGTTTCATTAACGACCTCCTCCGTGATGCGATCTCGGAGGTACTTCATCATCCGCTCGGTGCCGCCGCGGATCACGTCTTGCCGTACGAACGACAACTTGTTGCCCTCCATACTGATGCTTTGAAGCTGAGACAGGAGGCCAAGGTTTCGTGGCAGCCTGGGGTAGCATATTTTTATTATTTACTAGTTTATGAAGCATGACCTATATTATTATGGGAATAAAGTCCTATTAGTGAAATCATTTTGAGAATCGGATCTGTAGGACCGGAGATTATCCCCCACATCCAAACTCACAAACTAGCACACTTTACCTTTTTACAATATTATAGTATATCTTTTGCAAAGAAAGAAATAATCTCGCCCGTCTTTAAATGGCTTCACCTACCCAGTAGATATTCTGCCAATATAGAGTACTTATTGGCAATAAAAAATAACTTAATTAATAAAAATACATTGTGAAAAATCTACTACGAAGTTTAGACATGTAATTGTCTGACCACAGGACTTGGTGTTCCATACCACTTGCTACTTACTTATTCAAATTATTATTGGTTAGATCGAGCCTCTTCAGTGTTTTCAGCAGTGAAATGTTCTCCGGCAACACCTCCACTTTGTTGTCCCTTATATTGAGCACATACAGATGCTGCATTTGATCACAAAATTCTTCTGATATTTCCTGAAATGGCCAAACTACATTAGCAGTTTCATAACCTAATTTTATCTCATTTAAATTGGGTATTGAGGACAGGCAAGCTTATGAGGAATCAACCAACCACTTGAATTGAATTTTGAGATAGTGTTTGTGGCTATTCCAGAAGTGCCAGAGAACACAAAAGTACTGTTCTGTGAAAAACTTTATCCTTAATGTTGACCTTGGTTGCAGGTTTCCACTTTGCTACGTAATGTTGACCTCGGTTGCAGGTTTCCACTATGCTACTTAATGTTGACCTCGGTTGCAGGTTTCCACTATGCTACTTAATGTTGACCTCAGTTGCAGGTTTCCACTATGCTATGTATTGTTGAAAACCATCCAGCAATTCTCTCTTGAACACACACATCCAAACAACATTTAAAACAAGGGGGCTTCCGTATCCAAAACAATGCCCTCACCATAATGTTTAGAGTGTTACATACATACATACACACATTACATATAGATCGAAATTTGGTGTGGTTTTATTTACCTTAATAAAATTGTTAGCCAAATATATTTCTTTCAAAGCAGTACATCCATAGAAATCCGGCATAGCTTCAATATCGTTATGGTTCGCGTCGAATATCTCCATTTTCCTCAACTCGCCAAGTGGCGGCAGGTTTTTCAAATTGTTATGGCTTATGTTAAATTTTTTTAAGTCTGCAATTAATTATTGGCTTATTTTATCATTGCAATTGATCCTTGTCAATAAGCAATAAAGATAACTGGTATTTTTAATGCACAATTAGTATATTATGCCAAAATTATTATAGGTGAGTGTATTAGGTGTCGCCTGTTTTTCTTTGGACCCATTAGTAATATTGTATGTATGAATTAATATTAGTAAATTCCGACATGCAATCTGCAATTATCATGCTTATTCCAATGCTATTCTGATATTGTTAAATTGAATATGGATTGACTATAAAATGTTTATGTATTTACCTCGAAGATTGACAATGTCTGGGGGTAGCTCCTGCAGATTGTTATATGAAAGATTTAGCTCCACCAAACGCACCAAATACCCCATTCCCGGTGGTAACACATGGAGTTTGTTATTAGATATGTCCTGGAAATAAAAATATTTTCCTTTTCCATTTCACCTAGTGGCACCAAGAACTTAACTTAGTTAGGATGTTTCATGCAATGAAGAATATACTAAATAACATTATATCAAGGTTTACTGCCACAACATCATAGATCATTCTGGTATAGTACTCTTAGCTATAAGCCCATAGCTTGCCATAGACCTGAATCTGTACAGTACAAATTAAAAAATAAAATATTGTGGTTATAGTCTCTTTTAGCACAAGCAACTTACCAAAAAATTCAACATGACTAGGTCACCAATGTCTGGTTCAATTTTGTCAATCTCATTGTGTGCTATGCTGAGCCAGCGTAATTCGGTCAGCCTGTAAAACTCGATCGGGAGCCTCTTCAGCTTGTTGTGGGACAAGCTCAAGTTGGACAAGCTTTTCAACTCAGCAATCTCTCGGGGCAGGCTTGTTATTGCATTATCATGCAGCTGAAAATAACAAATACAATTATTCTAATTTTGAACTAAACCTCAAATCTGGTAAAGAACTAACACAACTTACAGAAACCATATACTAAAGCCTAAAAGAGGGACAGAGTTCTACAAAAATGGGATAGAGATAATACAATTATCCCTTGTGATACTGATCCAATACCAGAGGGATGAATAGTGTCGTCCACCTTATTTCAATTATTATTTTAGAAAAATAATATGAATCCATTTTACCACAGCATTTTATAAGCAGCATTGGATATGCCATAAAACTTGTGCAATAAAACTTATAAGTAATGAAGTCAGTTCAGTGGCTCACCTTGAGTGTGATCAGGTGTTGTAGTAGCCTGACATTGGGCGATATTACATTAATAGCATTGGAGCTGAGGTCAAGGGTCTTCAGGGGTTCCATGTTCCACCAGAAGTTGTTGTCGGACTTCGTGAAGTCCACATCTTTGGTTTCATCCAAAACCATTTCATCAATTTTCCAGACATTTTCTGGCACTAAAAAAGATCGAATTTTATTAAGGCACCAAAAACTAAAATTAAGTAGGTTAGTATACTTATTTTAAGTGATTTTTGTATCTCAATACCCCTAAAACTTAATATATTATATGAGTAATTCAATAGCTACTAATTACAGTAAGAACTCTATCATTAATGGTTTAATTACTAGTATTATCATACATACTACATACTTTATTTAAAATACTAAACCATAATGCATAGCATGCCATGTACTTATTACTTATAATATAATACCTACCAACAGACAGATTAACAATAAAAACAGTAAGCCTAACAGTGTAGGTTCATTGTTTCTATCAATGGAGAAGAATCATTTGTGTACAGCTTACAAGTAATGAAAAGGCAGATATTTTGTTATCTAGATAATGATAATTAATTGCCACACCTGATCCCAGTCCCTTGTTGCACAAGCTCAGTTGTCCAGTCCTTTTGGCAGATTTTATCAATCCAATAGGTAACTCGCTGTCCACCGCCTTCTTATCTTGAAGGTGAAACACGGGTTTGTTACAAACTTTAATTCGTGACTTCGAGTGTGGTCGCTGGGACATTTTATCGTTTTAACAAGGATTGAGCTGTTATAATACTGAATTACTGAAGTGTTATTATCATTGTTTTTGTTGAGATCGCGATAAAGCAGCGTACACAGGAACTAATTTACCACTGACACAATGTTATTCCAGTAAAATGTTGTTTATATAATTGTTGCTCAAGTACAAAATCCATTTTTATATTCAGAATATAGGTAGGTAATAGTTTTAGGTAATTTGTCTTTGTTCCATTTACTCAACATTTGCCAAAAACAAAAAAAAATACTGAAAGATTTACAATATAGTGATTATTTAATTATACTCTTTGGATTTGGATTCACACAATGTGAATTGAACTTTAGAATGAAATGTGACATCTCTAGTTTGTATGAATGTGACAGATGAAAGTATAAATGGTAGTTTACCTTCAATAAGACAGGCTATGGAATTTATCCATATTGCCAAAATTCAATATGTTGTTGACCAAAATACAACTAGGTATCACTCACTTATATAACGCGTTCTTTTTCTTCCTCTCACTTAAATCTAAAGGTTTTGTCTAGTATTCGTCCGGCATTATAAAATGTATAAAGCCTGTCGAATACTTACTAGTACAAAAAAAAGATAGTACATACCCGCCGGCTTTCTTACTTTACTTTTTTGCCAGTGTCAAGTATTTGTTCATAATTTGTTATAAAATTATAAGTATTGATGATAATGATGATGCCGATGACGATGATGATGAAATGAATTCGCTACTTCTATCAGTAAAGCTGTGGAAACTTTTACCGGACATCTTGGGGGAACTTGAAGAGTCAAGTTATACTATTTTATTTCAATTTCCTTCACCCGTGCACGTCTATTAACATACAATGGTTAATATCTCACTAATATTACACATTAAACATCAACACATTTTTTTGGAAAATAAAACTAAATTGACAAGAGCACGGTTCAATTTCCCGCCAAAACGTCCTAGCCGGCTTTATATAAAACCGGCTGAATACCTATGCAAGCTTTAATGGCCCGTCTGTCATCTATCTATCAGCCGATATACACGTCCACTGCTGGACATAGGCCTCCCCCAACGACTTCCACACATCACGGTCCTCCGCCACTCGCATCCACCGGCTTCCTGCGACTGTCATCAATTTAACCCAAATTATGAGGTTCTTCTCCAGCTCGTGGCTAGGGGACCGTACGATATTTTGCCCAAAGAAGGGTTTTCTCATGGCTGAAAATAAAAGTAAAAATAAGCACTTACCAAAACATGTTTTCGGAGAAGCCAAAGGTTCTACCGAATTACGGTGATTTTGCATTAATCTGTTATCAACTTCACACATTTTTCTGCAATCCTGATTTAAGGTAGGTATGTCAATTTACTAAAAATACCAATGGAAAACGATATCTTGCGTTACATGCAATTTTCATAACTTCACCGTAATCAAATAGAAAGTACAATAGGTACTAATTATATTAAAGATTCGTCATCGAATTTATTTTTGTAATTTTTCAAGAGACGGACGTTTGAAACTGTCAAAAGTTAAAAATAAGATTCGTTTATATCTAGCCAGTGGCGGCTTATACGGCGAACATACTTGGTCTCATACTCAATTTCGGATTTTTGTGCAATGCAAATTACACTTTAAAATTAAAAGTACCTAGGTACCTACCTATGGTGCTTAATTTTCAAATTCTCTTTGATTTCTACATATTTGCACGTACGGAAGTGATGCGGATCCCCTGGCTGCTATGAAACACATCTACATGTACGTGATAGCATAAAATGAAGATCGTTTGCGTCGACAATTTTATGAAGTGGGGGTCTTCAGTTCTGGGTTTGCGTTATACGTATAGTATTATATATAATACACTTACAAGCCCCAACGCGCAGTAGCGTTCCGTGTTTTTTGAAATATATGGCATGTCGTCTGCTGTTTGCGCGCACTTTGTAACCTTACATTACACAAGCAAAAATGGAGAGTGAAACCAAACCAACCTTACTTACTTATTTAATTTTATTCATTAGTAAAAAATATAGACCTAGGTAGAGACCTAGCCAAAATAATTTTCACACAGTACTTACCTATGGGTAGGAATTAAGGTAGGTACCTACTTACATATTTATAACCGTGTGTAATTGTTAGTAAATTTTACAACAAATAGGTACATCCATCGAAATAAAAGTTGTTAAAGACTATTCTTCCTATTGCACTGTTAGTAGTGTAGGTATCTTAATTCCTTATGTTCTAAAGTATAACACAATAATATAAGTAGCAATTAAACGATCACATAATGAGCTGGAAGGCACTTGTGCAAGATTACTTAGGTCTCGGTCAGCCCAAAGATAGGTTTCTTGCATCGAAGGCTCCGAGGTATTGTTCACTTTCAGGTTCTCTAGAAGAGCACTTTTCTCGCTGCTTTGCCAATAAATTGTACCCATGGTTGCTATACACTGTAAACAAAACCTATTTTGAATAACAGTAAAGTACTTATCTTGGTCGGTCCAACGCATAGGTGATCTGCCGCGTGCTCTTTTACCTTCAACATTCCTCTGCACTACGAGGCGCTCCATGAATACATTTCCACGTATCGATAAGTGTCCGAAAAAAGAAATAATTCGAGCTTGTACGATAGGGGAAATAGTATGACGATGGAAGAAATAGAGGAAATAGTGTATACGTACTATTATAAATACTTAGCAGGTACTTATACTTTACAGCGGTAGGTATGAACTTATACTGACCTTAACATGAAGTTCATTTTCTCTAAAATGTTTTTTCGTGATTATGAAATCCAGTAAAACAGTGATGGTCTTCTGGTCTTCGTACGTCCGATAGAGAGGCGGGGACACTGTGTCAACAGGAGCTGGTTCGCCGTTTATGTACCATGTGAGGCGGGTTGCAGATTCGGAGCGGACTGATGTACAGTTCCCTTGGAGTCGATCACCGATGTCATATCTTGGATGAACACCGGAGATAGTAGGCCCGCGAGTTGGTAACACTGGGGAAACAGATATGAAAGAAGTATTAGCGTAGATTTTATATAGACTCTCGGGAAACGAATCTCGATAGAAAAGATCTAGATCCTAACCACGTTTTCAATTTCCAACGAAAAATGGTGTCTGTGTGTTTGGCGGTGGTATCGTAGCTTCCATAAAGTGTTGGTCTTGACAAGAGTTGGCAAGCCTTGCAGAATTTTATAACAAACATTCTGCAAGAACCTTGCGTCTTCGTCTTGGTCTTGCGAAAATACAAGACTTTGGGCAATACAACTCAAATGGATGGACCGATTTCAATGCGTTTTTAAGACTAATTTCAAAAATTTAATGTTCTAGCCGAAGAAAATTTTAGACGGACTCATGAGCCGTAGCCGATTTGTTTTATACGCGCAGATTCGGTGTACCTTCGTAAGGACGGAATTCGCATGGATTACACAAAACGGGCTTGGTTTTTTGAGCTTCAATACATTGTTTGCGACATTCTATCTAAACTTATTATTTCTTCTGAATTTAAAATTTTAAATAATATGCAACGAGGACCCCCTACCTACAGGACCTACTCTACTTACCCACCACATACATATCTGCGTGATCGGACACCGTGTGGAACAGTGGACTATCTCCAGACACTTCGCACCGGTATCTGCCACTTGTGTCGTAAGTTGCCTTCGACAGCTCAATGCAAGAGCCAAATGAATCGGATTTCTGGTAAAAACAAAAGATTTTGAAACATTGCATAGATATTAACTACTGTAGTTTCGATATCACAATGCGTGGAAGCAGGAGGTAGTAGAAAACCTTATTCTCTTTCTCCCTCTTCCCCGCAGCGTTGCTTCACATATTGCATGCGGCCGTATAATCAACGCTTCTCCAGTCAATCTCATGTTTTCTGAACCATATTGTTAGCTTCAGAACTGTTACGGTGAACTGTAATCTGTTGAAATGTCGTTGTGTGTTGCATTTTTTGTATGACACATGAAATCCAAGGAGTTATAAGTATATGAGTCGCGTTTGAGTATTTGCCGCCAGAATTGGGTATGCTCCAACATTACCTACTTACCTCAACACTTACACCAGGTAGAGGGAACTGCCTCCTGGGCTCTACTTCACGCGGCACGTGTCGGAAGAACTCCTTGCCGTCCTTGTACCACTTGACGGAGTAGAGCACGTCAGCAGGACTCAGCTGCCAGCGGCACGTCAGCAGCGCGCGCGTGCCCAATGGCACATGCGGTGGCACGCGCAGCCCTATCAGTTTGAGGGAGTATACGCAATCTGCAAATAATATTATATCATAGGCCATAATATCGCCGGAAGAACACACTAACCCTTTTATTATGGGAACCGTACAATGGACTGGGCGCGAGCCTAGAATTTGATATCTATTTATACAGGTGATTCGGAAAGAGTATACTAAAGTAGATACCATTTCATAAAAGTAAGAACTTACAGGTACATTGTATCTTAAACCTACCGCTCAAAGCAACCCCGTAAGTACACCTAGCGAAAATAAGCTAGGAACTTTCGTAATTTAGCTTACCTAAAGATAAACACCAACAAACTTTAATTAAAACTACATTCCAGCGCCGGCCGACGCCACGGACTACACGAACACAAAGAAAATTAACTCATCTGCATAGGTGAGGTGGTGCATTTTAAGTTGGAATTAGGTCTGGGTCGATATTGGACTGGAAGTCTACACCATCCAACAGCCAACATTCTCACAACCTACTACCTACCTACCTATTTATAACTTTAAAAACGAGGATTTTGAAATTTATAATACTTAGACATCATGATGATCTAGCAAGTTGGTTGGTTATTATGGTGATCAAAGAAATTGCAACTTTTAGGTAATTAATATACAACAAACAAAGAAATTGCCCGTGACAAACACACACACAAACTGTCTTCAGCACTTATGGTAGTGGCACCTTATATTGGATACTTACCACACAATGAAGTGAGAGTGATCCCAGTAATACCTACTATGACTAAAGCAAATTACGAAAGGTCATTTTCGTAATTTTCCCAGACGGGAATCGAACCCGTAACTAGGTTCAGTGAGCGAAGCGGCCTACGCTCAAACCGCTACTAGACGAAGCTAGCTGTCGTCATAATTATTATAAGGTTTCTCACCGCTAATTGGACGCTCAAAGCATTGTAAAATTTGTAAATTAGTCTGCAGGGTGTATTTACATAGGAACCTACCTAGAATACCTTCCTAAGTTGGTGGGAAGTCTTACCAAAAATCGTCAGTAGGCTGAAGGTTATCAACAAATAGTTGAGACAGCTACCAGCTGCCATGTCGTTTATTCTCGTCATCGCTTTATAAAATAACTAACGTTCTCTTCAGACATCGTGATAATGCAAATTCTGTGAAAAGAGAATCTCATTTGAAATATGTTGAAGCAAAGAGGATTGCTATTGGTTATAGTTTTAATTTGTAAACTCATCGCTGGCACATTATAAAACGCTTTTGATATTCAATTTTATTTGACAGAGAACGTCTAAGAAAATTTGTCTTTACTTTTATGTTGTCATACCATACTATGCTGTAATTTTAAATATTTTAGATGTAATTCTATCCAAGTATACTTTATTACTTACTCTCGCGGAAACTATGTAGGTATTTTATTTGGGCTCTGCTATATGTGATGTTTATCAAAATGAGTAACTGCACCTAAGGGTCGTTACACCATTAAAATATTCACACGTAGGTACCCTCTGTGTGAGCAGTATTACAGAAAGACAATGACAATAAATATTTTTGAAATGATAACAGTATTCCCTTCAAACTTCAAAAATGGAACCCATGTTCCGTGCCGTTGCCTTGTTCCGACAATTTAATGGTCTTTACTGAAATATCGTATTGCGGCTTTCCCGGACTCAATAAACTAACACAACATATTAACGTTTGTTTTATTTATTTTATGTCTGCCTCACACTGTGGTATATAAATTAATTATGATCCAAGGATATTTTTTAAGTAGGTTTTATAAGTTGGGTAAGTCGAATTTGAGTAATACAACTTATCTACCTAACTAAGCTACCAGTCCCATTTGCGAAGTTTAGCTTATTATGCTAATAATATATAATATTAATTAATGTTAATGAATATATACATAATGTTAATTAAATGCACAGTTATCGTATTTTATGATAACCTAAAAGGTAATGATAAAAAATAAAACCGTTTACTTACTAACACGTATTTCATAAGGTAACAACACGGCAGCCTAATTATTATCAAATTAGATCCCACACACAGAACATGAACTCAAATTAATATGAACTGAAAATACTTAAGTATATAAACTGTAGTAAGTAACTTGTAAGTAGATAGAACTTAACTGAGATTATTTTTAATATTCATCCTCTCATTCTGAGAGTTCGCGTGTAACTGTAGCGTGCGTTAACTTACAAATAACTTAAGAGTAAACGTGAGTTCACATTCGAAACGACTTTCTTCAGTCTAACTATTGGGAAGCTGTGGATTGTATTATCTACCCATAGCACCTTCCCTACATATAGAATTTGTTATATCTACCTAAATTAAATTATACCCAGGTATGCAGATAACGATTCCTCGGTAATTTCTTAGTAGTTACTAGGTTTTTTTTTTTTTTTTTTTATTACATAATAGGCAAGTATTTGATCTCGATCTCACCTGCTGGTAAGTGACGATGAGAGCTAGCACTTAAAAATAAGTACTTTAATGGTTTTATCTTCAGATTCTAGATTATTAGAATAGTTAACACTTAGTTAGCATGACTAGCATACCTAAGTACCTACAAATCTTGGAATGAACTTGATATGGTGATAGCTTATTACAATATTAAGTAACATCCAAAATAAATGTTGTCTTGTAAAATGGAGGGTTCCCTTGGATATGCAAAAACTGTATCTCTACATCCACTGGGCGAATTTTACTGAAACTTATAACAAGATCAACATCTTACAAAAAATCCTAGAAAATGGAAGAGTTCCCCGGGATAGCAAAAAAAAACTAATGTACACGCGTACGAAACTGCTATAGTTCGTAATTATTATCAGTTTAAGTACCTACCAGCCGAATCAATAAAATACTTAATTCGCATGCAATAGCAGGGTGTCTACGGTAGGATTCGCTTTTACAATAACTCTGTCAATTGTTATCTAAACAAGGCGAGCCGACGACGACGCGACGGTGTCTCCGTAATCAGGCACTACCATAACTGAGCACATAGCAAATTGGTCTGGACAATGGACAGGGGCACGTTTTATACCGAGTAGATTGGCCCACACTTAAGAATATAATATCATTTAGGCAAAATATAACATTTATGCGTAAAATATTAACGTCATAATACCGATCACGTTAATGTGTGTAATGGTGTTTCATTGTTTTAGACGTTAATTAATCCTTTGAGTGTACTCATATCTATTCCTCTCATGTGGTTAGAAGAGTATACCTATTCGAATAAAGATTCAGGTTTTGGTTTTCATTACAATAATTTAATGGGTCATTCACTGTGTCTAGCCAGGGAAAGAGTTCAAACACCCCCTAAAATAACCCACTTCATCAAAATAATTGTCCAAAATCGATTCCAACAACAACTCAAATCTATGTGGTTGTTCGCGTTAGGTTTATGGGGAGGAGGTCTTGTCTTATCATTTTTATTGCGATATGCTGATGGCCTATATGTGGCCCATTGGTGGTCCAGCCTATGTCTTTATGGGGCCTTGGCTTGGGCAGACGTAACAACCGATAAAGTTAAATGACAGTCTCGAATTAGATCAATAGCATAGCATAAATCGTATCGTTTTTTGTAGATTTAGTTTCTCAGCCGCTTATTTTAATTCGGAATAAGGAAATAGGTAATTAAGTAGGTACTTATACTAATTTCTGGTTATGGAATTCTCCTATCTGTGTGATAAGCCTTAACTGCAATAAAAGGGTCTACGGTTGCAGACCGATATGGCGGATCACAATGCGTTTAAATTGTGCCAAGTGATGAATGGCACTCTTGGTGCGCCGAGTGGCGCGTGATTCATACTAAACAAAATTATAAAGCATTGAAAATTGTCCTCCGACAACACAAAAAGGATATTGTGAAACTATATTTATTGCTGGGTATAGTCCGGTATAGTCCGGGGTATAGTCCGGTTTATCTACGTTAAATATGACCGTATGGTCCAAACTAAATAGACAGAATTTAAAGTACTTATTAGTACGGAGCTTTATGTATAAGAAATCTTAAAATGACATTGCCTTTTTGGGTCGGTCGGTCGAATTCTCATTTTTGTATAGGAGTTACATTCGCGATAAACAATAAAATAGCAAGTATCTACCGATGTAAGTTATAAAGGCACGTGCTCCATTATGAACTGAATTACTTAAAGTACCTACCTATCTGAAGCCTCCACAGACAAGCGCGGAAGGTACTAAAATTAGATATGCAAATATATTCTTAAAGACAAATTATTTGCTATTTTTATCCAGCATAACGGCGTAATCGCGAGCCTAATGGTTTGGACACCTTATTCTGAGATGAACTGAAGTGAGAAAAATGCCATGACGTCTTCTTCGTCCCTTTATAAAAACATTTTTGAACCGAGATTTGGCAGACAGTCTCAGACTAAGCTTCAGACAAGGTAACAAAGAAAATATTTCTAATTATTAAGGATTTTAAGTGTAAAGCATTTTGTTAAGTCTTGAGCAGTTAATGGTAGCAAAGAAACATCAAAGTTGGTAGGAGTGGTAATAGTAGTGGTCCTGTTTAATCGCTTTAGGCCTAACTAAATCTAAGTTTCTTACAATATTATAATACACTAGGTAGGTTTTGTAAGTGAAAGTACATAAATATCGGTAATCGCCCAAATAAGGGTGTACTCAAAGCCGACCCCAAAATAGAAAATGCTAAAAGGCTAGGTATTTAAACTGAAGAATGTAAGTACGACGTTCATC
Organism: Pheosia gnoma; assembly: GCA_905404115.1. Taxonomy (NCBI): domain Eukaryota; kingdom Metazoa; phylum Arthropoda; class Insecta; order Lepidoptera; family Notodontidae; genus Pheosia; species Pheosia gnoma. Next base: position 2,936,021 of record FR989901.1, on the reverse strand, counting down.
TAAATTATTTTCTTCTAGTCTCCAAAATGGGTAAAAACCACATCGCTAGCAGCCTAAGCGTGACAGCAGTTGCTGTGATATTCTGTTGTTGGACTTTGATGTGCGCGGGAGCATCTATGAGCGGACGCTGCCGGTTTAAGAGTCACACCCACCAGGCGCGACAGACTGACCTGAATGGCCGCAGCTGCTGGGATGACGTCAAGATCAAAGCATGTTGGGGATACTGTCCATCATATGAGGTAAACATGAACTAGAACATAACTATTGAGAAGGTCAAAAGGTCAAGATAAATCACTATGATATTATCTTTTATAGGTTGCTAACAGAAATTTTAATTTTAATAATACTACTTTTCTTAGTAAAGTTCTTGCTGTATTATTTACCAACTTAGTGTAGGTGCCAAGCCTAGGCTGGTATTTTATACTACCGATTCTTGTTATAGATCTCCGACTGGCAATTCCCCTATAAACAGTCGCACCATCCTGTATGTGTACATGGGGATCGCAAACATGCCTCTGTAAAGCTGCGCAACTGCGACCCTGGAGTCCAGGCTGGTACCGAAATATATCATTTCGTTGAAGCTGTCTCTTGCAAATGCCAGGTTTGTACCTAATAGTTTTGTAGCTACTCACATAAACAGCTGCAAATATATTATGAATTTCGTTAGGGATTCAACTGTAGCCCTAAAAAGAATTGTTATTTTAGAAATGCTCATCAGAAGACACGAGCTGCGAGTGGCTACCTCCAGATTCTTCTCTATTGGCTGGTCTCGTCTTACGAGAAGAATTAGAAGATGAACTGGACCAGAGCCTCGAATTACCTAACTCAATTTAATCGATGAATATTCAATGGAATTACCATAAGTTTATGAATTGAATTAACAATTTTGCAATTTACAATACTATAAATGCGATATAATACAAGATTTTGTATGACTTTTATTCGATTAACTCTCACACACATGAAGATAGCTTGTTTTTTAGAAATATACTTAGACTAAGGCTTAACAATCCAAAAATATGTTCCAACGTATTGGTTACTGCAAATAAAGTTATTTATGTGCTTGAAATTAATAATTATTTTATTTCATCGCGTACTGATTCACGGATCACTAAAAGACAAGTAATCGAAAACAAAAAAAAACCAACTAGTGTTGGTTTATTGTATATTTTCCAGTCTATACACTGACGTCCATGATACATGTATACATAGAGGTCAGTGAGTCTATATATATTATCTATGATATTTTCGCTGTCATAGCTAGCCGTTTGTCACTGCTATTGCCTATCAGTCAACAGTCACTGTTGTCTGCCATACCCATATTGTACTGTCATCGTAATTCATAATAGATTTTTTATTTTATAATATGCATTTTGTCTCTTCGAGGAGAATTGTTAGAAATTTTCAACCGGCACGGAATGTAGTCATTGAAAATTAATAATTCCTTTTGAGTGAAAGACTAGTGAATTGAAAAGTGTTCTCCAAATTACGATAGGTATAGATTATGTGTTATGGGAAGTGTTAGTCATGAAACGCTGCACAGTATTTATTGTTTTGTGCCTCTGTTTATGGGAGATGTGTTATGCGTCGGATAAACCGGAGCCTGTATCACTGCTGAAGTCGAATTCAACCTCTGAACAGAAAGTATGGAATATAAAACTCGACATTTTCTTTTCTAAAACATTGCCACCCGTAATTACGAGAGCACCGAAAAATGATGTACGGTTTAAATGCGAAGCCATCATTAATTTCACTAATGTCGAAATATACACGAAGAGTAAGCAAGGGGTAGCGACCTCGCAGAAAGAGCTTCCACCTGAGCATATACTAAAAACATTACTGGGAAATGTAAAAGTTTACTGGTTGAAAGATAACAAAATCATAGAAGATAATTCTACTCATAGGCTTCGAATAACGACAAAAATTGACAATACCAATGGCACTATAGGCACAAACCTGAGAATAAAAGAATTAACAATAACAGATGGGGGTAATTATACTTGTGTAATTAAGCAAAATTACGAAAAAAAGCAAACATCCCAATTAAAAATTGAAGAGAGTGTTGAGAACTATGAGATACCAACATATGCATCCTTATTCCCTAATACTGATATTTATAATCAATTAGAAATTAATGTGCAATCTACACCTGACTTATTGTCTGAGAGTATGAGAACCCAGAGTACTGATGTAGCGAACACTACACATTCACGAAAGTTAGAGCCAATATGTCAAGAGTATATAGGTAAGGTGTGTGCTGCCCATTTGAGAGGTCAATTTGTGTACATTCCTTATGAAACAAATCAGGCAGCTCTTGAAGACAAACTGATGAAAGCATTTCAAGTCACCAAGTACTCTAATGATATCAGCCCACGCTGTGAAGGATATGCAGTGCCCAGCTTATGCTATTCCACATTCCCAATTTGTAGGGATCCTTTTGTTATAAACAGCAATTTCTATAGAGTTGCTAAAGAGTTAATTCTAATTCCTGATTCCACAACAAAAACAAATGAGAATGGTTTTCCAGAAATTGTTTTTGAAAATCTGCCTAATGGGAAATTACCTGATATATATTCCAAATCAAGTAATAATACAATAGCATCCATGTTTAACTATCGACACAACTCAACATTTCTCAGACGTGTCTGTAGACAAGACTGTGAAATATTGGAGAATGAATTGTGTCAAAAGGAGTATGCTATAGCCAAGAGACACCCTCATATTGGGCGACAGTTAACTTTAGAGGAGTGTCAGGACTTGCCAGAAGATGATCCGGACTGTCTTAGGATCAGCATTGGTGCTGTAATGGTGTCTGATGATGAATGCTATTGGGAAAATGGCAATGGATATCTTGGAAGAGTTAGTGTAGCTAATAATGGGGTATCATGTGTTGAGTGGTCTAAACAGCTTCATGTTAAAGTCTCAGATTACCCTGAGCTGGCTGGTAGACACAGCTACTGCAGGAACCCTGGAGGTGTGAGGGAACAACCATGGTGCATAATAGAAAAAGATGGCAAAACAGATAAACAACTCTGCGACATTCCAAAATGTGCTCACAAAATATGGATATACATTGTGGTTGTATTTCTTATCTTGACACTAACAGTAATTGGATTCATAATTTGCCTATGCTTTAGGCATAAAAATAAAAACAATGCTGCCACAATAAGAGATATAAATCTGCCAAATGCTGATAAAAATATTTATGGTAATTCAAGACTAAACTCTCCAATAGAAATGAGTGAATTGTTGACAAACAATGTAGGCAATCAGCCCCACTTGACTAGGAGCACTCGCGGTGGAGGTGTGCTGCGTGTACCACAGTACTCATTATCACAAATAAAGTTTTTAGAAGAACTAGGTGAAGGTGCTTTCGGCAAAGTGTATAAAGGTGCATTAAAAAAGAATGGGGATACACAGTTTATAGCAGTTAAAGCTTTGAAGGAGAATGCATCAGCAAAAACACAGGCAGACTTTAGAAGGGAAATAGATTTGATTTCTGAATTGACACATGATAATATTGTTTGTATTGTTGGTGTGGCCTTGAGAGAGGAACCATTGTGCATGCTGTTCGAATTCATGTCACGAGGAGATCTCCATGAGTTCTTGATGGGGAGAGCACCACCCTCAGGCAAGGGTTTGCCAGCCATGAGACTATTAAACATTGCTAGTAACATTGCAGCTGGCATGCAGTACCTAGCTTCTCACCATTATGTGCACAGAGACTTAGCAGCTCGAAATTGCCTAGTTTCTGATGATTTTGTTGTAAAAATATCAGATTTTGGTCTTTCTAGAGACATTTATAGCTCAGATTATTATAGAGTGAGTATTTTCTTATTCAATGTATTTTGGTTGCGTTAGATAGCTTTTTAATATGTTATTGTATGCTTCAGGTTCAGTCCAAGAGTTTGTTGCCAGTAAGGTGGATGCCACCAGAATCAATACTTTATGGGAAGTTCACAACTGAGAGTGATATTTGGTCATATGGAGTAGTATTGTGGGAAATATACAGCTACGGACTGCAGCCTTATTATGGGTAAGTTAATGGCTATTACACTTTACAACTTTCCATTCTTTATTTAACAATAGCAATGCAAGAACATGAAGCCATACAATGGAAATTCTATTTTCTGTTGTATTGAAGGGAAACATGCTATTATTATAATTTGTTACTCACATGTATGCCATGAAATTAAGGAATGTTGTTAGTTTTTCTATTAAGAGATTATTATCTACTGTACATTAATAGTTAGTTTGTAATAATATGATATGAATGCGATTGATTTCTATTATGGATTGATAAGAATTTCTAATAGAAAATAATTGTTCAACATCTGTAGGTAAGGCAAATAATTTAATTTATGTGATCCATATTTTAAAGCCCAGTTATTTCCTATAATGATACGAATCTAGTTTCAAATTAGTCACTTATTGATAATCAGCAATAATTTAATGTATGATAACAGTACAAAATGGTTCTTCGTTTTCTGAATGTGGTTTATTGTCATGTGATTATGAAATATGGCATAGGTAGGACACTCACTTTTCACTTAAATGTACCTAATTCATTTAGCATTGAGCACATATGTTACACAGGTAACTTGATATGGGTTGAGTCTGCATTTGCCTACCAAGAGGTATTGAATGAAAAGTTTTGCAAGTTTTAATCTCTTGCAAAGTTGTAATCTGTGACATAATTTGATAAGCTTACAAATAAACGGCTGCGGAACTGCACTGGTTTAAATTCTTATCGCTAGATAATATACCTATTATCGCCATATGCAGGATGCAAGGAATACAAACCTACATTACTATGCTTTGAATTGAAAGATGAATGTCTAGACTAAATTAATAATATTCCATTCCCTTCCTTAGATCATAATAATTAATTGGTACATTTTTTTAAACCAACATAAAAACTTAAACTGGCCATACCTACAGGCGCGAGTGACCTAGCGTTTTGCTCGCTCTTTTCGCTGCATAATGATATCGCTCGCGTCGAGTTGCTTTCATATGCGAGCGACCTAGCGTGTCGCTAGCACTTTCCGCTGCGTATTCTTATATCGCGCTAATTTCAAGAGTTACGCTAAATAAATACAAATTTATTGCGCTTTTGTCATCATATTTTTTTTCCATTCCGCAGCTACAGCAATCAGGAGGTGATATCCATGGTGCGCGGTGGTGAGCTGCTGGCCGCGCCGACAGCCTGCCCGCCGGCCATGTACGCACTCATGCGAGATTGCTGGAAGCACATGCCACAAAGGAGGCCCAACTTTGAGGAAATTGTCAATAGGTAATGTGCTGAAATAATGACTGAAGGATCTAGTGGTATGAGCAAACCCGCTCTGCTGACTGCACCGGCTAGTTGTGGGATCGATTCCCATCTTTTTAAAAATGATATTTTTGTAATCCCCTGTTTTTGTATAGTACACTTAATACATGCGTTTGGTTAGATTGGGACCATACATTCAGTGTGTTTGTCTGGCGATATTTAATGCCTAAGTTCCAAGCTAGACATTAAGTGCGGCTGCAGGCTTTTCAAGTAGTCACGTGGGCGCGTTTAGTAGAATTTCAAAGATATACGCTATGGGGCCGTGTTCTTTCTCTTGCGCACTCGTCTTCACGTATGGCGTTCACTTCACTCGACACGAAATGAGTATTAATTTTGTTATCAGGAACATAAAATGTCTGTTTTTTTGTGGTATTTTTAAAGATATTTGAAAAATGGTTTTACTGCCTGTAATCATTATACATGAATTATATTATCATGCAATAAAAATACACAGCGGCCTGCACATCCACTGTGCTAAGGCACATTTGCTTTCAATGATAATCACCTTACAATTAATAACTTGTTTGCAGAATACAAGAATGGATACAAATAGGCGGGTGTCCTGAAGTAGTTCCTTCGGAGTCGGGCAGCAGCGGGTTCGGGCCGCGGCCGGGCAGCTCCAGCAGAGACTTCCAGGAGAGAGTGCCACTCCTTCCAGCACACTGCTCCTCCTCCAACGGCTCTCTAGCAACAGGCAGCTTGAAGAAGTTTAGCACCCCCGGATCGAGTTCAAAGGTCACAGACGACAACTGTTCCACTTGCAGTGAGGTACCTCCCCTCGTTCCTAAATCCAAGAAACTCAGCTCTGGTTCCCTGATCGATGCCGACAAAGTGACTAAGGAAACTATAGTCAGAATACCCAACACTACATACGGCAATGAAATATGAATGTGGTATCATAGATAGCGAATATTAATTAACTTTTTAAAACGTCCGCCACGCAGATTAAAAACTTGTAAATAGGTACCGCCAAGTACGACGTTCAACTGTTAGAGCGAGATTGCTAGCTATCATGCGCATGTAACGGAAAGGAACAAATTGTGTCTTCTGCCCCATTGGCGTCGCCAATTTTTGTTTGAGTTTTCTTCAGTGTTAGAACATGTATTGATACGGAAATTATTAATATTTCAATAGTATCGTTACAAAACACTTTTTATAATTTTCGCCATGAGCAATTCGATATTTTTAATATACTTTTTCAAATGGTCAACAGAGATGGTGTCAACTAATATTGATTCAGGAAATCAGTTCTATAGTCGATTTTATGATCTCCAGTTTCGCGCCACACAAAGGTCATCTCTGCTTACGCAGCATAAACAAAGGGTTCGCGAGCCTATTCGCGGCGCGAATCTGGAGCGGATATTAAGCTTTGGGGGTTTTCAAATTTACAATTTTCTTGTCACTATGCTTTGTGCATATATTTAGGCATTCTAGATTTAATTATATGTATAAAAAAAGTAGTTTTTGTAACATTTGAGTAGTGTATGTATAATTATTTATTGGGAGTGTGTGATCTAGAATTAAGAGTACCCATGCATTATGAGTTTCAGAGATGCTACACGCATGACATTTCAGTTGACTGCATGTTGGGTTAGGTAGGGTTTGGCTAATAAATTTTACTGATCTTACCCAATATATCTCAGGAAACCTTATCAGCTATATCAAAGCATTTAATCTTAAAGAGAACTCATTATTTCAATTTCCATTTTGTGACCTATTACTGATTAGTCCAATTACTAGCACGTAGCGAAGTATTTTAGTTGATTCTCGTGTTCTGCTTCCATGATTTAACTGTATTATAAAGTCGGAAACGCACTTAAATGTGTCATGACGCGCCAGAGCTGTCCCCCTCTGGGCAAGTACCATGGGCCCGCTAGTTCCTGCCAGATCACCAACCGATAATTGATAATTATATTTATTTTCCGAAAATCAAACGATAATTATCCTTAAGTGCTAAGAGCCTCCAATAGGTTCAATACGACTCTGGCCAAAGCCGTAAATAACTGATAGACATACCTTGTTTATGAAGGCATAAAATTGATACTTTCATACAACATTTATTGAGCCGATACCTGCTCTGATGTCTTACGAACTACAGGACACGATATTACCCGCCGGCCGCGCGATTCGCCCGGTACAAGCCGCCGGCCGCGCTGGCGTTCGCCGCGCCCCATGGCTTGCTCAGTACATTTCTATGCGTTTGTTTCAATCGCAAGACGCGCCGCCGTACCGCGCCGCGCGTTTTTTCGCTATGGCGAATGTCCCGTAGCCAGGCCGTTACTGTTCGGCTTATGTACTTACGTAGGAAGGGTATTGCTTAAAGCAGTCTTTATGTCCTTTCAATAAGGTTGTAAACATGATGTAATTATTACCTTCAGTCCGCTGCGGCACTGACAGCTGCAAACGTCTTTATTCCGAAGCTATAAAGCTGGTTTTTGAACTGCTCTATCCGATTCTGCAATATATACAATATGATTATATACCCAAATAGTATTCGTTTTTGTATGGTTGTGTACTTTAATAGTATGTACTTAGAATTATACTTGGCTTATCAACGGAAATTAACTGTATTGACATAGCTTTACTTGTCTATTTCAGAAGTTAGTTTTTTATTAAATACGTCACATATGAGTGATATAGAATTTTGTATCTGTTGTCAATTATTTATTATTAAATGTAAAACTAATTAGTTCTTATTTATTTGCTAAGTTTAAATGATTAAGCTGGGTGAATGTTAAATCATTTAAATGACGTTGAAATCGTGTCGTCGTCCTTTTAGTGGTAAGGTTTATTGATTAAAAATACCCTTAGGTTTAGTATCAGAATTAAGATTTACTGCCCCTCTATCACTGCCTGTTATTATTCTGATTGCCACAATAAATTGCATTGATGCATACACAATTTATAAGACTGATAGAAAGCTGACTATTTCATTTAAATTACACTTTTTTTTTATTTGAAATAAATCATCAATATAGTATAGCAAGTAGTTATTCAATAAAAAATACTCAATGTATTGACATAAGTTTGAAATTCAAGAAAACAAAAAAATCATGTATTTATGTTAAAAAGCAACTATTTTGATCACTACTGCCATGCGATTTTGAACTTTAACTAACACAGTAAAGTAACGAATTCAAATTGTGCGTTATTGCCGACGACATTTTCCCTTGCCTGTACCTTATCATAATTTTAAGTAGAACGTAAGTTTTTTAAGCGGTTTCAATATTTCGATATTTTACTTTATTATTTTTATACTTATAAAAATGTTTACATTCAGTACTCTATGTACTTGCCAAAGACTTGTTTATGTATGTGATACATTTAGTTTATTAGTTTTAAAATTTCTACAATAAAATATTTTTTTTTCTACTAAAAAATAACTTTATTACCCTATCTATTATGACAACTTATTATAAATCTGTAAAAATAAATAACAATTATTATAGTTTAGAACGAGGCAACTTTTTTAAACGGTAACAGTTGTGGCATCTTCTTTATCGCTGGTTTTCTTATTGATCAAGTACTCGCCGTGGACCTTCATGTGCACCTTCAAATTGTGATTACCCGTGAATCCTTTGTTGCACACTTTACACACGTATGGTTTTTCACCTGAAATAAATTATAATTTTTATTATATATATAGACTATTTTTCTTTATTTACCCTAAATAATTTCAGCAGAGTATGCTGGATACGTTCCCATCACTCGTGACTGCCTGAGCCGAGATATTATGTTATTCGCTTGTAAGTGTACTTCACACTGCCCCTAAACATGCTATGGCACGGCAAAAGATTCTGAAAGCGCAAATGAATTAGAGTCTTATTTAAATATACTTAGCATTCGAATTTCGTTGATATCGTCACAAGGAAACTTGAGCTTACCACAACGCACAAGGCTTAGCAAATGAACTATCTTAAATAAAAATCGTAATCCATTCTATAATTATTGTCATAAAAATCTGTTAATGCCGGAGGATCCTTGAACGTCCCTCAGCATAAATACTTTGCAGTGCCATACCGCGTAGTTGTAAACATGGTATAAAAATATGCTACATCATGTATTCTCTTTCGATGAATGGCCCAAGACTACGTCACGATCTGTGCTGCCATTAATTAAATCTTCATTAGAATTACCACCGCTCATTGGTCGAAGATGGCTGATGACGTAGTCCTGCGCTAATCACGTGACCTAGCTGTCACGGAAGAGATTGCCGTGTATTCTTACAGCTCGGTTGTAAATAAGTGTACCTGTATGTATCCTTCGGTGCTTGATAAGGACATTGGCGTTGTAGAACTTGGCGGGGCAGTACTCGCACTGCTTGGTCTTGTTGCCGTCGTGCCGGTTCAGGTGCACGGCGAGCGCGGTCTGGCTGCGGTACTGCGCGGGGCAGCGCGGGCACGGGTAGCGCGCCACGTCGCTGTGCACGCGCATGTGCCGCGACAACTGGTGCCGAGGGGAAAGGCTCATTATCATTGGTGCATAAAGTTCAAATTTGGAAACCGGTTTATGCGGACTATGATATTTAAAAATAACTTAAAATTGTTCCACAAATTATCAAATTACTCTTGCATCTTTGATGAACAAGGCTATAGGGTATATCAGATTATCATAAATGTATGACGTAGTTACTACATAGATCTATGAAGTCCGCTTTGTTTGATAACCATCTATCTGTAATCAGTTTTGGATTCCGTCTGGGGTTTTTTTGTATTTAATATCTTTTTGCATAGGTATGTTTTTACCGACGCATTTTTTATTCTACAAAATATATAAACACATACAGGAGGGGTGGATTCTGAAAGGCTATACTAACCTCATATATGATAAATGATAATAATATCCCCCTTAATGCGTGTATATATAGGTATTATATTTACCCTGGAAGCTCCTGCCACTCGTAGACCACATACAGAGCAGATCCGTTCGACATTTTTACACTTGTGTTTGTCGTGCGCCTCTTGACCCGGGAATGGCCTTTTGCAATTTTTACAATAGACCTTTATTGGAGAGTGTTTTCTGACTTTGTGATCCTGAAAATTTAAATATATTTTAGATACACCATCATGTCTGTAATCTCCGAAGGAGTAGGCAAAGGAGCTCTGCCGTGCACCCATATTTTGCTGATGGTATTTGGTCCCAATGTAAAAGGGGGCGAACCTATTGTGGTGGAAAATCCTAAATCCTCCTAATATCAATATTAGGAGGATTTAGGATTTTCCACCACGCTAGCCTAGTGGTAAGGTGACTTTTACAAGACATTCGACAGACGTGCAGGTTTCCTCACGACGTTTGATCATTTAGATATCTTCTTCTTCCAAGCCCTTACAAATTGTATGGTTATCCGTTTCCATTGTACCCTGATTTGGCTGATAACAGATAGGTATCACAAGAGCGACTGCCGTCTGCCCTCCGAAATTCGACGACTAGTCGTAACTAGTGGTAATAAATAAAATTAATTGGTGACTTACATGAAATCCACTGCTATGTTTACAAGAGAATCCACACAAATCGCACACAAAAGTTTTTTTTGAACTGTGTTTTTTTATGTGCGATCTTAAATTTGATTTCGCATAGAACCTGAAATAAATTCTTAATTTAGTCAGCACTAGATGTTGAGATGAGCGAGTTAGTGGTATTTTAGCTTTGAATATAAAAAGTAGCGAGAAAGAATTGAAATAAAACTTATTTTACATATTTTATCGCCTTAATTTCATTTTTTACTTTCATCTGTACAATAAGATTTATTTCAATGTTTAGTAATCGCGTAAATATAAGAAATCAATAACGAAACTATTGTATTGGACGCGAGGTCGCATTTTATTATTATTTTTGGGTTCAAGTATAACCCTCTGTACCAAATTGGGCCATTCTTACGTGAACCTTTTACAAACACACATATCTTTAAACCGCTGGCTCCTGTGGCTGGCTCTCTCAACATGGTTGCCACTTTCCCGTGGGTCTAGATATTTTATTTAAGGATAGATTTTGGTAGTTAAGCACATACCCTTTGGAGCATATATCACAAAAGTATTTTACAGGAGAATGTACTTGCAGTAGGTGACAGTTCATCCTTTTTGGTGTGGGACAAGTTGCTGAACAAATCTGACACACAAGATGGGAGCCCTGAAAACAAATTAAACTTATAGGGCCAAAACAATAGCCGCTATTAAATCGTAAGATAAGGGGAAAGTGCCCGGACGCGAATGTCTCCCGCAGATAATCGCGCGCGATATAAAGAAGAGAGCAATCGCGCGTGAAAGAAACAGTAAAAATAACTTGTAATCGCGCATGTGAATTATTTTTCACCAGTTCTTTTGGTAAAAACAGGGCCCCAAGTCACACAACAGAATCGTAATGAAATGAAAATGTAATGACGTCACAACCATTTCAGAGAAGTTAAATTCTTACTAGAGAACGTTTTGAGTGGAATTTTATATTGTAACTTACCTCTCCTTCAATATGTTGGTTCCTATAATGATGCTCCAAATATAGACACACCCTGAATCGTTTGGCACAAATGTGGCACTTGTACTGGGTCATGGGTATGTGCAGGAGCCTGTGAGCCAGCAGCTGCGACCAGCTGTTCATCATCTCCTTGCATAGGCTACATCGCCTCTCATTTTTGTGAATATCGAGGTGATTGTTCAGTTCTGTCCCATCATGAAAACTTTTTGGACAGAGACCTAAAAATAAAAATCTCCGAAGCAATTGTCGTAAGCCGAGTACTAACGTAACCTACAGTCTCACAAAGCACTCGCACTTACCACAAAGCAGCTTGGTGTCAATGTTATTAATATTTTTTTTAGTTTTTGCTGCTTTTGGATCTTTAGTTTTATTACCTCTCTTATTTGTTTTCTTTAATTTCTTATCTGTAATAATGCAAAAGCATGTAGTGTGTTGTATATGTCACAAAATAACATAATTATCAAAAAACACAATATATGACAAAATTGGTATTTTATAAATAGATTTTTGTTGCAAGAGTCTATTACACTTACTATCTTCATATTTTGTAACACTAAAGTCTTTATGGTCTTCTTCAAAATTATCATAAGTTACTTCAAAGTGATCTTCAAAAAAATTAAAGTCGTCCACATCCTCTTCTTTAACCTCAACTTTGACTTTTTCCGAGTCTTTGTTAAAGGTTGTTGGCATAATTTCTAATTCCATATCATTTGGTGCTGCATATTCCGATTTCAATTCCTGTAATAATATATGATTATGACAAATTCAATAAGATAATTGCAAAGCAGAGAAAGGTTTAATGGAAATTAAAAAAAAACGGAATAGACACATCATAATGTGTGGTCTGATCTGAAATGAAGCTGGCCCCTTGTAGTAAATGGTGATTTTTCAAGGGGTACGCCTGTAGGAGGATTTTGTTACCACAGGACATACTGTCGATTCCAAACTGTTGATGTAAATTTGAAAGTTTTTCTATCTAATATATTGTAAGAATATATACATTTATCAAGAATTGATATGATGTATAGCAAGAGAATGATTGTATAGTCTAAAAACTCACCTTAAACACAGATTCTCTTAAGGCTGTTTCTGAAGCTATACATTTCTCCCTGAACTCTATAAAGCACTTTACCATATCTAAACATGTTTGACATGTTAATTGAGGCATACCATCCAACAAAGTTATCTAAAAATAAAATTAATCACGTCTTATTAAAGTAAGATTACATTTAACACAAAAATACACCAAACTATATATTTATTTTGGCTAGCACGACGGAGCACTATCTACCTAAATACTTACGTTGATATTGGTCAATAGATTATAATTTTCGATAAAAGTTTCATCCAGTGCTAACATTTCTTTTTCGGTTGTCAAACATATTCTACACATCTCCATGGTAAATAGGTATGGTTTTTAATATTAGCTTACTTCTTAATAATAAGCGTTATTTTTTAACTTTTAGTGGTACTATCCAAATTCATTATTATTTTTTCACAATAAATAAACTTTTTGGATTGTTGACGTTATGTAGTAGTTTGTCAAACTGCTGTCTGTCTGTCGCTGTCACATTATCTGCCTGACAGTACTACTTCGATTATCAACGCATAGATATATAGATATAGCGTTGCTGCGAATGAAACATCAATATTTGTGGTGACACCCATTTTGGTTTATAAAAAGTATCTGTGATCCGCCCTTAATCAACGCCCTTTACCATGTGTTCCCAACTAGACTAGACTAAATATATCCACATGTTCATTTTGTAAAGAAAGAAGAAGAAGATCTAAGCGTTATTTTATGTAACGCACAGACTGCTTGGATCGGGAAGGGCCGGACCAAAGAGCTATTATCTATCATTGGTCATGCGTAGCATCTCTAATTCGTCTGTACTGGGGCGGAACGTCAAAATCAAAAATATAATATTCTCTGTGGTCAAAATTTTATCGTAAACCTATCGATTCTGCGAATATTCGTATTATATTTTTCAAAATTATGAAACGTCTTAAAAATTGCAATTATTTTAAAACAAGCTAAAATATTATGTGAAAACGACAGATTGAGATTGAGGTACATAGCAGCCTACTATAATCTCGAGTGCACTCACCGAAAACAATTATCTTTCTGTTGTTTGTTGTGAAAACATTAAAATATAAATTATGGTTGAAAACGGTGGATCTAGCGGCGGGAGCGACAGCCCCAGTGCAACGTGCACACGTTCTGGTCTTCTAGAAACCTTGGTGCGAGGCGTTTGGTATCGAGTCCATTGCACGCTCGAGGAGGACTACATGAGCGTGTGTCTGGACGATGGCTACGACGCGACGACGACCCTGAACGGTACCCTGAACAACAACAACGTTGAAACCCCCAACAGTGACTTCACAGAAGTGCCAGAAGCGATCGCGAACCAAAAACGTTTAGTGCAAGTGGTGAAATCTGACAATAATGGTTTGGGGATATCAATAAAGGGTGGTATAGAGAACAATATGCCGATATTGATATCGAAAATATTCAAGGGCATGGCGGCTGACCTCACGGAACAGTTATATGTTGGTGATGCTATACTATCTGTGAATGGTGAAGACTTGAAGGATGCAACCCATGAAGAAGCAGTTAAAGCATTAAAAAGGGCTGGAAAAATGGTTCAGTTAGAAGGTATGAGCTATTATTTGCTTCACTGTAAAGTAATTGACGATGACCTAGCAAAATTGACCTTAATTAGACTACTGTTTGAGAGTATGTAGACTTGATAATTGAGCTAATCATCCGTTTCACTGTAGCTTGAGTCAATGATTCATGGTGGAGGCTGGTAGAATATTATTTTATCCTAGCCCCTATCTATCTCAAATGCTATGAATTTCTTTCCTTAAAAGCTATTGTATGCTATTATTTCTGCTGTGTATTATTTTTAAAGGTAGTTACTGTGAGGGAATGAAGATACAGAGAAATATGAGTCTATGATGATGAATGGCTTCTGAGAATTGTGTGATTGAAGTAGCAAACATTTGTTGTAACACCACTAGTGTTAACATATGATAAAATAGCAATTTTTACAAGTTATGTAAAATGACAAGCTTGCTGACTTTCTTGTTGTGTCTTCCTAGTTCATGTTGCCTTTATGAACTTAATGATTTAGCTTCCACTCTCATGCCAAAAACTTATACTCTACTATATTTTCAACTTGCAAAGATTAAAATTGATTGAAGTCGAAAATTGAATTATTTTGGGCTGATTAGGATATATACTTTTACAGTGAAATATCTAAGAGAGGTGACCCCATACTTCCGCAAGGCATCCATCATCAGCGAGGTTGGGTGGGAGCTACAGCGCGGTTTTATGGCGGATACTCCACCCTCGCCGCCCTCGCCGCGCCGCCGACGAGCCGACACGCGATACGTACCATTGCTCATGGCCTGTATTGCTAAGAACCTGCGGCACAGAGACCCAGGTAATGAAAAACACCATTTTGTCTGTAATCTCTGATTTGTGGTCACATTACTAGAATTATATTTGAGTCAAATATAATTCTAGAAATGAAAATAAATTAAGGGAATTACATTGATAATAGGTAAACAATGTGTGTAGTTTGCGACAATGAGCTCACTTCTTGTACTTATACAATTGTGCTGTTTTAGTGTTGTGAGAAGTAAATAAATCCAATCTGCAACTTTAAAACAGCTGAGACTATTTTGGAGGGTGTGCTCTACAGTAAGGTTGATTTGTGTCGGCGAAATATCCCGTGTGGTGTGTTAATGCGTGGTGGTGTTGTCGCAGAGGAGCGCACGATCGAGATCTACTCGCCGGACGGCGTGCACGCGCTGGCGGTGCGCGCGGGCAGCGCGGGCGCGGCGGCGGGCTGGCACCGCGCGCTGCACGCGGCGGCGCGGCGCGCGGCGCGGGCGGCCGTGGCGCGCGCGCGCCCGCGCCTGCGCCCGCTGCTCGGCGACGTGCGCTACGCCGGCTGGCTGGCCCGCCGCCCGCCGCAGGACCATGTATGTTAAATAACAGAATTACGCCAAAAAATATGAGCACCACAATATTCCCTAAACGAATCGTTTTGGACTTCCCCGAAATCCGAAAATGGCGAGTTTTAATCCAGTAAATTTTTTAATTATTTTCAAATAGTTGAGTGCATCCGGCGGATCCGACAGTTCCGATGAAGCCGACGGCTGGACACCGACGTTCGTCGCGATTACAGACCGCGAGCTCAGGTAAGACTGTGTAACAGAATATGATGGTAATTATTATAAAATAACAGGTCTCACTCAACCTTTGACACGGCATGACTAATTGTTGGTTGCGGTTGATTGACCTTAAGATTTTTATTAATTTAATAGCGAGATTGACTTACAAGGTCGGTATGTAGCTGCAGGCACAGTGGTATGCATACACTTATTAGGTATGCTTATTTTTAATTGTTGTACCAGTTTTTAAGGTATAGGGCTTAGAGTAGATGAAATTACTATAAGACAAAAAAAATTGCGTAACTACAAAACATAATTAAAATTATAATAATCTTTTCCTTGATACACGTTTAATTCTCGTTTCAAATAGCATGAACCGTTTTGTTAGAAATGCTGTTTAATATAACACAATGAAATCGAGAACGTCTTTTAATTAAAAAAAAACTATTTATATAATAATTATTTAAAAGGGACCTGAATACTGAATCTCATAAAACACACACGACATGAAACATAATAATAATCATTTTATGTCGATTAGCGTGTTAACTAACGGCATTAGGCGCAGGTGTAGCAGGACAATATGAAATGAATGTATGTCGGTAGGTTGTACGAGGCGGCGCCGTGGTCGGGCGAGGCGTGGTGCGCGCCCAGCGAGTGCCTGAGCCTGGCGGCGACGCGGCTGGCGTGGTGGCGGCGCGGCGGCGGCGGCGCGGCGCTGGGCGTGCGCGCGGGCACGCCGGCCGGCCTGGCGCTGCGCGCGCTGCGCGCCGACACGCCGCACGACCTGGCCGCCGCGGCCGGCGCGCTCGTCGACGGCGCGCACCGCGCCGTGCGCGACCAGCAAGAGTTCACCTTCCGTGAGTTACATTTGTTTGTACGTCCACAGAACTGTACACGACAGTCCTTTTAATAATGTAAGCTTCTTCCATCTCTCTCATACCACAGAGTTCATAAATAAGTATGACAGTAACAGCATGTTTTTTCGATGACGTTACGATTATATTAGAAGTTCTTGCACTCAACTTGCGTGCATACTGTATATAGTCGACTAGGTGTGACGTCACACGACGAACGAAATCAAGGTATCGTGAACTCTGCGTTTACACAGATAGACCCGCATCGTGTTTTCTTATAAAATACTGTTGACGAAGAACTCTCCCAGCTAAAAACGTTTGTATTTTAAAGCCAGTGGGAAGATGAGTACTCATTATTGTATACAAAACTGTTTAGCAAGTGAAGATAATGTGGCAACAGTGAAGTTTTGGCACATGGGAATTCTTGAATCGTAGTGATTTTTAATTGCGTGATTTTACCGATCGTAGCCGGTGGATGCGAGTGGCGGAGGACCGTGATGTGTGGAAGTCGTTGGGGGAGGCCTATGTCCAGCAGTGGACGTCTATCGGCTCATAGATTAGATACCGATCGTGGGGAAATTTTATGTTGGTTTTTTGTTTATTTGGTGGGATTTTGTAATGGTGTGTATGTGTGTGTCGGTCGGCAGGGTGCCGGTTCCGCGGGTCGTGCGCGCGGCTGTCGCTGGGCGCGGGCGGCGTGTGCGTGTGGGAGGCGGCGGGGTCGCTGGGCCGCGGCGGCGCGCGCGCGCTGTACCGGCGCGCGCTGCACCAGCTGCGCGCCTCCGCCGACGACGACCGCGCCGCGCTCTGGCTGCACTTCGCCGACGACGACACGCTGGTCAGTCACACCACACAACACACTATACTACAGTACCACCTACACTGTCATATCGGACCTCCCGGGCCCCAAGTCTGCTAACACAATCGATTCATAATCGAACAGCAACCGCATAGTAACGGTCACTTTTGACAGATATTGTATGGGATATCTGTCAAAAGTGACAGTTACTATGCGGTTGCTGTTCGATTATGAATCGATTGTGTTAGCAGACTTGGGGCCCCGGTGTCGTTCGTTGATCCCAAACAGGTGTTTTTTCCTTGGCTACCGGTTAATTTGAGAAACTGGTAACTAGCCGGTTAATGGGACCAATATTGGCGGCAATTTTTTTTTTAACAGGTTTATTTCATTTCCATTCACCAGATGAAATGAGATTTGCGTGTCGCTCAATGAAAGTGGTGTCATTGCTCAAACAAATTTGGAGGAACCGAGATGATAGCATGGAATTAACCAGTTACTAAACCTTAATTACCTGTTTATTTAAGTATACATAAGTAAGAAAGACAGAATAAGTGGACTTTGTTGTATAAAACAAAGTTGTCTAAGTTACACCATTTATAACTCAAGAATGAGTGGGCCGATTTTTATGATCTTTGATTTTTGCATTAGTGTCCGCCCCGAATAGTAGAATAACTATTAAAGAATAGGAAAAAACACTAAAGATAAAAATAATAATAAGAGTCACGAAAATAATAAAAGACTTCGAAGTAATTATAAAGATAATTTAATTTCTAATACATTTGATTCTGAGGCGATACGAAGATCGCCGGTACAGCTAGTTATATATAGATAAGATTGTCCAGCGGATTGAATAGAGGTCTTTGACCATCCTACATTTCTGTCGACCCTCAGGAGTTGGACATGGAAGGCAGTCCGAAGCCAGCAGTGTTCATCCTCCATAACCTGCTCTCCGCCCGCGTGCACTCCCTGCCGGCAGAGGGCGCCACCCCGCCGCTATAACCCGAGGACCAGCACTGGCCCGACCTCAGTGACGTACTGCCCGCCTGCCCGTGAGCCACGACCTAACTTGCTATTAGTTACGTAGACATAGAGTTCTTTATTGCTTGTTTTATTTGAACATTATTGACAGAACGACGGTGTAGCTGTGAATAAAGAAAGAAGTATTCTGTGTAAGGGAAAATGAATCATAATTGAACTGAATTACAATGTGAAAATTTAAATTTCTGGTATTCATCTGAAAGAGGGAGAGCCGACCCCAATTTTTATTGAGAAGAGATAAGAAAAAAGGTTACTTTTTCCGTGCGTTTGATTATAATTATCATCGGAGAAAGCTCAGTGACATAACTGAAATTGAAAAAAACAATTAATTGAAAATCTATGTGCGTGCGTGCGGACGACTCGACATGCACTTGGTCGTTTATTTTTTAAATTTCTACATTTTCTGTATCACGAACCATGGTGTATAGCGTGTAACAAAATGGTATAAATTGTTATTGTTTTTTTAAGATAGCGATCCAGTATCAAGTAAACTAGTGTTATTTTTAAATTTACAATATTTTGATAAATTAATGTTCCAATATGAGCTTTATATTTTAAACTATATTCGTTACACCCTATATATGAGTGTACGTCATAATGATGCTGCAATAAAGGAGTGCGTAGTGACGTCACTAAGTTGCCCGTAGCGGTGAAGTTTACTCTTCAATCACTTATATAATATGAATAACGACGATTACTTTTAAGCATTTTCAGTAAAATGTAGATTTTTTTCGACCCGATGGGCTTAAATGCCGTGTTCCACAAAAGCCTACAACACATTTATTCATTAATAGTTACTATGCCCTCATGAATCTCAAACTGACGTATCTGTGATGTACCACATTGTATCATAGAATTTATCCTACTATAAATTTTAACTCCGTATCAATACAAACTTATTTTGTTATATTATTTTAGTGACTGACATTTAAATATTTCTGATTCTTTATAGCACTTTTGCCTCTTAGTGAATGATGTAGCAACATACATAAATTAAGTAACATATACAAAACTAAGGAATGGGCAAGTTCCTTTTTCAAACTGTATTTCCGAGTTACCTTTTTAAATTATGGTCCATATATTTAATAAATCCAGTTCTCAGTAGTGATGGGTACTTAAAGAATCACAAACCCCCATTCCTATTTCAAACAGATATTTGTACATACCTCCCTATCTATCTAACATTGCCAAAAAGTTCAAAACATAATCGACAATACTCTATTTGACGTTATGACGCAGTTTTTTTTATATGTATAGTCAATCTAAATTTATCTAAGTGTCGTTGAAATAAGCTTGTCATTAGGGCCGGGTAGACCGTTTCACTTCAGGAGTGTTTCTGCCTGACATTGCTTTTCCAAAGAAGTCAGTTCATCAGTTTTATGGCTACAGTTAATTCAAAGCTACAAACTAATATTAGTTCTATACTTAGAAGAAATAAAACGCATCTTCTTTTGTGGTGAGTGTCCCTTTTTGTGGATTCTAAAATAGTTATTATACGTAAATGTTAACGTGTGAGCAGGAATTAGGATGCGATATTGCGTACTCACTCGCACTTAACAGTCCTAATTAGTAAGAGTTAACGCGCAACGTCAGTATCCTGCATACATACATTTATGACTTTTGTGGTCAGTTTGTAGCTTTAAATTTCAAGAGTTCCCCCCCAAATTTATAAAAGTTTTAATAATTTTACAATGACATTGTAAATGGTCGAAAACTTTTTATAAATTAGGGCCTTCCAATATAGTAGATTATTAACATAGTGTAGTAAATGTAATTGTCGTTTCAATTGATCGCGATGTATTTTTATAATTTACGTTGTAAATAATTAGGTTATACTGTTTTATATAACGTACATTCCCAGAATGTAGGATTCCATTTGCTTTAAATATTTTTAGCGACTCATCTCAAATAAGGTAGTGTACGGTAGTGTAAGATTTCAAAAATTGTATATTTAATTGTATATTGCAGGAACATAGCAATGTATCAAGAAGGGCAATATTATGAAGTGATATAACATACATGTTAATAGATAATTTATTTATTTTAAATAATAATAATCCTGACGAACATTTATAATTTCATATCACATTAATTCACACGCTTATTTGGTTGACGGTTGGTTAATAATATTCGTGTTTTCTTTTCTTTTATATATATAAATAATAATATTATACAATTAATACTTATATTATTTATTAATAAATGCTATGTAACCTCTTAATATTACTTTAAAATAATAGTAAATTATTTGTTACTAATAAAACGAATATTAGTCTTTAAGTTATGAGGAGTACTCATAAATATAGTTACCAATAAATTGTAACCATGGGGCAGTATCGGGGCAGTAGATGTAATTGGTTGCATATCGATATATCTACGCTAAGTTACTAATAAAATGTAATCTCTTAGAATTTCTACTGATGACATTCCTTCGTATTACGGTACATGATAAGGGATGAATTATATTTAGCTGCAACTGTTCTCATCGGGGTATATTTCCATGTCATGTCAGTGCGTGGATGCATGTGGCAGGAGGTCCTCTGTCTCGTTTCAACGTACGGATTACCAATGTGCGAAAATGAGATGCCAAAAATATGCGGACGCATGCAGCTAGGTGTGGTTTATCACTTACAAGTCTCACATGTATGTAGTATTAGAGTATACATATAAAGACTCTATGGACTAGACTGTATAGAAGTAAAGATGTCAACTGTGAGTACAATATTTCACTTAAGCACGGACTGAGTTATTTTGTATTGATGTTATTGTAAAATCAATCCAATAGAGTTATACTAAAGTTGTTATTTTTTTGTGTTTCCTCCACTCAAGATTATTTTGCGAGACTAGTCTTAAAAGTGTTGCGTATAAAATAAGACTGATTTTTTATTTATTTTAGAACCCATTTTTGGTTTTTAAATATTAATTAACGAAACAGTGGCACTATTTCTACACCGTCTATGCAGAACGCTAGAATTATAATAACTCATAATAAATTCATTAATACTTAGGTATCTGTATATTCCACTATCTTTAAGGTAGTTGTTATCTACATTCATATTGTTTATAAACTGAATGCTATTGTTAAAACATTCCCCCTTTACAAGAACACAGCCTAAATTAATTTATAATAATGAAAAAAATAAAGTTCAACCTTACAATGTGATGCCATTGTATTTTTTTTTTTCTAAAACCAACTGTGTTCCATGAATCTCACCCAAATAGCATAGAGTTTTTGTTATGTTGTAGTCTGCTTACAGACTTCGTAGTGAAGACTACATCCTTATTTATACCCAGTATAGTAGGGTAAGCACGAACTTTTAATGTAATCGTTACGTGATCGAGAAAATATGCTGTCAGTGTTATACTTATTTATGAAATCCTTGGTGTGAGAGGGATGGAAGACGTTACGTTTCCAAAATGGTATATAAAAACGATGTGCTTGAGGTAATGATCAACCGAACTAGCGCCCGACAAAGAGAGACAGCTTTATACAAAGAAACGAGACACTGATAGCTTCCTGTTTGGGTCTCAGATGTGGATTTCCCCATTCAATATTTTATCTTACTGGTGCCAACACCTAATCGCGAATGATTGTACTTTTTTCCCTTTCTCTCAAGCGTCAATCAGATGGTCTGGTCAGACAGACTTTTAAGGAGTGTATGAGCAATAGCATTTCGTCGCCACTAACATAATGCTGTAATCGTCTTGTATAATTTTCAAATTCATCTATAAGATTTCTAAAATGTGTTTAAAATGCTAGCTGACTTGTGAAATACTATTGTGGTCAATCGGTAGCTGACATAGCATTATAATTGTAGTACATCTGTCATTCGAGCATTAAAAACAACGAAGAAAATATAATTTTGTTTTTTTTCTTTACTTTTGACTCCATCATACTGAGTTACTACCCTGACTTTATAATGAGTTATGTAGGGAAATTGTGGAAGGCTACGAACTAATAAAAGCTGATAAGATGTAAATGAAGGTAATAAAACCCCTGTGAATCTATATCCTGAATCAGGCATGTACAGAGGCTGACCGCAAAGTTAATAAATAATAATAATATCGCCAGACGAACACACAAATTGTAAGGTAACTAAGCACCGCTTGTAATATGGGTACCGTACATAGATGGGGGCGATCCCAGTAGGTATACATTATTTAAATAGATATTAAACATCCATGACTCGTGTACAAACATTCGTGCTCATCACACAATGTTTTCCCCTATCAGGATTCGACCCTGGGACCCTCGGTATGGAAGGCAAGGTCACTACCAACTGAGCTAATCAATTAACGATTATGTTGCTAAAAACATTATTGTCATTTATATGTCATTCGGGTCACATTGTTATAAAAGTAAATGATTAAAAGTCGAGAATCATTCGCTTAGTTTCCGAATTCGCTCTCAGTCGAGTTGCATCAGCGTTTTACTGCTCAACGCGACAAAGTGTGTGTGGTTCGTGTTGTTCTGAGGGAACGTCCACGTTTCATTAGGTCGAGAGGGCGCGCCGCACGGGGCGCTGGCCGCCAGAGGGCCCTCGCGAGCCTACTTCAATAGTCGGCTTATTACAATCTATACAATAGCTGCAACACCACAATCAAATTTAACCCTTATTAACAAACGCTAAAGTACAATTCACCTTGTATACATATGCATTGGTATGAATAGTCGTGTCTGCGCCATTGTCTCGCCGTTCTATTGAAAAGCTGATATAAGAAATTACCTACCTTACATCTGTTGTTTGCAAAACGGATCATTATTATACCTACTTCTGGTTAAGCATTAATTCAGCAGTTGCTTCACGAAAAACTGGCGGGGCGTAACACACCAGAAGGCTATCTAAATAAATAAATATTCATTTCTTATATTTACGCGAATACTACACGTTAAAATGAAACTAATCTTACAGATTTTATCGCGTTTCTTTTATGTTAATAAATGCTTAATGTTAATAAATAAAAACATCCTAATTTCAATAGGGAAGATGGTTGGGTGCTACCGACTTGGGATCCAGTAATTAATATAATTAAATCCAAAACCAAGCGCACCATTGCAAGACCTCAAGACACTGTGAGCACTTTCTACATAGATCGGACCGCAAATGACAACTAAATATGAGGGTACCCCAGTTCAAACTTTGACACTAGGACGTCACACAACTCGGTCCTCCCGCCCGTGACTATGGTTGCTGTAAAACAGCCGAAACGTCGGTTAATAACTAAGCTAAAACATAAAATAAACACGATAAAATCCGTAAGATTACTTTCATTTCAATGAATAAATATCTCTACTTAAACACACAAGCTAAGCAACGTTTTTTTATTGTTATGGGTACCGTACGATTGAGGGTACGTGTCTTTTTCGAAATGTTCTTCATCGAAAATCGAAACAGCGCAACCGTCTGCAGTAAGCCAGGGCCTACCCTCAAACCACGACCAGGCTACCAGCAAACATGACCCATTATATAATCGCTGACATTTTAAAAAGCTACAAGAAACTTACTCCGAATAGGTTTATTTTATACCGGCTCTCCAAAAATCTCGCCTAACTCGGCCCATTGATCACTGAAGCTGTCACTTCGTCTCGGCTCAATTAATATAGGCACGTACCAAGCATATTCGGGGCTGTCTCGTTGTTCGAGTGCGAATTCATTGCGACGCTATAAATTCAGTTAAAACGTCGTGTGCCTGCTTCTTCCGGATGATTAGCGGATATCTGGTGATGACGTTTTCAAGTGAGCTGAAATTATCCGCGATCCACACTTTGGTAGTCATTACAATAATCCTTCGGTTGGTTGGGGAAGAGTGATGACAAACCAAAGTGGTTAGAATTAAACGTTAATTGCGTAATGGTCTGTTGGGCTACCCTTTTAACCGAGTAGTTTCGGGTTCGATCCCCAATCTAGCCATTAAATTATTAACATTAGCCCATTCCTAGCACAAGCTTTTGCTCAGTTGGGGCTACCAGGACTTATTTTTAAAAAGAGAGACCTTCAAATGTCGGTTATTTGTTCAATCACAGACTCGTCTGATCTCCACAATAAGCTGGCTCAAATGTTGCTCTAATTAGTAACCCTATTATTGCACATCATTTGTCATTGCCATTTGATTATAAGATAATAATTGTGTTAGCAAAGCAAGCTGGCTAGGATTGTAGGATTGTGTTAGATCGCTAACACAATGCTACAATGGTAACTAGAAATACTTATTTATTCTTATAATCAGTAAAATATATACCTGCGTAGCTACTATAAAGTAGTCACCTACGAACTACTACGCCGTAGCGTGTAGCAAGAAGCGATATTTTTACCCGCAATTTAGTTCGCGTAGACATTATTTATTATTGCCTATTATTTACCTACTGGGCTTCAATAATGATGAGAGAAGGTAGGGAGTTGCTTATAATTTATAGGTTAATTAATTATTTTTTTCACTTTGAGAACCAAAAATCGATTAGTTACTTGTGCACGTTTTACTCAACCTAATACTTAATCAGATTTAAGTAGTTATCAGTTTTCTCTCCTCACACTCTATTTGCAAAACAGAGGTTCTCTAAGCAAGGAGAACAAAGTATAATAATACAAATAATTAAAAAAGTACTTGTAGCTAGGTACCACAAACTTGTATAGTTATTAACTGAGTTCACAGCACTTGTGCATTGGCTCTTATATAAAAGTTTCAGGAGCGCGGCACGGCAGTGTAAATCATAATTTTGTGATGCAGTGCAGCCAGCGGAGATGCAGTGCGCGAAGTTACTCGTTGTGTAAAAGTAATTTAATATGTAGGCAGAATAAATACGTTGCCTTCGCCTTGCTCGCTTACCTGAACCGTAAAACCAGTGCTGCCAGATGTGATTTTCTATTTATACCCAAATTTGAAATTATTTTTCTCCAAAATGATACAATTTGCTTGAGTTTTACCCAAAGGCAAAAAGTTGATATTATCGATGCCAAGGTTTTTTTTTTCTCCAAATTTTTCTCCAAGAATTTCATTTCTCCAAAATTTCTCCAGAGCCAAAATTTTTACCCAGAATTGCGAAAAATATACCCAATCTGGCAACACTGTAAAACTGGTGATGTAGTATGAATACATAACTGGTAATACCCAAACGGTACATTTAGCTGTGATCCTGCATTCTGGACTAAGGGTACCTCGGGTTCGAATCTTGGTAGTGGCAAATCTTGTGTAATGAACACGAATGTTTGTACTCGAGTCATGGATGTTTAATTATACATAATAAGTAATTTTATACTGGTATTGTCTCCAGTCAATTGGATACTCACAAATCCGCTTTATTAGATACCTATACCCATCGTAATACACGCGTTGCATAGTTTGACACCTTACAGTATGCGTGTTTATCTGATGCGATCCGATATTAATATTAAAAAAGAAAACATTTGGTAGCTAGTCTTTCGTAGAGTCGCTAATAAAGTTAGTCTTTACAAATCGGGGTATGAACATGGAATTAAGTTGAAAAGTAGTGGGTACCTTCTTACCCCATACACTGGTTGCTATTTCGGCACCTACTTACGTCTTTGTGACGTATTAGGCCTGTTCGACCTACGTGGTAGGTAACATAGTATGTCCTAAAGATACATATATTTTTAAAAAATAGATGCCATATCTCTTTACTTGAGTTATTTAATTAAACAGGTGTAATGTATACGAAGCCGTGGTGGTAACAAAGAAGAAGCTTTATAAAGCATAATTAATTTATTTCCATCGCATATATCTTGAGAACAATGTGAGCCGTATCCGATGTTATCTTGTTTGTGTTTCAATCAAAGGCGATGCGATAAAAACATGTTATGTTACTAGCACAAGTAGCTACTTAAGTATGCGAATATGTCCTCTATTGCATTTTAGAATTGTATATTACTGCAACTCTTTCTCTATGTTGGCTATTATAATAGGTGTCGTGCCGTTACAACTAACTAAAAAAATAAACAAAGGTGAGTAGGTACTTCACTTTGTCTAAATATAAATTAAACATTGCCTTGATTTTTAACATGTTTGTGACACAAAATCTAATTTCAGTTTTATTTAATATTATTTAATAAATATATAATATCGCCAGACGAACACTCCCACTCCCACACTGAGTATCGCTTGTATTATGGGATCGTACTGTGGACTGGGGGGACCCAGTATATAATTCTTAAATAGATATTAAACATCCATGACTCGGATACAAACATTCGTGTTCATCACAAAAAGTTTTTCCCATACCAGGATTCGAACCCGTCACCATCGGCGCATAAGGCAGGGTCACTGGCAATTGAGCCTATCAGGATCGATGGAAAGGATGTTGTAGCCTCTATCATTAAGTAGTTACTTATTTCTCCTTATTCAAGAACAACTTTCTAAACATAGCCCTTCTAAATGAAATCCTTTTACTATCCAATTAAAGTTTATAATTCTTATTCCGCTTTAGTGATGGGCAGGGGGTACCGATTATATTGCATTCTCCGCTAGTTTGCAATTTTCCGCTCCAGCGAGACTGACTTCAGCCGGCAGCACTGTCTAGGACAGTGCTGCGACGACGTGCTCATAAGATTGATTGTGTCATAAGTAGGTATAAAATGGTCTAGTTTTTAATGCTTCAGATTCAATGATGTTGCAAGAATGTGATCTTAAATAAACGCAACGTAGGCATGTCCTATTTTGTATTTAGTTTAGGGCTGTTTATTGGTGGGGCGTGCGTGGTATGGGATTTCTTTCTGGATACTTTCAATAATTGTTAGTTACATACAATTAAAGATTTAACTAGTTATTTATTTATCCACGTAGGATCTAAGTACATAATATTATCTTGAGTCTTTTTCTGTTGGCTGATTGGCATCTTGAAGGTATTTCTGTTGGATGACAAGCTGTTTATCCTGTGACGATAAGTATGTCGTTACTACATGGCTCATGATTACCTATATGTCATGAAAACATTGTTATCCATTTAAAGATGTTACACAGCGCATAATTGTCTATGTCCGTAATATATTTGAAGAGCAAACAATCCGACTGGAGTTACGTCAATCCATGGATTATCAAACGTAACATCAAACGAGTAGAGTTGCCATTGTTCGTACAGAGAGCGCTCTGGCGTTCTGACAAAGTGACGTGTATTGACGCCGACTAAACGTTAATGTCGCTCATTAGCACATCAAGCCGGCTCGCTAAATACACTGTGCACAAATTGTTAGTGTGGAGCTTCACAAAGCTAACTTTTAGACTAGTTCTAAACATGAACGTATGATGCTGTGTAGTAAAAAGTTTGCAATATTTTATGTTAACATAGTTTGGGAGCATCAAACTTCGGAATTTTGGGATTATTCCAGTGACACCTAAGCTCTAAATAAAAAAAATGGCATCCGAACGCTCCTTACCCGTGCGTCTCAGTGGTCGGACATTCTGGTCATATTCTTATATGTATAGTCTATGGTCATATTAGAAAAGTAAAAACATAGAAATACCTATAGTGATCTCAAATGGCAGAAAACTAGTGTGAGGCTCTATGAGGTAGAATATAGGCCCTATAAGGTAGCTGTTATACGCCAGTCCCGTGCCTATTCGAATCTATGAGGTCACACTACAGCTGCAGCGACGCCCAAGGCTATTTATGTTCCGTATCAGTCTTAACACTGTCTGTTCATTAGTCGACCTTGTCTTTGAAATCTCAATCATGTTGGTACTGTACTGTACCATCCAATTAACTAATGGGGCCAACTATTGCTTCACTTTGAATAGTACGACATTGATTTCGTAGATCTTGAGGAGTTGCTTGGAATTTAAATTAAAGGTTTCAATTAATTTCATTTTGCTATTGATGTGGTCGTTGATATAAAAAACTATAATTAAATAATTCTCATTGGTCTTCATTCACTACAGTGACAGTAGTACACATACAGTAGTTCCTATAATTATAACAGCTTACCGGATAATCGTCGATCAGTAACCGATTATTTCTTTTGTGTTTTTTTAATCTCCTCCACACTTGTCGTTGGCAGAATCATCGGTAAACGATGGAGCCATAATTTTTAAATGGAATTGGAACAATATAGTTGTCAGCAAATACTTTTTTGTAGCTCAATCTAAATATATGCATGCACAATTTATTGAAAAACTCAGTAGGTAATATTAATTAATCTGTTTCATGAATAAATTCGTCATGGCACTTGTGCAAATTGAAAGCTTGTCCTTTAAATTATTCATGGCAACTCAATTTAAATTAAAATCTATACAGATTGGCTGTTTTTCTCTAATTAGAATTGAAGCCCTGGCGAATTTGGGCTATTTGCGAAATAAATACCTGAATTACGGAATGTTGGTTCGGTCAGACCCACAGATCTAATTCTGGTAAGTTAACTTTAGTTAACATTTTAATTATATCGTTAATTCACATACAACGCAACACATAAAGTATTTTTTTCTATTGCATTAAGATCTATAGGTATTTTACGTTCATATTTAAACGAAAGCTCAAAACTGACAATAGAAATTGGACTTAAAAACAAATGACTCTACCTACACTTTAGAATAGAAATCACGAGCATGACACATTGCTAAGTGTGGGACTCTATAGTTAGTGTGTTCGTCTGGCTATATTATATGTTAATCTCGACTTTTTTTACTAGCAAATATAAAGTCGAAGACAATATCACAAATGTAAGCGTCTCTCCAAAATTCTTTCAGATGTTATGCGCATTACAATTCGGCACCAACGTGCTCGAGTGTGTCCTCGGCAATCGGCTAAAGAGGTCCGCTCGAGTTTTGAATTAATACCTTTCCGATCGTGATTACCTGCGCTAAGGAAACAGGCCGAACGCCCTGTGACGGTCGTGACTTAATTAAAGCGAACAAAAATCGTTCACCGTTTTGATCTTCGAGTGTATCTTAGGCCCTGGTTTTGTTGCAAAAGACATAGGCGGAGCGATAGGCGTTTTTTAATGATAAGAATTTAATTCCGGTGATGTTAACCGATCAGTAGGGTTAGCAGGAACTTAAGGTCACTGGGGCTAATAGATAATTTCTGCGGTATTCGCAACTACTTATTATACCCAGGTACAGTCACGAACTGTAATTTGTGTGTGAAAACGTCTACCTTAAAAACTACGATTTTGACTGACATTATACTAGGGGCAACTGCTCTTAGATATGCCAACATACTCGTATACGACTTTATTGCAGTGTAAGTGTCATTGAAAATATTAATGAAATGGGTCCCGTATTAAAGTTTGTGACCGTACTATAAGCTTCGGTCAAAGATCTAAATGCTCTAGCAAACATATAACGCATTATATTTAAAGTCTTACACATTTAACATAGCAGCTACTTAGTGTGCCAAAATTGTTTATTTTTTATTTTTTTGAGTATATGGTCTATACAGTTGGTTAATATGCGAGTACAACAAAAATGTGCAAACCGTGAAATCGGTCAAGGGGAGGGTCGATGAATCAACGTAGCTTCCGCTACCCGCTATGTCCAACGTACCGCTATAGCCGTGCAAGCTGAACGGACAGAAGTGGAACAACGTCGGCTTTGAAGAAATCACGCCCTTTCGTTACGTACGTCTTCATCGCGCTAATAACCTTAGAACGGAGTTTCCATTTATTTTTTCTAAAGTTAATATTTAAATTTTTGTAGCTACCCTCGGTATCATGACCAGTAATAAAATAAATTTCTGTGTAGTACTGAAGTCCTAAACATCCTCATAAACGGCAGTCAGTATTTCGGGAGACCCCTTTCATGAATGGGATAAAAAACGCGTATTGGTATATTAGCCCATGTCAAAGACAAAGTCAAAGTCAAAATCAAATCGTTTATTTCGTATAGGCCTACGGGGGCACTTACAAATCGTCAGTACACTTTTTTTCTTAACTCTACAACTACATGACGAAATTCAGTCAAATCCATTTAGTGGAGTTTGTGATACCTAGAGTTTTGGAAGGAAAACGCAAATATTTGATTCTAATTCACTCCCCTTTGTAGTTAGTTTCAAAGACAAATTATTATAAAATTACGCCCTGAAAAGTTGATATCATTACATAAACTCTGCCAAGGCATGGGGCTTCTTATCTACCTAGTAAGAACAAATGGTCTCCAAAATGCGCCAGCTCCCTTTATTTACCATGAAGTCTCGATAACGTAGTCTCCGAGGGATTCTACTTGATTTTTTATTAACTCCAATAGATATCCCTCCAATAGATTCTCAGTATTTTAACGGATAATTTAAAAACTCCTTTTAGTTGATCTCATTTTGCTTGTGAGCAAATGTTTCCTAACATTTTAGTGACTTTAGTCATAAGGTATTTTACAATGGCATTTTTTTTCTGTAGTCGGTTTAGGTCAGACTTACGACTAATTAACCTAATTGCCTAATTTAGTTCATGCATTACGTCTTCAATGGCAAAGTAAACACTGATTTATTATATAGATGTACTTTTGATACTGATTACAGAATTCAGGTGTAATTAATTAAGTAAGTAGTTATTTTATATTTGATGCCTATATATTTTGTACATTTCCATTCCACTGAGCGGATAAATATAAATAATGTTTCATTTTTAAATTTCGCGAAACTAATAGTAACTAAGATAAAAAAGCCAC
Source organism: Pheosia gnoma (assembly GCA_905404115.1). NCBI lineage: Eukaryota > Metazoa > Arthropoda > Insecta > Lepidoptera > Notodontidae > Pheosia > Pheosia gnoma. The sequence continues at coordinate 2,904,736 of FR989901.1, read as the reverse complement.
AAAAACGTGTATATTTTTCGTCCATTGTTATCTCGCTGGTTTTACCCTTTCAAATGTCAAGAGATTTCTAGTTTCTGGACTCCTGAACAGCCGTAGATATCGTTCAGAACCCTAATCTAGCTGCAAAATATACATGAATATGTTGAAGTTATTAAAAATAATGTTCAAATACATTTTGACGATTGAACAAATATTGGACTGCAGAATAATAATAATGGGTCATGTGTATTTGCTCATAACTTATTGTAAACATAATTTGGTTAGTTTCGGTTCGATATTAGCATAACATCGTAACTTTCTGATGTACTATCTGTGTAGTTAATATGTAGGAACGTGAACTTTCTAGTTTCAACGCGGCGGCGGCTTATGAATACATTGGTTAACCCTAACCGGGAATTAATTTTGAACAGTTAGTTAAGTAATTATATTTATTTTATCTGTCATTTTTTACGAAAATATAACTGAATAGCCCACCAATGACTGTAGATAATAAATGATAGCCTGACGATGACATTTTTAAATGATAGCTTATATAGTGAGGTTCCTTCACCTTATGGTCTTAGATGAGCTCCTAATTCCGGATACGGATGTCGCGTCAGATTTTTTTTTTGCAAAACTTTGATACTACACATTAATTGGACGAAATAAAATATAAATTATCTACTCATAGTATAAATCGTACTACCACGAATTTATTCCAGTTTTGCTAACATTATGCGATTAGGCTCTTGTGTACACTGGCCTGTAGAACTCCAAAAGTGATAAGTGAGTGAGTCGTAGTACGTATGTATATAGTTTTAAATAATACCGAACATATTTAAAAACATATAAATTACCAATACTATTGTCTTAAATCTCATCCAATATCTCCACTATTACGCCGCCAGTATTAGTTTTCGCGTCGAACGTAATAAACGTGCCGGCACGACTAGCAGTGTAATGAAAACAAGTGGCTTATTTAAATGTCTGCCCCCTTATTTGAGTTAGGGCGATCTCGCACCTGAGCACGGGGGCTTAAGGAAAGGATGCTAAATAAATATTTTCTAAATGGAAAGGATAAAGGGCACGGTTCAGCGATAAGTTTCTTCAGGTAACGTGAACAAGCAAGCCCGTTTGCGTAGGTTCCGACAACATTTCTAATTAAGCAATTCTGTTATGCCTATCCTATATTAGCCATGCTGTTCAGGTAACAGGTAATATTGAATGTGTGTGTCGTAATTTACAAAAGAAAACTTTTCGACATTACAATATTTTTATTGTATACAGTTTTTTTTTTAATTTTTTTTTACTACATTATAGGCAAGTATTTGATCTCGATCTCACCTGATGGTAAGTGACGATGAGATCTACGATGGAGCATACTTGCCTAGGTAGGAAGGCGGCAGTAGATAGAGACGCTACATTCACTAGGCACATGCAGCGCAACTGATCTGACCCGCCATCCATGAATGGCAGCACCGAACATCATGCCGGAACACGGCTAGGCCGCTTGGCGACATGGCTTTGTTCAGTGGGTGGTGACTAGCCACGGCCGAAGCCTACCACCAGTAGAGTTGTCACCTAGTTGGCACGTTGGCAACATTAATAAAACTTCGCATCTGTTAAGGAACACTATAAACTCTTTGAATATGAAAGTCGAGTCGCCTGGATTATAGATGGAAAGAAATGGTTCCGCTCTTTATCCGTTTCAACTAATTACAAGTTTCTGCGGCGCTAGTCGCTGCTAGGAATGTGCCGCAGAATTTCGATTAATATTATCTTAATGCTGTACTTAGAAAATATTGTTTCTATTTAAATAGGATTATTTTAAAGACGAATAATATCTTAAGCGGGTATTAGAAAAACAATCTCAACTCGGATAGCTAACTTAAGTGAGCTACTGAGATATTTATTATTTACTTTACAATGAAATTTCATAGTGATTCTCAAGTTAGCTCTCAGAGTTAAAATCGTAGATTGATCGATTCATAAATAACGGTGTTACATTTAATTAGAGTTTGAAATTGGAACCTAAAACAGGATGCCGTTAAAAGTTAGAAGAAATAAGTACCCACTAGCCATTTGTTTTTCTACTTTCACCAACGAAACTACCGCTGTGTATTTACTTACTACCAACCGTGTAGTATAAGATCGTTGCTAACTTTTCCTTACACGCCGAGTTAGCTTAAGGATTTTATCAGATTTATCTGTAGGCGCGAAAAAACACCCTACCTTGGCGGGCTTGTTTTAATAAGAAGTTAAATAGCAAGTCCTAAGCCAACAATTTATTTTGATCCGAACCATCCTTCCGTGCCCGTTAGACGTGGAGGTTATGAAGTACTGAGATCAAGGGTTGATGAGATTTCTTGGCTGTCAGAACTGCCAGAATAGAGAATTGATTCAATTTTTTTCAACGTAAAAAAAATCAAGCGAAATGATCAGCTTTTAAATTTAGTAAATAACATAACAAGATGCAACAATTCACCAAGTACTTAATGGGTATAGTTGTTATTTTATATGAATTGTAATATCATTCAATAGCTAACACTGTCGCTACTTTTTACCCGATTACGGTCAAAGTCAAAGGAAGGTTATTCTTCCTCACATCACTCGACTCGACATAAAGCGCCCTTATGCACTTCCTTTGAACCTTTCGTGTATAAATCATTTATAAATAAAAAAATAAAAAAGTCGAGTTGGTATCGTTTTCGTCGGCGTCGGTACAGCCCTAGCGGCGCGCGTAATCCGCGCCCGGCGTTATCTGTCTCCGTTCATCTTGTAAGCAATAATTTAATGCTGAGATTATTTTTCACTCCTGACAGCAAGTTTTAATGTCTTTTGAAATAAAATTAAGTCACACTTACCGCTTTCATTTAGATTATTAGGTTCTTTTCGGACAGCGGGATAGAGTCGAATGAGAACTCCAGACTGCTGAAACAGTTGAAAATCTACGCTTTTGGTGTAGTTTATAGTTTCATTAATAGTGCATGGTTCCCGATAAAAAAGTAGAAAAAAAATAGAACATGAAACCTACCCATAACATTTTGGTACATCTATATATATAAAACAAAGTCGTGTTAGTTACTCCATTTATAACTCAAGAAAGGGTGGACCGATTTTCCCGCCCCGAATAGCAGAATAACTATGAAAACATGGGAAAATACACTAAAAAAATAATATTAAAAATAATTCATTGTTCTAGTAAAAAATAAAAAAGAAACCTAGAAGGTTTCAGAACTAACCAAACATTTATATGTAAAATATTTTTATTAACTACCTATTTAATTTCACACTCACAAAATCAGGCACAATTTTCACGGACAATTAATCGGACCGCAATGACGTATTGCTGTATTTTTTTTTAATTATCTAAGTAGATGGAGGGCTAAAGCAGAACTAGGTACACGAGTGTACGTGAGCCGGAAATGCTACGAACGACGTACACAGGTAAATGGTATTTACTGCACCCCGGGGGTTTGTCAAATTATCGATATATTCTTTTTATTGCCAGCTCATGATTTATTCCGCGAGGGGCAACCCCGAAATGTGTAAAGCATACCTTTTAACTGGTGATTCATACTTGATCACGGACATAAATAATTTCGACTTTACGACAAGTAAAATTACCGGTTCAATACTAAGTCTACTTATTAGTATTAGATGTTCATAATTCACACACTCTGTCCTGATACCTGATTGAAAAGGACCTACTTTCTGTCAGAACTTCTCCAAAGCTTAAATACTACATTAATTATCCACTTTGATTCTAATGTCAAATCCGTGTCTTCAAGTTAAGATTAGCATAAAACTCGAATGAACGTTTTCTCTCTGGAATAAAATGACAAGTAATTATTTTTAAGACTCGCCACCGGGCGCCGTGTCGGTTGAACTCGCAATAATGTAAAGGCATTGGTCCAATTAATGGGGTCTCATGTTCGACAGCGGCTGGATCGTGACCCAATTAAGTTTGCCTCGTTTCTTATATTGTTCCAGCTTCCAGCTTCATGGTCCACGATAGAGATCCCTTCGTTTATTCGATTGTGTATTCAGATGAGGGGTCCCGATTAGTTGCCGTTTTGATTTTCTTGACATAAGTAATATGTTGACGGGTTGAGTGGAAATATGTATACTTATCTACCTATATTTAAAGCATATGTTTTATACATAGAGTTATTTATTTTATTTACATACACACTATCTTTGTGTGTATATTACAAACAAAATGTGAAACGGGCAATGAAATTCATGAATTGAATTTCGCGTTAATCTGCATAGATATTATATATATAGATATTGGTGCTATGGCGTAAGCTGTAAGCCACATTGTTTATAATTAAATACGCTATCTATTGCTTACTCCAGTTTAAACATCAAATATGTATCTACTTATTAAAATGTACACCGAACCAGCAGCTGGTTGAATACACAATTAGGGCACGAGAAATCGCCGGTCAAAGGGAAAATGTCATCGATAAGATGAGAAAGGAGTACTCAGTTAGGCCAGACGTGTGAGTGATGGGAGATTGACGAAAGATATGACGGTCACCGAGTGATGTAGAGCTCTGTGGGATACAAGTGGCGTGCGAAACGAAAACAGAACATATGCCGAAAACAGGGATCCTCACCTGAATTATACTTTTGTTACAGTTTTTTAAATGTGTCACTGTGGAAAAATACTCTCAAGATTCATGGCGGCTCTGGCATTAAATAATCATAATAAAATACTAGCTTCCTTTACTTTGTAGTACGACGGTTCAATAAATTTATTTGATTTATTTTATTTACGCGATAACTACACATTGAAATGAAACTAATCATACATCTGCATAGATCGGACCGCAAACAACAACTAAATATGAGGGTACCACAGTTTAAACTTTGACACTAGGACGTCAAACACCTCAGTATTCACGTCGGACGATATAGTTAACTACCGGAAAGTTAACTATGAATCTCGCACTTGAGGTACTGTCCTCCCGCGACAATGGTTGCTGTTAAGCAGCCGAAACGACGGGAACGTAAAACATAAAATAAACGCGATAAAAATCGTAAGATTAGTTTAATTTCAAATGTATTTGATCCTGGACTATTGGACCAAGTTAATGCAGTGATAGTTAATCCCGCATCTTTGCTGCACACATCAATAGAGAGGGAAAGAAATCTACTGGAAATATAAATATGTTTCATGTAATTAATGTCTTTGGTTTACCGAATGCGACTGTGTATTTCCTTAATTTTGTTAATATTTGGTAATATTAATGAACTGAGCTAACTCTTTGTTTCGCTCGAATCTCCCCGTGGTACACAAAACTCGGGCAACTGGGACAAAGTTGTTAAAGGAAGTGCAAAATACTCATTTATGCAGTGATAAGAATAATATAAGACTTACTAAATTGATGTTCTACTTTGTTAACTTGCTTACCCCATAAGGGATCTGTAAGCATTTTCCATCCCGCTCAAACCTTCTATATATTATATAAAACATAGTCGTGTTAGTTACACCATTTATGACATTTTATCAAGAACGGGTGGACCGTTTTATATGATCTTAAATTTTTTGAATGTGTCGCCACCCCGAATAGCAGAATAATTATTACAACATGGGACAATTAATAATGATAATTAATTTTCTCATACATTTGATTTTGAGGCGGTATTCGAAGTTCGCCGGGAATAAATAAGAATCACAGTGACACCATGCTTTTTCTATGACATTACGATTCTGCTTCTATTTTTTTTACGAAATGAAGTTTCGTTTAGTTGGTATATTTTTAAGATTACAATTAAGTATGATTATCTACATAATTGGCCATAGAGTCATAGTGATAAGAAATGGAAATGTTATTATAACAACCCTTTGATACGCTTATTAGTAGAGTAAATAACCTCTTACAATATAGCCTACTAGCAGCTCCCACGATTTTGTACGCGTGGCCCATAGTTTTTTTTACTATCCCGGGAGAACTCTTTTATTTCCCGGAATCAAAACTATTCTATATCATGGCTCGGCTTATAAGTTATCAACATACCAAGATTCATTACAATCCGTTCTTTAGTTGTAGTGCGTAAACTGACCGACAAAAATGCCATTAAGGAGGATATATTCAGCCTGTATATGGAAAATAACGTCAACTTAGATCAATATTCTCAAAAAAAAAAAAAATTACAGACGATCAACAGTTACAGTCTTATTAATGTATAGATTTATGGTACTCTAGTTGGCAGGCAGGTAGTTACCAGGCCTCACCAGGCCTTGGCTATACCAGGACACATCGACATTAAGTTGCCAATAATACCGTGTAGAGAATATTTCCACGCTCAGCGGCGATGGTATCGCGCTCGCGTACGTTGTTTTCCGGTGACAGCAGGGTTTATGGTACAAATCTCGGCGGTTTTCCTCATCTTAGGGCCCGTCTCGAGGGCGAGGAGATCCGACAGCGGGAATATTTATTAGGCCCTATGTTTCAGGCCCGGGAATCTGGTACGCAACGTTTGTAACAAAGCTTTTTTGGATACATTAAGTTTTCGTATTAGTATTTTACTTGATGATTTACAATTTGAGGTGGGTGTTTTTTTATTATGGAATTATATTGTTGAGTGTGTAGTTAAATAATGTTGTGTATATTGTAATGTGTTGAGTCGTGGTAATATGACAAATTATTAATTATAAAAATAAAATTACTTTAAAATGTAGCTAGTCCATATTTTAAATAATCTACCAAGTACCATTCCTTAACTTTTGAAGTATGCAAATAAATGTTTTGAATAGTTTTATTATATTAGACTACATGTACACTCGGAGCACTGTGCACAAGTGTACGAACTATTGTTTTTAACCTTATAGCTCTATGCCTGGTTTATGATATGTCTATAACATCATTTTAACACTGAAAAAGTATATAGTAACAGTTAAACTGAACCTGTGATTTTATATTGTAGGTCACGTAAACGTATTGGAATTCATCAAGTACTTTGGGTGTTTGGATCCCAAATGGAGTAGATATTTCACTTAAAGTACGCTAGCTAGAATAGTACATTGAAATTTATGAGTGACCCCGGCGGACAACGTATGGAAGTGGGTTTTGCTTTTGAACACGAGAGGTGCTATCAGATATATAAAACGCATTGGGAACATTACTTGGAGCGGTACGCCGCGAACACATTAGGCTGGACGAAACTATAATATAGGCAGATGTTTTATCATCTATCCTACTCATATACGCGGTCTCTTTGCTATCACTGCTAGTATGTACTTCCAGCTAGCTTTGTTTTCTTCTCTCTGCTTTCTTTACGAAATGAGATGCGATGAAATATAAAATGGATATGAAGATGGCCTCACCCAACACTTAGCGGGTATTTGGCCAATGTCAAGTAATTAATAGCAATAACACATTAAATAAATACATATTATAAATAAAATAATGGATGTGACATGAAGATATGAAAATGGCGAATCTAGCCTTGTGTTGGTTTATGTTATAGCTCAACGCAAATGTAGTGAAGAGTTTTTTTTATATGAAAAAAAACTCTGTATTAGGCATTATCTGCCAAATATCAAATATTGCCAACATAATGTTGTTACTTATTTTTTCATATTCGCTGGCTAGACGTAATTACCGGCCTTTTTCGCAATGTAGGTACCGCAGAGAGTTCAATTTCACAGTTCTTAGGTTAAGGCGATCAGACTTTAGCGAGCTTGTTACATTCTATTATTTTAAAGCTCTTTTATTCTGTAGCGTTCATAGAAAGCTCGACGCTATTATGTTTATATTTAAAACTATGATAATAGGGCAGGTATTTCGAAAGTAATCTTGATATTATAATGGTTCTGATTTAGGGCAATTTTTTGGTCAGCTCGTCTCGAGTGTATGGTATTTGGTACCAGCTGTGCATTATGAACACTTAAACAATTTTGATTCAGTATTTGATGGCGATTTTGGTGGGCTAAACAAATTGTGAAATGGTTTCGCGAATCTGATTTTGTAAGCATGGGCTTACCAAGACAAAAAAAATGTTTTTTTTAAATTAATTCTTATAAGTAGTTCTTAGTTCGTGTACAATTTTATAGGTACTCACCTTCTTTTTTTATTATCTTTGAGGAAGTAAGATAAATCATTTATCTAACAAGTGTTTTTAATCTACTCAAAACATTCATGGCGTAATTATACTTCACTTTTGTAGTTACGAACTTGTCGTTAGATTTGACAATGCCAGAAGCGAAGCTCTCAGAACTCCAAGCTATTATTCATTAGTATTCAGATAACACTGCCTCTAAGTAAGTTATAAAGTCATCTCTATAGAATCGTTATGTAGTCAACGTGGTCAACTTCGACTAAACAATTAGCTTTATCAAATAGAAGGTAATAATATAGAGCTAGATACTAGGTTACTACGTCACGACCCTAGATTGTAGTACTGTTTACCTATTTACTGATCGGAAACTTAACGAGGAAAAAAAAAAAATTAAAATATTTTATTTAAAAAAAATACAAAAATAATTTCACTATTTAGTCGCAGAAGACGAAAAGGAGGAGCAATATTCAATCAGTTTTAAGATTGCAAAGTAACTTTTGATAAAAGTTCCCAGCGATCTTCTTTCGACTATGAAACATAAATTAATATTTTAGAGGAATACGCTCAATAAACGTCTTTTATAGAAGGCCATAGACGCGTTTAGTTCGCCAAACTGCATTGATGAGACTATCACCCAAGATCCTTTAGCATAGAGGGGGAGTATGTGCCCGGGATAATGGCTACAGTCTCGCCCACTATTATATTGGCAGCACAGCAGTGCACCTCTGCCTACCTTTTCGGGGATCACAAGCATTATACTGCTAATGAATATAATTTCTACATCAACAAATTTTCAGAACTTGCATTTGCAAGTAAAGGCGCTCGATATGGATTTATCCAAGTTCAATCCCAAGAGGACAGGGTTGAACAATAGTATGGTGGATCTCTGCGCACGAAATCGCACTCAACAAATAGTAATTTAATAAAGGAAGATTAAAAATAAATGTAAGTTGAACGCCTCGCGGTGGCATTATGATTGTAACCGAATTCCCTGAGATTGAGAAGGGTAAACGTCCCAGCCGCGGCGCGACGCGACGCCGCCGCCGAGTTTGTTAGCACACACTTGCGAATGAAGAAAAATGTCTTGGCTTAAGCCTTCCCACTCGGCGAGCGCGGAATTGTAAATAGAGATTTATTAAAACGGGACATAGCGAAATTCTCAACTGTTATATACACCCTTCTGCGAGATCGCTCCAAATGGGATAGCAAAAGTTTCGCATTTAGATGCCGGCTATGGTACTACTTACATATTATTGCGTTACGGGAAATATTAATATAAGAATCTCGTATAACTGGGAATCTTCGTTCAATTACTGTGAGATACTAGTGATTAGAAGCATAGGCTTTCGTCGAACTTATCTATTTCATTTTTATTAAAATTATAAATTAACGTCGTGTGATTCTGTGCTTGTATCAACGTGCTATTGGAAGCATTATCACTTCTGTGAAATATATACTGCAATGCGGCAAAAATGTAGATTTTGCGTTATTTCAGTATCCTGTAATGTTCATTCAACGAACTCTATTTAGTAAAAAGTAAGGCTACAACGGCATATTTGGCTTAAAAACTACGCTTAGCGCTAAGCTAAAAAAACGTTAAAATACTCTAGGCTATATATCAATGATATTATTAAAAATGTACCCATTGGATGTACGTATAATATACGCTTTTATTGAGTTCTCGTCACATTACGTCGGACTCTATTGATATCAAAGAATTTTTGATGTTTTTGTCGACAAAGGGTAACCGCCACAAAGGGATGTTGCTATGTCGAGCATTTCTGTTATAATGTGGTCTGACACGGGAAAGCTGTTTTCTTTCTGTGACTTCGATAACGTCATTGTCTATTCAATTGCATTATTAGTACTGTACCTAGACATGGGGGTTCGAAAAAGAGCCTTGAGAGACGATATTTTATAGTCAGATTCCACATTTGGCGCTCTCGGGCTCGAGACTAATAGCCTGTCGATTAGATAATCCTTTCACTATATAGAATATTCAGTCGTTCTACGCTGGCCTTAGTTGAAAACTTTGGCATTTATGCACGAACGATATTAACTTATCTGTAACAGTTTACGCATTTCCATTTATAAACCTCCATTGCCCACAACCATCGACTAAATCTGTAACTAACATAGCAATAAAGGAAATGTACGTTTGATTTTATGCTCTATTAATTTGGAACCGACACCCTTGGCGCTGTAGCGATACCTTACACGAAATAAGGTTATAGTTGATACTAAAGGTAATCGGTGTTATTTCAAGACCACAATGTTTATTTTATATTTTTATCGTGTTCATGTCTACCCCTGAGTGCTACCCACATTTTGGGAAAGAAATTGTAATAATCGTTGATAGTATATCATCGAACCTTTTATTTATTTAGACACTGAGTGGAGCGGTTGCGACGTGACCCTACTTCACAAAGTAAAATAACGCCTGATTTATGATATTCCGACATGTTAATAGTGACCGTATTCTGTTTCTATTAGGTGCATATCTGAATGTTCTTACACATACACTAAATTAGAGGTGGAACTTAACTATAAAAACCTCTTTTATACCAATTTATGTATGAAACGATTGCCCAAACCTACTTACTAAAGAATTACATTTATGTAGGGAAGTATACAAGGTGTAAGAAAAATAGTGTAAAATATTTCAAGGGGCTAACAAGCAGGTTATAACGGTCAAATTTATGTATAAAATATAATGTGTTAATAGAGTTAGATTTTTCTATGCGAACCTTGTCAGTGCCGTCTCACCGCTCACTTAACACATAGTGTTATATTTTCAAACTTCAAATAATTTAAATATTTTTTCCGTGAATGTGACCTGTATTGCCTACCGACGGACCTGTTAAAATATTTCACAATATTATTGTTACACCTTATAAATTATACCTATTGTTGCTATCACAAATAAATTAGAAATGGACAGAGAGCAATTGTGCCGAAACAAATTTAATAATTAAAAAATCCACCTTAACTTATTAAAAAAGGTACACCAATTTCGTTTCCCGGCGCTCGGCAAGCGGCACTCACCTAGTGTTTTTCCAGCGAACCGCGCGAGTTTGTTGCGGATATTCAGGTTGGCGACTTGGGAATACCCGCGGATATGTTAATTCACAACGTAATGTAAATGGGCGGTGGCAATTTATGTCGCTAAAACACTCACAGGATAAGTTGGGACCGGCCGGGGAGCCGCGGGAGGGTAGCGCCGATGTCTGCGAATCGAAAACTGATTATTCAGGCATCCAGTCCCACGCTAATATGTAAAATAGATGTTCAACGTTGAACGGTTAAGGACCATGTGTATCTACTTGCGGCGATCCTAGTTGTTGGAAAAGTGTGGGTGTTACTTGATCGCTTCTTAAATGGTGATGGGATCTCTCCGTCGTCACACAGCTTTATTAAGCCCCGGTTATGAAAGAGTGGATGTACAATAATATTAATGTATCTCCACACGGTCTATACCCGGATCTTTGGCAGGCCTGCGCGGGGACATGTGTCCAACACGTAGAGGCCCTTTTTGAGAATTTTAATGTTATGTTAGCCTGCTAACCTGCTGGGGTCAACTGCTGAAAATGATAGACTTTTATAGGAAAATACAAAAAATAATATAGTCTAATTCTCTTCCGTATCTCAATAGTAATGAGTAGACCAACATGCCTGGAATGTTGAAGGTTCATAAAATACACGTTGAAGTTGAAAATATTTTATGAATACTGGCCATTAGAAATGAAACATTCCGGACCACGGTGGCGGTGGGAACATTCAAATATATGCGGACGGACTTTGCGCGCAATGTTTATATAATATGACTAATGCGAGATTTCTAACAAAAGAACTTTAAATTGCGTAGGCGCCGCCGTACGGCGAAATACATACTTGAAACTACTACACATTTAGGTTTTTGCAACACTTATGACAAGACACATTGTACTAGCAACTACTTGAAATATACTTCTACGCAATGTTGCTTAGCTTCAAAGCATAACATTCGTTTTAGAGATGTTCCAATAACATCAGGTGACCAGTACATGTTGGACTAGAGTAGCACAGGACTGGAACGAACGGCTTGAAAGAAGAGAGGCCTATCAGCATTGGGATTGAAACAGGCTCAAGGAAGAAGTAATGTCTTATATTCTGGAGGAGGGCCATCGAGAAATGAAACTAATATCTATTTTAAGCTTATACAAAAGCACAAAGTGATTATCATAAGAGGAGAAACCATAAATGCATGGTGTTACGCAAGCTTGTGTTGTGTTATGAGGTACTATTTTGAAAGTGTATCACCACCTCACACTTCGAGTTAATAAGCCGATTGAGGGAGCGCGGTTGCGTGCGTTACACGGATTAAACGCGAACATAGCCAGATGCGAGGAAGTACATAATTTTCCATCGTTACAGCGCGGCTCTAGGCCGCAGCTTTCCTTGTCATCAACTCGTTAAAACACTGTTTATTAAGATGTTTCTTCGTCGGATTATCCTTGGACGTGTCTCTTTAGGATTTAAACGTTCCTCTGTTAGCATCTATTATTATTCATGACATACATTTTCTTGGCAAGGAAGGCATTAGACGAAAACTCATTAAAACGAAGACGCGGTCTGACTTTTCAAACTCGACACGTTAAGTCCACGCGTGACGCAAGATGGAACTAATTGCTATTCGCTACAAGTAAACTCGTTGCTTATTAAAACTCGCTGTCGTTGACACAAATTTATAAACTTTCACTGTTTACTTACTTGCATATTACTTTAAGATAATTGTGTACGTGCTGGGGCACGGTTCAAGTGAGTCCCATAATGCGTCTGCCTATTCTAATGTTCACGAAGTTAATTGGCTGTTAATCTTTATGACAGGTATCACAAGCGATGAAGTGGATACTACAAGGCCATCCTCTTCACAAAAACCTATCTTTGGGGTTGTGTGCGTGGATGTAAATATAAATAAATCTAAGCGGTCTTGGTGATGAATGGAAAAGAAATCAGCCCTTGTATTGATTATTGCAGTCGTATCCACTGTGCTGCTTTTAAATATGCATAGGTCCTGAAAATGGTTTGCGTTTAAGAGCACCGTTCGGGCCGGTTATAGAAACGTGTAACCAATTTAATTTGGTATTCGATATCCTTAGAGGCAATTTGGATAGCTTGTTTGTGCGGTAGATTAGATGTTTACCCTCGAGCCGCGATGTCCCGGTTGATAACGCGAGGGTCGCGCCGACGTGCCTGCCGGGACCCAATATGTGAAATCGTTACATTGACGACTCGATTGCTGCATACCGTATCTGTTTTACAGTTCAATTACACATAACTGGCTATGTGTAATGTATTAGGTGTAAAACTATTTTTAACTTTTTATTACGAGTTCGAAGTAAGCGGGTTATTATTGTTGTACTGTAGCTTTGTTTTTGCGGTGCTGAGTGAAGTCAGTACGTACTTTTCGATGTTAATTATGTAAGTACATAATCCGAAATGGAATTTTATCCTCATTGATTCAAGTACTAATATCGCCAAGTCTTAGTTTTGTCCCACAATTTGATAGAGTGTAAGTACATGCACGTAATCGACTGTAATGATGGCTAAAACAATATGCTTAGAAATTCTGCGATTGCAGCTCAATAAGCTCTTTGTCAGAGCTACATTACACAAACAGAACATTAGTTCTCATTAATAATGAGTTGATCGATGGAAAAGGAATGCGCGGGTATATAGTGTACGGATCAGACCTAACAGATACATTAATAAGGAGACGGGTGGAGTGAAGAGTGGCGCGTCAGTGTGTTGTCGCCGTTTCCTCGTAATTTAGATTGACTTGTTTCGTGTCTGCTGAAATTGTTTTTCAAGCAGCCCATACACAAAACAACCGGTCGGGCACATCGCCGGAGTACGCAATTTATTATTCACAAATAGACTGCGGAAATTGAGTTTTAACGAAGACAAATTGAACTAAAGCGGAATCAATTACGGGAGATTTATTTTCGCTGAGAGAAAGAATTAAGTAACTGCGAGGCAAAGAGATGTAAATTGAAATGTTGTCGTTGCCTCGTAAAGAAACGAGGCCCGCGAACAAATGGAATGTCGCGATACATTAAAAAGTTAGCAATTCGGGGTGTTTTGCAATTTTTTGAGAGTAAAATAACGCAGGAACACTGTATGAACATGTCTCCCCGTCCAATTCATTCAGTTCCCGCTTTACAATATTGGATATAGGTTATGTCTTCATTAGGAAAGTTTCCTTGATAATTTATTCACAATTGGATTGAAATCGTTCGGCAGTATGGTGTTGTGAATTTTACGCTTGTTTGGATACGACAAGCGGCGTTCGGGTTGGGGCGACATATGATACCAGAATTATCACACGGTTATTTCGAGTGAATACATACAATTTGTTAAATAATTTTGCTGGAAGTGACACTTTCGATTTTATTTTCGAACACAAATGTAAGTACTTAGTTACACCGTTTTATATATATGTAGCACCAGTATACAAGTTATAAGAATATAACAACATAGAACTTTTTTTTTTCTGGACATTTTTATGTACATTGATATAGCCTCAACTAGAATTACCTAATCTTATGACGCGGTAGAACATCCGAGTTCATTACACAAAGGCACAGAAGCAGAGTCATTTTGTCTTCGTCGGTTGTCTCAAATTGGATAGATACTTAGTACCTACTAAGTACCAATACCTATTTAATAAATGGCGTTGTTAAAAGTAAATAAAACGGTATGGTACTGTAACGGTAAGAAATATATATAAAAAAAAAACAAACTAATATGCTAAAATAGAAAAGTTATGCTATTTTATTTATCTAAAACAAAGAAGTCCGCTTAACTACTCTTCATCATCGTTGATAAGTATAACGTATTAGTTATTCCAGTAACTAATAGATCATTGTAGTCGGGTGTTCGGCCGCCGCCAGCAGATGTTACGATTCTCACCTGGCGCGTGCGATGTGACCGGCGGCGCAAGCGCACGCCCGCACGCGACGTCTGCACACTCAGGCCTTACTCTCATTCACCGCTATGCGATTATAACCCACTACACAAGCTGACGCCTTATTAAGAGGGAAAAACTTTAAAAAACAGGTGAGCAGAAGTGGTGTCTTATTCCTTTGTATAACCCTGTCTCCCTTTCCGAAATTAATGTATACGTAACGTGTCATTGATGCAACAATTCTACTTTAGAGTTCGTTTATAAATCTTTCGAATAATAGGTAAGTACTTATTTATGTTTAAAAAAAATGAAAGATTATCTGGTGTGCAAGTACTATAACTGAAAAACATTTTGTGAAATCCATCAATGAACACAGGACATCGTGGTGTAATCATATCCTTGTGTATAAGCCTAATATGTTCAATATTATAGAGCAACGTTTGACTTACATTTTGTGAATTGGAGTAGGCCTCCTGCGCCCACGCAGACCGTCCACAGCCGAGCTCCTTTTTATTAATATCGATCACTTACCCTCGCTAAGCCGAATTTAATTTATGTTATATCATTATGCGCTGCTTCGCATGCAACCAAGTAATTTATGCGATTTTTTTTTGTGATTTTAAGGGGGTTGTTTTGTTGTGATCCAACAATGTATTGGGGTTGTGATCTGTAAATTATAGTGGGAAAATTGTTAGCAAATAAATATATTTAATCAAAAGGGAGATGGCTGATATTTATAATTACCAGTATAACTTTTTTCAGAATATTTTAAATGTCTGGGAACTAATTGCTTATGATTTATTGATGATTATTTATAACACAATACCGAAAATCGAATTTGAAAAAAGATCATCAACTCGGAAATAAATAAAAAGAGGTAGATTTAAAGAAAATGAGAGATAGAAAGTCGATATATATTCAAACTTACTTCTAAATTGATGATGAGATGTTGTACGCGATAGTTTCCCTTTTTCAGAGGACCAAAATTATATATATTCTGGGTAGATTGTTACTTAAGTTATCTATACATACTTAAGTTAGAGCAGCACCGATGTAGATAACGCCGTCCTATCCTATGAAGGTATTCCTTATATTATAAGGCCACGGTACCAGCTGGCATTTATCATTGCCTTTAACAGCTGTCTCTTAAGGATTTAGATTTAACTCCTTCATACCTAATCGCATCCCGTTGATAACCAATTTGTGTTAATAATAGTTTTTGTGAAACAGTTTAGTATTTTTATGTTATTTCCGTATCAAATTCTAATAGCTGCGTGCAGACTGATCGAGTTCATGACTCGTCGAGGTCAAGGCTTGCGGTCAGTTCATTCGTGGCTCTCCATTACTATATAGATCTCTCTCATATCCGAACGAGTTGTTCAATTTGCGTTATTGGTCAGGCGCAATATACGCTTTGTGCCGTAAAATTTTCAGCTTTCATTATTGGAATTGAAGATTGTCCATATTAACGAGCATCCGAGTAGTGCGTTCGCACGCCGCTGGATCACCGGCCGCAGTTTTATACCAGCGCCGGGTGACAACGTGTTAGTGAATTAACGCAAAACCATTGTCACCACAACAATGCATTACATGTTATTACATCTTCTTATACATTCTTGGAGTACGTGCACTTGCCATGCGGTCGATAGAGGTGAATCTTAGAAGCGGCGTGGTACAGTGTTTTTTTTTTGTAAAATCAAAAATCGTGTAAAATAATCTGGCCTTACTCGATCAGGCCAGATTATTTTAGGTAGGTAGGTAGCTCTATTCACTGCGGCAGGAAATTCCGGGATGCCATGGATGGTCTGTCAGACTAGAGCAACCCGCAACTATACCCACTGCAAGTTACTGATTACTGAGATTGTACTCAGCCTGTAAATGGTAGCCCTAAAATAAACATTGCTTAGTATATAAAGTAATACATTGTATTGGAAATACTATTTATTTATTAAATTATATTCTCTGAACAAACTAATTGAAGGTTTTGCGTTGATTCACATACACGTTGTGCAGGCAGTGTTTGTGGAGTGGCCGCACAGCTTCACGCTTCAAGCCCCAAATTTGTGCATTTTGATGGAAATTGCCTTTGTGATGATAAAAATTGCGCTCAGCCGGACGAGAGGGGACGCGCTCGGAAATGAGTTCGTAGCACACGGTTCCAGAGTTGCCAGACTCACGATAATTTCGACTTTCGTACGATGTACCAATATATATTATTGCGCGGAAATTTATGATAATTTTACAATCGTCCTAGCTTAAAATACTGTTATCTAAGCCACACTATTTAATCACATATAAATAATATCTATGGTCGCAAGGATACTCGGCCCCGCCGTCAATGTTAAATTTTTCGCCGAGCCGAGAGTAGAAACTACGTTGAAGTTGAAAAAGTTTGAAAAGTCAATACTTAATTACTTGGATTATTGTATTTTGTAGCGAATCCGTTTTATGTTCATTTTACAACTCCTATCAGAAATTTTGCGATATTGGGAGATAATTTTCAGAACTTTTGTACGATAATCCACTTGCACTCATCTGGCAACCCTGCCTGGTTCATACATTTTATTCGACAATCGATTTTGTTTGATTTAATTTTATCGCTCAATACAGTGGCCAACGGTAAATGAGATATCGTTAATAGGGTGGCACTGTTTGTGCTTGTGTTTGAGGCATGAATAATTATCATTTCGCGAATGAAAGGAACAAATGGGATTTATTTTGTTATATAAAAACTGGAAATTGTAGTCTTGGAAATTGTAATTGTAGGCTATTTAATCAACGGGTAATAATTATGATTTTCAGCTACTAATAATCTTGTAAATAAATATAAAGTATTGATTCTTTAGAACTTTATTACTAAAAATACAATATTCGCAAAAATATAAAAATACAATATTACCTTATCATAAATCAATAAACTCAATAATTACTCGGTGTACTACATAATATTTTTTAACAAGCAGCTTTTCATGAAAAATAAAATAAAAAATAGATGTACCAGTCTCTTATATTTACAGAAGGCATTACAAAGCAATTGGTATTTAAATAAGATAAGCATTTTATGCAAAAAATACTGTGCAAATATTATAATTGTATTTTAGAATGAAGGTAATAAATATTTTAATTATTACTTGTATTTAATTAAGTAGCGTTACAATGTTATCTGAGCCCACTGCGGTTACTCTCATGTGACTTTAAGCTAATACATATAATATTCATGTCCACATCTGAGGGTTAATGGAATTTATAAATAATGTATTTTATGGGCCATTGGTCATGTAAATACTGAGAGATGTCAATTTTTCGGTTGGATAGGTTTAGATAATGCAATGGGCAGCGCCGCGTGTATGCGATAGGAAGTAATACGAATATTCGTACTAATCAATTTAGTATAGTATATATATTTGACGGCCTGATTAGCGCAGTGGTGGTGACACAAGCTTTGTGTGATGAGCACGAATGTTTGTACCCGAGTCATGGATGTTTAATATGTATATAAGTATTATATACTGAGTTCACCCTCAGTCCATTGTACGGTACCCATAACACAAGCGTTGCTTAAAGTGGGACCGTATAGTTGGTGTGTTCGTATGGCGATATTTAATTATTTATTTATTATATTATATACAATTAATCATGATAGGTACAATAATATGCTACAATTAACTTAGTAGTAATATTATAGTATTTTTTTATGTATATTTTTTTTGTATCTTCATTGTGTACTATTTTGTTTCGATTTTAATTTATAAAAACTTGAATTTCGAATCTCGCGCCATTTTCGATAAGCAGTGCTGCCATGTTTTGCCAGCCATTCACGAAATTATGAAAATGATGCGTTACAGTTGTGTTTTAGAACGTCTATTAATTGTAATAGTAAAAACATTGCCAAGGTGGTGCAGAGCAAAGAGTTCCTTGGCTTGTTCATTGTTTTCAAGTTTGCCATCCAATACCACTAGGTAGGTAACCTATTCTGTTCAAGCTTAAGTTGTAACTTAAGTCATAAGCTTGAGACGTAAACAATCTAAATGCAAACTTGATACAGTTATAACGAGGCAGTTTTGTAATAGGTTTCGTATTTTCAAGTATACAACTAGTACCCGATGTCTGCCTGACTCGCCCCCTGGGGGACGTAC
Organism: Pheosia gnoma; assembly: GCA_905404115.1. Classification (NCBI taxonomy): domain Eukaryota; kingdom Metazoa; phylum Arthropoda; class Insecta; order Lepidoptera; family Notodontidae; genus Pheosia; species Pheosia gnoma. The sequence continues at coordinate 2,885,602 of FR989901.1, read as the reverse complement.
TCATTGTATAAATATAATTCGTTATAGCACCGCAGCGAATCGAATTTCAAGAGAGATAATAAAAATAATGTAAGTATTATGCCGAAATAAATTAATAATTTATAATGTAGCGACCTCTTCAACCTCGCCACAAGATACACATATGGCGCTGCAGACGGACATACAGAACATATAACGTTTCTCCATTCAAATCTGAAACGCGCTATAAGAGTTTTCGAAGAACGTAACGTATATACAAAGGTCCCGACAGTTACCGTTGGGGCATAGCGGCCGCCCCGCCAGGCACCACCCGCCTGACTGGAAGATCTTCCCTTTTACTAAAGTAATGTTATTGATTCTTTGCATATCGTTTAATAATCCTACATCTAGAAAGAGTATGATACTTTGTCTCAAGTCCCATACATTTCTGTTTATCGGTCAATATAAATTTCACTAATGTTATCCTAAGCCACTGTTAAATTTATCAAAGGTTCCTCAGTATCACATAATTACTAATGTTGCTCTATTATTTACCAGTACGTATTAAGCTTACAGGAGTTGTACGAATGAGCTTTCAGTAAAGTTGCCGTGTGTCGCACAAAACTGACGAGGACTGAAAGCCACCGTAACATGCCACGAGCGACACAAGCTCTGCAAATTAGGTCTAACTTTTCTAGCCGTAGTTTACGGTAACGGTATATACATCTCGTTTATGCGTGACAAAAGGTGTGAATTCTAGTTAGAACTCTGGGGAGGAGTTTGACAATTCAAACATTAACGTGATTAGGAAACCAATTCATAGTGTTAATTTACGTTAACTAGTGTGAATTTTACATATACTATTTAATAAGTAAAACCCGTTAATAGCTTAGTGGTTGCAGTGGCCGTCCATGTAGCAAAGAGGTTTCGGGTTCGATCCCAATACTAGGTATATCTATACTATCGATACACAAAAATATGGCATCAAGTCAAAACCGCCAAGTCTAAAAAGTACCAAGTGTAGTGCTTACTTTTTACCCTTTTCTCGAAGCGATTCGATGATATTTTGTACATTCATAAATTCATTATAGGTATGACTTTAAAAGCCCAATTTTTAGGATAGAATATGTATATATTAGCCTTAGTATCTACAAGCGAATTCATACAATACCATTTCAAAGCTAAAACAAACAATTATCAGTTTTGTGTGAACTGTAATTAGAGCTCTTTATTTATTTACCATCACTTAGATCCCACAAGTTGTGGTACAGAAGAGATTTCAATTAACTGTGTCAGGTGTCCCGGGAGCAGCAACTGTCATGCGGGGAACTAAAAGTTCCGGTTACACGTTAATAGCCGGGCTGCAAACTCATCAGGAGGTTGTACCAGTCGAAGTTATGTTGTTTACAATTGCTTTACAAAGGAGTTTTTATTTGAAAAATAATTAGTTACGCCTTTGTAAATTGATTAATTTTATTATAAATTTAAGGTATGTTAATTTATTATAAATTTAACGTATGTTAAAAACATAATTTAGAGAAAGATTCGATCTAAAATACTCCTTTGTCTGGTCACCGTATCATCTCTACTCTTGCTCTATTGTACGGTAAGATAGAGGATTATAGCTTTTTATCAAGCTAAATATTTTTTGTTAACCTTTCCCAGTATGTGAACTATGCCTTATCCACAGGAGCAACATTCCGAACAGGTGGTAGAGTCAGTGAATTGTATTTTTATGATTTACACTGTATTGGTTTACGTAAATTTAAGTACTATTCTGATTCAAGCTATACGCGTTCTCGTTATAAATTAAGGTTCTTATCCGAATTTAAGCCATTAAAAAGATTCGAAACAAATGGTTCATTCAACTCATAGAAGTTCAACAACAATGTTTTATAACATCAAACGTGAACTTACCATAAAATCTCTCTAGTAGATAGATCTGCGCATATAGAGTGAAAGATAAGGCTTGCACGAGGCTAGCACACACTGGGCACAATTCACAATGAACAATATTTGTGCTAGATGATTTCACAGCAAGGTATCAGTCGGCCAAAATAGCCAAAATCTGATTTACATGCTGATTTCCACACAGCCTGGTCAATCTCCCGACAGAGAGAGATGCCACTATGTGAAATAAAAATGGCTACAGTTTACTCTTACAGCTCTGTCTCGTGGTTGATACCATCGTGTAGAAGGCTTCTCTTTCTCCAGTCTAAATAATCAAATATTAATTTCGATGAAACATATTGTATATTAGAAATATACGGTAAGATATGAACAGAATAAACTTGAGACAATTTAATTTGTATGTAGAAAATATAGCAGCGAGATTTCAAATTTAATACAGAGTAAATGCACCCAAAAAAATAAATGTAGTAAAAGTGTGAAGCGAAAAAATTCACACCAGGCTGTCTGCCTACTTTAAGCAGCTGTCCGTAGGCCATCCAGGCATATTTTACATTGCACCAACTCCAATTTGCATGCAAAAATGCAATATTCAGTGTAACATCTGTAGCATACGGTCTTACTTTAAAATTACTTATAGGTACACAAAGAGAATGCTTTAGGAATATCCAACGGTGTACGCTATCTCATCTGCATAGCCATGCATACAATCTTATTTTGTGAACAATAATCATTTGTTACAGCGGTGCATAAAAGTCTCGACGAATGAAATTAGTCTGCCAGCATGCAATCTTCTTAATATAATCAACTAGCTGACCCGACGGACAATGTCCTATCCAAATTCCATTGAAAAAATCATATTTAGTTCTTCCAATGTTTAACAGTAAGTTTGTTTATTTTCCTAAAAACCTTATTCGGACTACGGACGGACTTACGAGCATTAAAAAAATGTCAAATCGAATCTGCCGTTCTCGTGTAATGCGCTTAGCGACTAACATCATTTCAGTTTTATTTATTTACTAGCTGTCCCGGCGAACTTCGTACCTAACGTATAATGGTGACAGACTGACAGATAACCTTTCGCCTGACGTTCGACAGACCAACTGACAGTCAGAAAAAAATAAAGCACAAGAAAGACTTATTTTTCGTCCTTGCAACTTTTCCCCATTTTCTCACCGGGTAAACCTTCCCTGGGCTTTGACAAACATTTCAAAACCAAAATCAGCTAAATCGGCCCAGCCGTTCTCGAGTTTTAGCGAGACAAACGAACAGCAATTGATTTTTATTATATAGATAGACTTTATTGTACAATATTTTCCTTATTTAGTTATCGAAAAAAACCTTTCTTGAGCTAAATATTGACGATAAAAAAGGTATCGTTAATTATTGGACGTACAAGTGGTGTGTAGGATGTTTTTAATAACGGGCCATTGAGTTTAGTAGTGGCAATGCGAATGAAATATGAACGAGCTGGCAGAGGCAACAGGAGGGTGGTACTGAGGCGTATGGGCGGTAACGGATGGCCGAGCGTTGGGTTAAGCTCGATTCTCGAACCATTCTCGCGTCGTCGGCCGTCGGTCTCGCACGCACCGCCCGCCCTACATCCCGCAACTTACGGATCACGTAAACTTTCTCGAATAAGTTTACAATAAGTGCACGCTACTCTTGGTGATCGGATGCAATTTATTTTGTACAGTGTAGGTGCTGTGACTTACTTAGTATAATTTTGTGCTTTGAAAAGTTCGGGGTAACTGTTAAGAGTACCGTTTGGATGTTCAAGTTTTTATCTAATGGATGATTTATAAGGACCTTATGGGTAAGGATATGGAAATTTATGTTTAACAATATTTTGCTGTTTTATAGATGTAGGTAACTATATTATTTTTATATGTGCTTAAGTAATGTATGTACCTATTTGTTTTTTTTTTTACATTATTTTAAATGTAATTTTATTTGAACATATGCATTTTAATTTGAATATTCTATGCACGTTTTTTTGACTCCGCCCACCTCTAGTGATACTGCTATCAACCCTCCACGGCTTATGCTATAAATATGAGTTACAGACAGCTGAAGCAATATAATATCAATAAGTATATTTAATGCGTTTATAACGTAACTAGGTTTACAGGATTCCATATACACTTAGTGAGTATATACATTTCAATGTAGGTACGTACCTAACAAAATAATATCGGAAATTACGTCAAGCGTATAAGGTAAATATAACTTAATGTAATGACTTCTAACTAGTAAAACACTCTCTAAATTGAATTAAATATAATTAGTTTATTTAATGCTCGAATAAACAGACTTGAGATGCAATTGATAACAATGTTTTAAACCAGCTTTACCTATATACAATTTACACTTCGAGTCCATCCGTAATGGATAGAATTAAAGTACTGAATGTAAACAGGGATAATAACTAAAGCAATTTTACCTGTGAAGTGTAATCTGCAGCACTTAGTCTATATAACTATTATATTAACAGCTTAAGTCTATATAAGTATTTAATTTTAATATTATGTTAGCCACCTGCTGGGGTCATCTGCTGAAAATGATAGCATTAACAGCGAATTGACCTCAGCAGGATGAATTATTGCAAGAATATGAAAAGATAATTGGGACTATGGATTTTGGATGGGCATGGGATAGTCCTATTGGAAGGGTTGCGGACACCTTCCATATTCAGCTTTTATCTAAATACTATTGGCAGGTGGTGACTTGCCGCTCTTTAGGTAGGCCCCTAAAATGACGTCATTTATTGTTATTAAAAGTATATTGGTTATTAATAAGAAAATAATCTGTATAATCCAATTTGTTTGCCACTTTTCTAACATTTTATAGTCAGTTTCCCAAATGAGTAAGCATGTCCCGCTTACTCGGCGGCTGTCATAACTCCGATGTCATCTTCAGTCCATACTCCCTTCAAGATATCATCAGAAATAAGGGTTACGATCACACCTTTTTAGTGACAGCTCAACCTGAAAATAGGTTACATAGGTACCTACTGGACGTCTCTGGAGAGGTAGGTAATGATGTGGACTTGTTAAAACGAGCTGTGAAGATGAAAATTAGATCCACCTACTTTCTTGTCTCGTGTTTGTTTACTTAGAACCTATCCGCAACTTATTTGACAACCCTATACGCAGGTTATTTGAGAGAATTTGTATGGGTCCTCTCATCTATCAAATAAGTTGTGGATACGGTTTATCAGCATTGTACGGACTACGAATTTAAAAGTTTATGATATAAATTATAAATGACGATAAAACTACAATTACACCTACATTGTCCGAGACAGTTTAATTAGTAACAATAAAGTTCTCGATTGTACCAAAGTAACGTAATAAAACTTTAATTACATTACCGCAAGGTTTACATTAATAATGCGTTTTCGGTTACATTCCTGAAAATATAATTAGTTTCAAGTTAAATATCGCAACGAAAGCCTTTCAAATGAACTCTATCAAAATTTAAATTCAAAAACCGTAGCAAGTTATGTTGAGTCTACAGAGTTTTGTGGTATTATTTTACGTGGTTAGGAGCGAATAAACTTTTCATTCTGTAAATGGTTTATTTGATTTAAACAGCTCTGGGTTCACGGGGGGAGTACGTACCAGCCGGTGTTGCCATCAACATTGCGGGGAAATTTGGGATTTTAATATTAAGTACAGAAATCTTAAGTTTATGATGCTATTTACTAAAATGTATTAGCAATGAGCCTCGGTTAAAACAAAATAGACACCAACATAATACAACATAATAATTTGTAACAAAACCTTGTCTTTAGGGGAAATAAGTATATTCTTACAATGTTTTCTTCTGAATTCAATTTGGAAATTGTTTGATACGATATTAAAAGATAAAGATTATTAATCCATATATTTATTATAACAAAGTAACCAAGACTTATAATCCCTGGACTTTAGGTAATGTAACAGAAAATATATTTAATGAGTTTTTTCAGTATATTAAATTCAATATAAGCTTCAAATAATGCTTTATTTGAACGTGAAAACCGACTGAATGTATCAACAACTGTACTTATTAAGCAGCCGAGCTGTCCCTCAAAAGCGGTGACTCATGGTCCTACTGGCGTGTTAGATGTAATCACTACGCAACAAATTTCCGTTTTATTAATAATTATAAACATTTTTTTTTTAATTTTATCAACAAAACAATTATTTTTAGATATATAGATCATATGTGCACACTTCTTACGTGTTTTTATAAGATACATGTTGTGCTAAACATTTGTAAGTTGAAGCTCTGAAAGTGGGCGTTTCAATAATATGATTAGTGGTATCTTAGAAGTGCTTAAATGCCTTTTCTTGAATGCTTTGAATATGAGTTTAGACACAAGGGATTACGATTCATATGTATCTGAATAACATGAGTATTTCAAAGTTCATGCATAAGTGCATTGTATAAAACCTACGCTCTCTGAAAGTTTTATCTGTTAATATTCTTTACGGTTTTCATTCCAGTGTTAGATGTTGAATAAAGTATATCAAATTTTGCTCTCCTAGACAAAATAGCTGACAAACATAGGTGTCTTAAAATGTCCAATGTTTTATTATGTATAGTGCTAACAAGATTCGTGAACACATTTAAATATATTTATTGTCAGAGTTTTGCTGGTTACAACAATAATATGTGATTTTGATGGAGCAATTGAAAAAAATGCGTGGATAAAAAAACATACCTAAACTATTTCAGTATTTGTATGGCCACATTTCATATAATATCTACGTAATTGGATGTTGTTTAGAGTATTTTTTGTTTTCATTCTATTACCTACTATTATCTTTAGTTAATATGTAGAGAAATCCACAATTCACGGAATAGTGGGTTGACTCTTGGCTAAGTTTTAATACTCGTGCACGTTGGTCCTCTTAGGTCGGCAGTCACTTCTTTCCACTCCGAAAGAGTGCAACTTTTGTTAAGATATTTATATGAGTTAAAGGTCGACTGTTTTAGCAGTTTATTCTCTTACTTAAGGGAATGTATGTATCTTTCATTATTAAATGTGCTTCTGAGCTAAGAAAAAAGACCTGTTGCTTGTTTTTGGGAAAATATTTAATGCTTATTTTAGTAAAAATAAATTTGCTGATCGATCGATTAGTAGGCAGCTACATTGTGTATTATAGGTATAGATCTCGTACGCTACACTGATATTCACCGTCTGCGCTCTATCCTCTACATAAGGCACAATATTTTGTCAGCTCAAATATTTATCCAATCTTCATATTATGAAGTCTGAGTTTATTAAAATTTAATATTGGTATGTAGCTATGGTTTTAGATAAGTACCTAAAGCCCTTGTTTCTCAAAATCTCAAAATCTTTGAACAAAACGCTCTATAGAAGAGTATTCAAAATTATAAGATTTCAGTGCACTTAGTACAAAGGTTGGTTGTAGGAAAGTTTTGTTGTTTGCAGCACCTGCATTTCTCCTGAAACTCGGCGCGCCACCCGCGAGACAGTAATAAGTTTGGCATTATTACCTACTTCAGACTACTACGCCAATTTCCTAGAAACTAACGAACTATACGATTTTCATTAAATTATAATGTCGACATTATAGCTTAATGAATTATCATAATATTCGTGATTATGTGATAATATTGTAGCCTCAGAATAAGGCAGCTTTAGCAAATAGTTTTAGCTTGTTATTATACCTACTATTTGTGACTCTGTACATCATATGGATCTCGGTCGAAAGATTTTGAGTATTTCAAATATTGAAATGCAAATATAATTATTTTCGATATATAACGGTTTAACAATGATATTGTAAAGTATTTTAAAGGTTTCATCGGTAGGCTATAAAAGTCACATTCCCGAAAAAAAAAATTCAAATTATTTGAAATAAAAAAAAATAACTCAACATACTAAGTCCGCAATGAAACGGTACCGTCTCAATTTTTCACAGAAAAACTAAACACTGTATACACACATATTGTATACATAAATAACCCTTAAAATATTTTACAGTATTTTTGTTACGCTTTGTATGTCACTGGATACTCACTATATTAAAAATGTAAATCTTATTCCACCTCAGGTTAGAAAAGAAAACTTGCATAGTTAATATCCCGTAACAAGGTGCAACGTAGCTTAACATCCCCCACAGTCTAGTATATTTCCATATAATCACCGATAATGATGCCAGTTAAACACAAATTACAGTCAAAAGTAAACTTACTTCACGTTTATGTCCAGCAAACCCGATCTCGACTAATACCCGTTAACCACGACGAACTAATGGATAAACTATCTAGAAATAGTTGGACCAATTGAGAGTGTCTGGATGATATTGATCTAATGACAAACATCGGGGAAGATTATAAATGGAACGGACGACGTTTCTGCCGCAAAGCGGTTACAATTCAACTACAACATGGGTACGTTGATAATACAAAATTAAATAGGAGCAGTGATCGCTTTGGATCAAAGTTTATCGTGCAAATTTGGTACCAAGCCCTGCCTAACTTTGGCTTTAAACTGGTTAGAAAAACATATTTTTAAATAAGCACAGTTGGGTACCGAATTACTATAATGATGTTAAAAGAGCTATCGTGAGAATCATGAGAAAACTTAAAATCGATAAGCTTAAATAAAATCCTCATCAACGACAGGTTGAAGCCAAAGCTCCCTTATCTTGTGGTCATAGTTACCTTACGGTACAAAGTCTTGATTATGATTTTTAAAACTACATTCAGACTACGTATTTTAGGTAGTACCTACCAGGTGAAAGTGATAGCTAACTAAAGGACTTAGATATAGTATCTTTACATGCAATGAACCATGTTAAAGACGTCGCCCGAGCCACCATTTAAGATTGTTAAATGTTTTATCTATTGATTTCTTATATTTACGCGAATACTACACATTTATTTCAATGTTCTATCTATATTATAACATTCTTGTATTCATTTTAACATTGTCTTTAGGCACCCAACAGTATTCGTTGGATTGTTGTGTTTAATAGTTGGGGTGGGGGCGGCAGGATTTTATGTTTCATGGCTCAGCTGTATGATGAGTCAGATTGTGAGTCAGTGAACGCATATCTTGCTGTAAGCAACATATACAACAATGTATTACAGTATGTAGGTATGTGAAATTGTAGGTTTGTTGTGCTAAACAGATTCATAACCACACCATTGTCATCGTGACGTTATCATGTAATTGTTGCCATAATTGTTGTAGTTGCGTAAAGGAATCGGCTACGTAATGTAGGTAATTAATATCCATTAATTTCAAATCTATACAATATACTAACTTATTTGCTAAAATTAAAATTAGGCTGATTTCAAAATGTACTCAACAAATCCCCATCACCATCGGCCGGGAGGTTGCCCAAAACGCAGGCAGCATTGCTACGCTGAATGGCAATGCTGATGTGTTGGCCAAAATATGTGCCAGCGTTCTGGTCGATTTCAAATTGTATTCACATCTTCACCTAGTTACTAGTTTTAGGACCTAGGTTTTTAAAATCAAACTCAATTTCATTTATTAGGAAACATATGAAATTCAAAGTCAGTCATTTCTTACGAAACATAAGTAATAGACAGATGGTTCGAGCGATTAGGTTCATCTTTGATTCGCTTGACAAAGCATTATGTTAATTGTAAATATAATTCATTCGATAATTTAGCTACAATTGAAAGTAGTACCTTTGATCATAAAAGCGGTAGGTAATTATAATTTGAATACAATTAAATAAGAGCGTATATTAATGAGAATATAGTTCTAAAGTAAGTGTCTCGTGAAGTGTGATATTTGCAAACATTATAAATCCAATGCCTGCAAATATTTCACAACAATGGAATGTTTTAGTTAAGGACTACATTTCGAATGTTGGCCGTTCCAGTTGTGCCGAATTTGGAATATCAATGAACGGAACTAACTCGAAGTTGGTAAAACATTGGTGCTGCACAAACAGTCTCCGCCAATATATGGATTACTAGACTTGGGTCTGATAATGAATAGAAGTTTGGCAAAGTTCAGCCAAACGTTGGTTGACCGTAAAGCGGGGAACAACAGCTGCAATCTATACAAATAAATAAAATTGGAGTGTCTGTTTGTAATATTAAAATAACCGCTTTTTACTAAGTGCACTTGTATGTATACATGGTACATATACCAAAACAACATTCTTTACAAATTTTGTCTGTCTGTCTGTTTGTTTCGGCTCATCTCTGAAATGGCTGGACCGATTTTGACGGGATTTTAACTGGCAGATAGCTGATGTAACGAGGAGTAACTTAGGCTACTTTTATTTTAGAATTCTTTTTTGTTAAATACCACGTGGACGAAGTCGCGGGTAACAGCCAGTCAGAAATATAACTAATATTTTGAAGCGCAATTTAAATAGTCTTTTATTTTCTAGTTATAACTTCTAATCGAGCAAAATTAATTAAAGCAAATTCTGTCATTATATAACGAGTAGCTAAACTTGCAAGTCACTTCATATATAAGTTCTTTGTTGTCCGAGGCAGGGGTATCAAAAGTCGATGTTTTGCCGTCTGCCAAATGTTTTAACGCGAGGCTTTTGCTGGTTTTTACCCGTAGAGCTTTTCATGTTAACTTTTGAAACGGTTCCTCTACAACTTTATGCAAACCGTTTTTAGTAGTGATTATAATTTTTAACTGATACAGAATCATTTAACGGGTACTTATCGCTAATTTGAATATTCACCGTAATTAAATATTGTTCATTGAGTTGTTTTTATTATGATAAATATAATTAAATCTCCGTATAGTTAATTACAATTCACCGAGCATTCCGTTTGAAGCGTTTTTTATAGCAAAAGTTTTCACTTAATTTTTTTACCACGACAAAAATGATTGCTGTAGAAATTACCATTGAGTAGTCCTATGAAGGGCTATAGCATTATGAAATGTGTCGTAAAACACATTATAATTTAATTACACGCTGCGCGAGCGCAAGCCAAAGGATTCGTTAGTGAAATCGTCCTCTAACCGGAGGATTTATTGACCCGGAGGAGTTAGTTATAAACGAGTAGCGGCCGCCAGCGCGGGAGTGCATTTCTCAAGCGGTCAATTGATTAAACGAAGCAATTAAACAATCAGTCGTCAATGCGCCCGCGCCGGCCGATTATCGCAAATGAGTGCGGGTTCGACATGTGAGCGCAACGGCATTTTATAAACTGCCGGTTTTTATCTACAATCTCACAAAAAAATAAAAACTTGAAATAGGGGACGCTCGGTCAGTCGGTTTGTACACGGCTGTGATGACAAACAAATAAATGAAAGCTGTTCACGTCTTATTCTAATTTTGAAGCACAAGATTATAATATATTTGTATGCTTTTGAAAAATATTGCGATGCTGCTGATAAATGTCGGTTATTATAGAATTTGATAGAAATCATTCATTGTAGGTAGTACGGTTTCATTTCAATCCATTTTTCATACAAATCTATAAAAAGCGTTATTTTTTGGGTATATTTTTACGGCTTTAAATTTTCTGCGGTAATCATATGTGTCTGTGCTTTACATTGACGAAAAGTTTGTGTTTTCATTTTTAGGGTTCCGTAGCTAATAGTTATACAATATGTTGGAAACATTAAAACATGTCTATGCTTAGACATATTAAAACTATAGTATTCGTGTTTATGCTTTCATTCAGCTGTCATTCTTCTTCTCAAATATAACTTTGTACAGTGCAGACGGCTTTTGACTTACCCGCCTTTTTTGACCTTTTAACAAAAGTAACCTAAGATTTTCTGATTCTTTGTCTGCATACAAAACACTAATATAGTATTCGACAAGCGATACGTAGTAGGTATATAGTTATAGGTAATTAACTATATTCAGGTGGAGTACCCTTTATTTTGCTAACACACATTTTTATTATGTACAACGCATAAAGAATACTAAATAGATTTTACTAATATATAATATATAATAGATTACTATTCATAATACGGAAATTAATCTACTTTATTAATGAATATTTTTTTACGTACGTCCTTCATAAATAAATTATCAAACTAGAATTGTTATTGCATAGTGGTACGGCTATATACACATGTCTACGCCGATTCTTAAGTAAAACTCACTGCCTCAAACAATATGGATTAAATCTCCACTATTCAACGGGTGACATTTTACATTTGTAGCTCTATAAACAAGTCACCGGATTACTTTATACAGCCATGAGTTGTAGAACCCTGCCTGTGGCAAATTATTCTAAAATTAAACTGTATTTATTGGTCGACTCTTTGGCGAAACAGCTCCAACGACTGTGACATCCGGGCCGATCAAAGTGATCGGGAATGAGAGCCGACGCGCGCGGTTTTATTGCCAGCACCAGTTACACACGCCATACTGTATAATTGACTTTGTGCAGGCACACATATGAATATTCACACCGAATTTAGGTACAATCTACACGATCGGTTATAGCAAATGCATTAAAACTTATAAATGAATCGCGTTCCAAATTTAAATTTTAAGTTACGCGTATTATGTCAAAATGTTATTGTTCCAAATTTGAATGGAATAATTTTAACGTAGATTAGTTTAATACCGAATAAATAATCATTTTCGTATGGAATAAAAATAGGTATCAAAGTAAATTAAGTAAACAAATAATTCGTTTCAGTATTTTTAATTTACGACTCGAGCCACAAAATTAATTCCTTATAAATATTTAAAAATTCAAATAAGGAATTCCTTAAGGGACTTTATTCCAAAAAGTTTCTTGCGTTAGTTAATTACAATGGTCATAAATTAGCGGGCGCTGCGGCTGTCATCTATGGCGGCTGTGGTGTATGTTTTTACGGTGTTTGTGTATCAATTACAAAGGTCAGGTCGCGTCATCGCGTCAAGTTTTCCATATGTCCGGGGCTGGGGTGATGTTATAGCAGTTAATCCCTGGGCCCCAGGCCGGTCCCGCCCGCCGCGGCCACATGTCGCCGGCCATTAAAATGAACACCCTAACAAAAAATAATTGCTTCACCAAATACTGTTCCACGGTCACAACCCGTTCAATTTGTGTGTAATCTCCTTAAAGGGCGACGCCGCGACGTAATGAAATTAAAAAGTCATGAATTAACGAACTAAACAACCCCCATGGTAACGACAACCGGTTACAATTTAGTGTGGTAAGTGGTAAGTCGATCGTAGATTAAGTATTTTAGTCTTCATACAGTATGGGTTAAAGTGTTGGCTTAACTACTGCAACATTTTGACATGAATTGGGTTTTCGATACTGGTCGACAATGATGCGATGGTTAAGCATTTGTTGATTCGTTTTTAATTATTGACATGTATAATAAATAGCAAGTACCTTATAGCAATTTTCACATTAGTTCCAATATTTTGTTGCGGGTTGCAAGACAATTAACTTTTGGCCCGAGACTTGCTGATTGTTAAACCTTGCTTGCCACTGGCCATGATTTACAGGAGCAACCGTGGAAGGAGTATATGGTGGGACTAGTGCTAAAAAGAAGGTCCTACGTAAGTGTATATATAAAAACACATTCTATCGCAATCATACAAAGATACCTAAATATTATGCGAGTAGGATAATGTGTCTTATTAACTGAGTTTTAGGTTATTGAATGGTCCGCCAGCATAGGTACGTTTTTACACATTTCCATTTATCGTAAATTCTATATACCATTTAGTTAAATAATGTAACCGTTTTCGTTCAGAGCAATATCCTAGACATCCACCGCCTGCTTAGTATGCAACAGGATGCAAGTCTCAGACCGCGTGCCCTATAAAACGAAATGGGAGCTAATATGTGGGATTATTATACAATGTAGTATAATTTATTGATAATATTATATTTTCGTAAAGTCTAGACTATTATTTTGATCCAATTAAAGCATATTTTGTACAACAAATGCGCCTTTTTGGCGGAAAGTTAAACATTGAAGTTATCAATTTTGTTTTATTTTCTGAATATTGTGTTTATTTGATAAACAATGTGTAATATTAGTGGGATATTAACCCTTGTGTGTTCATAAACGTGCACGAGTGAAGGAAATTAAAATAAAACATTATTATTTGACTTTTTGAGGTCTCCCAAGATGTCTGGTAAAATTTCAGTAAAGTATCGATAGCTTTACTGATTTCATCATCATTATTATCATCAGGGGTACTTTTATTAAAAATAACGAAGAAACATGTTACTTGACACTGGCAAAAATGGCACTATTTTGTAGCCGATTGTCAAAATAAAAGAGAATAAGAAGATTTTTACCAAAGTTTTTAGTAAGTAATTTAATTTAGCCAATACTATTTTGTAATATTATACCCTCGGGAACCTTATAGCGTACATTTTTATGGTGATTTTCGCTTGGCAATACTTAGGTCCAGCTTTACTGCTTGCTACGGCTCAACCAGTACCGTTCAACGAAAAATATCGGAAGAGTGCAGAAAGTAAATATGCCGATAGTACCACCTCCACGCTTTATTCACTATATACATGCATTTAGATAATTACAGATATTCTTTACAAGTGTACTTGTTGCTATAGTATAATAATTACACTGCCTATTTTAATTTGAACTTTATATTTTCTTATGGCAATACATAATGGGCCAGCAGGGTTAGCATGCAGGTCAACACAAAACCTATGTTACGGATTATGTCAACCCGAGTCGCTCTCCCCCTTTCGTAACTTATACGAGGGAAAGAGACAAAATCGATCTATATCGCATTTTGTCGCGTCACAGCCCCCTGTGCTAATCGTGCAGATATGCATTAGGAGAAACAAACGAACACTAATTTTATTTGTACTAGTAAGGATTACAATTCTTTAAGCGCTTATGTATAGTGCAATGGAGCTGTGATTGGACCATAATAATTATATGATTACGAGCGTCCCTGATATGCACTTGAAAGTCAAAATGGGTCATATGGCACGTGTTAACAGTAACTCTTTTACTAATTGAATGGTGTGAGTGATATCGCCCGTTTAGTACAGAGATTAGATTATTTAAAAGTACCTAGCGTAGTGTTTGTGTGTGTGTGTGTGTGTATAATACTACACCACTATCAACTTTGAACTTTCATTGAATATTATTTTTTGGTTTGTGTGTGTATTTGACGTTCGTCGTGGGTAAAAAAAACTTTGTAGGGTGAGCAGGAACTCCCAATGTAATCTTAACGTCATCGAGAAAGCATGCTGCCACTGTCATTCACATTTAAAAAACCTATGGTGTGAGAGGGACGGAAGTAACGCTACGCAATAAGAACCTCGACACTGACCAAAAGTGTTACCAATTCAATTCTAAGTTCCATTCTTGGGCATATAGTGTGGGGATACTTATTTCTGCCTAGACATTCTAAAGCTAAGTTTACACGACGACAGTGGCACTTGATACTAGTTTGAAGATACTCTAAACTTCAAAGAATCGAGATTGGCAACTCGATATTGCTGCGGTGTACACACTTAATAATAATAATATCGCCAGACACACACCAACTGTATGGTCCCGAACAAAGCAACGCTTATATTATAGGTACCAGACACTGGACTCACGCGAACTCACTATATAATTACATAGATAGATATAAACGTCCGAAACTCGGGTACAAACATTTGTGCTCATCTTACAAAGTTTGTTCCTAGCAGGATTTGATCCCGGACCCTCTGAAAGCGGGTTCAAGTGCGACCATGTATGAGTACCATCAGTACCCCGAAATTTGGAAGTGTACGCTTAATTCTACTGTAATATTGATAGGTAACACATTCCTTCATATCAAAGCAATGATCTGTTATAATATAAGCCAACGAGTATATATGCGTAGTCTATGAATATTATTGTACGTATTGTCGTATACCCACATCTCCCCGCGATATGCTATGAAACTTTAATAGCACCAGTGTTCAGCGAGTCCTTTGCACAAAGCCCTTATGTCTAAGTGCATGGCAGTTTAATTTAACGAGACAATTCCGTATTTCAATTATGTATTGTGCCATAATATAAGGTTTAACATAAATACTGTAATATATAGTACACATTGAAATAAAATAAAATTTTCGGATTTAATGGCATTTATTTTATGTTTTTACGTTCCCGACAAACCAACTCAGTCCTCCCGTGAGCATGGTTGCTGTAAAGCAGCCGAAACGTCGGGAACGTAAAAACATAAAACAAACGCGATAAAATGCGAAAAATCGGTTTTACATATTTCAATTGTGTAAAATATTTTAAGGGGTTAACAAGTAGGTGATAACAATGGCGTTTACGTATAAAATATGTGGCTATACAGTGTTTTGATATTTCTGTGAAAAAGCGAGACAGTACGGCTTCATTACGGACTTAGTATGTAGTGTTATTATTAAAATTTCACGTAATTTGTTTTTCAGGAATGTAACTTTTATAGCCTACCCATGGACCCCTTAAAATATTTTACACTATTATTGTTAAGCCTTATATTTTTTTTTAATGGGACTAGGCCCGCCACACACTCCCACCACTGCTACTCCTGTAAGCCAGGATCTACAGTGGTGTCCAATGAAGACACCGAGGTTTGACCCTCGGCGAGTCCCGGGATAAAGTTAATTGTCTTGGAACCCGCACGAAATTAATCGAAAGATAAATAGGAGGAGTTGGAAGAAAATTATCCACTTCCCTCCATTGCATAGCCTTATATTTGTTAATTGTATCCAGCGGTCGCTGATATATTTGCATAAATATATTATTTTACACTTATCTATTCTTATCTTAACTTATCTGAGCCGACAGACTTGCGTGTTGTCCACATAGTATCAAACTTATACCATCTCTCTTTCTGCGTCGGGAGTTAAAACAGCATAGATGCATTCAAATGAAAGAAAATTAAATATCTATTATGCAGACCGGAACAGAACGCTGGAAAATTTACTTCAAAGGGTAGGTATTAATATTTGTATCAACTGGCTAGTTGATTCCCGGAAGATGGCTGTGCAATGAAGCGGTCAGTGGTAAGGGTTGTCACGGAACGTATTTATGCTGTGCAAATGCTTATATATAAATTCAAGAGCTTTTAACTACATATTTAATATAACTATTTCAATTATTCATCCAATTCCGGTGGCAGCTGAAGATTTCCTGTAGAAGTCAGGATTGCAGAGTACACCAACTGTCGCGGCGCCGCCCGCCCGCCGCGGCCGCCGCCCTGCGGTCGCCCGCCCGGCTGCTCGTCGTGAATTCGTAACTCGGGGGAACAAAAATAACATAACGACTCCAGCTTGTAATAACATTTGTCCTAATATATTACTATTGTGGCGGCTCACAGCGCGCCGGATTTATATACTACCGTGCGAACCGTCACCTTATTATTTATTAATATTAATGTTGCTTGTCTGCACCCAAATTATTTTTCATTAGAGATGCGAGCTTGCTCCGCCCTCGTGCTTAAGACGTTAATATTGTGTAAGCAAATCTTTTGATGCGCGGATTTCTCTTCGTTAATTTTGTTGATGTTCGGTCTCCTGATTTGTGTGAATTTTTCCTGGAGGAGACGAACAGCCGTATGCAATAATATGAGAGAAAAGTAACATAGGAGATGACGTGCGGTAACAGCGGTGATAAAGAAATAAATGAAAAGTAACATAGGAGATGACGTGCGGTAACAGCGGTGATAAAGAAATAAATGAAAAACCTTTTATTTTTCTCTCGTTAAAAAAGTTTAACTCGTTTGAAGCGACTCATGATCATAAATTATATGAAGCATCGTAGCTAAGTAGTGTTAGGCAGAAATATCAATAAAACGCAACAATAAACCAAAATACAATTATATTCGTATGGAAAACATATATCCGCGCCGAATTCACTGTCATAGAGTCAAAATACCATAGAGCGGGGACACGTCAAAGGTAAACGATAATAGTGTGGTGACATGCGAAATATCATAGAGGTTCGGTTTTCTTATCTGGTTATCAGTAGGTATAGCCGTGAAGTCCAAAGTCAAATTAAAAGTATCCAGTATTCTATAAAAAATCTACTTTACAATTACACGAAATTACAAAACAGTTCTGTAAACTTGAAATAATATATTTCGGTTTCATCTTCCTGCCAAACTCAAAGTAGAATGTTCGTATTTCCTAAAGGAATATTAAAACTTTAACCTTTTTAAATTCTCCATCGTTTCGTTAAATGTCCAGATCAAATCACAACGACCGCAGAGCGATAGGGCAACACATAATAAATTATAAAAGGTCCCCGCCGCCGATGAATGATGAGCCGTTGTTGAACATGAATTCCCACTGTCGTTACATATTTGACAAGTCTTGTAGAGATTTTAAGATATAGGTAAACCATTTACACGATTGTTTAATGAATTATTAAGATCATGTAGTTGCTATATCTGAAGATGAGTTGGCGGTGTATTATTCTCAAGTAATAAGTATACCTACTAGCAGTGCTAGCCAAGTTGGTAGAACGCTTGCCTCGGTAACGAGGATCGCAGGTTGAAACCCCGGCTCGCACCTCTGCGATTTCTGGATTTCATGTGCGAATCTCATTTTCAACCATGATTATCACTTGCTTAATGGTGAAGGAAAACATCGTGTGGAAATCTGCATGTTTGAGAGAACCCCTCGAAAGACGTGTGAAGTCCGCCAACACGCACTGGGCCAGCGTGGTGGACTATAGCCTGATCCCCCTCGCATTGAGGGGAGGCCAGTGCCCAGCAGTGGGACATTAAAAATGGCTGGTATTATTATTATCATAAGTATACCTACTTACACATTAATAAAGTATGGAGCAGCCAATACGTTCAGTTTATTATATATTTATATCTAAAAGTAAGCATTAAAAAGTTAAAAGAGGTCGTTGTCTAGCTTTGGTGGTCGAGCGGTGTCATTTGCCTTTATAATATTTTTATTTTGTCGTCAATTGACATTCTCATTCTATATTGTTCGATCGACAGAAATCGTGAAGTAGGTACTTACAATATATATCGTCAATAAGCAAGACAAGTTATTCTTGGTTATCCATTACAATCAATCTTTATCTCCACTCCTATCTTTATCATATCTCCTATTGTTGTAAATGTTAAAGCGGATTTTACTTCAACTATCACGCAAAACGGCTGAAGATATTTGAATGAAATGCATAGTAGTTTGTGCATTTGAATAATTTCTATCTCCGAAATTCTCGTGGGCAGGTTTCCATAGGTAAATATTAGTACAATATAGTTCTTCTCCTTTAAGCCTGTGTCAACCAATAGCTGGGAAAGGCCTCTCATCTGTAACGCCATTCGTTCCGGTCCTGTGCTATTCTTTAAGAACATATATTTGACAGTTACAAAGTCGTGTATGATGTGATATCGTCGGAAGTCGGAGCGATCACGGATGCAATGTTTACACTGGTGACCACAATGCGCCGCATTAGCTGCGCGTGCGCCTTTACTCGTGTTATTATAATTTATTTTTACATACACGCCCGCGCCCCGCACCACGCGGTTTTTTGTAATAGACCACCCGAAAGTGTGATAGGCTGTGAGATTATGATACGTTTGAAAATGTTGATATGAAGAACTGTGTATGTATCTAAATTTTTACAATGTATACCTACTTACTGCTTTTTATTAGTGGGACTATGCCCGCTACACACTCACACACACACTGCTACTCCTGTAAGCCAGGATCTACAGTGGTGTCCAATGATGACACCGAGGTTTGACCTTCGGCGAGTCCCGGGATAAGGTTAATTGTCTTGGAACCCGCACGAATTTAATCGAAAGATAAAAATAGGAGGAGTTGGAAGAAAAGTATCCACTTCCCTCCATTGCAAAGCGGGAGACAAAAAATATCTGGTAGACAAATTTCCACAGAAGCAAGACTCTTACAGCTGGGCTAAGTCCAGGTGTAAGGCACCACGGAGAGTTTAAATACTAGTTGGTCCTAAACTTGTGAGCTGATTAAACTTGATTCCACTACTACCACTACTTACTGCTAATTTAAACTTGCTCAGTTCCAAGAAGAGAAAGTCCAAATCATAAATAAATATGTCGATTGACCAATTACTTTTAAAAATGATTGATCCATTTTTCCTAAATTGATTCCGCTTACCTGGTCCTCAAGGCAACAAAGGGCTTTTATGCGGACGATAGGAAAATAAAGATATATTTCCCGCAGTAATTGGTGCGGGTAACGTTAACAATAGGAACCTTGTAAACGTTGGCAACCCATGGATTGTTTGTACACAGAACACGATCAGTTGTCTGCAGCTGTCGGGATACGTGAAGATTTTTGCGAATGTGTCGAACATTAATCTCGACAATTGAACTGTTAAGAAACATAAATATTTTTTCTGATCGGTCAAAATTCAATACTTTGCAACTCTTTCAGGTAAGTAATTTTCTTAGCTTAGCACCTTACTACCAGCTACATTATTTAAGCTATTGCCACCTACAAAAAGTTATAAATAACTACTATTACTCTATTTCAACGTCCATTGCTTAATACATACTAAAATCGATATATATAAAACTAAAGTCTAAGTCGATATATATAAAACTAAAGTATATAAATGTTACACCATTTATTTATTTAAGAAACGGGTGGGCAGATTTTTATGATCATTGAATTTTTGAATTTGTCTCCAACCCGAATAACAGATTTTCTTTTTAATACGTTATAGGCAAGTATTTGATCTCGATCTCAACTATTTAAACAAAAACAAAATAAAAATAATGAAGATAATTCGTTTTCTCATACCATTTGATTTTGAGATGGTACGAAGTTCGCCGGGGCTACTAGTAATACATAAATAGAGTTTATTATTTAAAAACACTAATTTATCAAAATCAGTATTACTACTGAATTACGTGCTCTAAATCTAAATAACGTACTCTTAAATCACTGAGCAGGCGAGAATTTACAATACACACTCGTTCGTTATACGTCTTCTACGAGGATACTATAACCAAAAAAAGTCTTAATTAACTGCCATACTTCGCTACGTTGACTTAGAGTAGGTAATTAAATAGAGAAGCACCGAGTCGTTTTCAGTCTGAAAAATTGAAGGGAAATTTGTCACGCTTTCAAAGATCCCGTTCATATTGAATTGCCAAACATTCGCAGCGGAGCGCCGGGAACTTTTTGCCGACTCAGTATGAACTTTCGCAAGCAGCTTTCAATAGGGGCGTTATTATACGACGTTTAAGGAAAGACATGCTTCATAATCGAATATAGAGCCTACATAGAGTACTGTATTACAGTTACTAGGTTAAAATTTATGCAACGACTTCATATATTCAGATTTACATCGGATTAGTTTGCCGACAGCGAGCGCTGTCTAAAGTGAAATAGCGACACGGTAAGTCATTTCTCATTCACAGACGGGCACCGGGCGGTCGGTTCACCGTGCCGAGCTGGTGAGCAAGATCCAAGGTGGGGAAATCTTTTAATGACATGGATATCATATTACTATACTAGACTTGATTTACAGTACAGAATGATAACTATTCCGTGTGTCGATTTGATGCGCCGCCCCGAGCGTCTTCGGAACTAAATTTGACATTTAATGCAAATGGCCGTCGCGTTGTTTGGGACGTATCTGAATTTGTCTGTGTATTTAAGTGAAAAATCACTTACAGAATATTTTTTTTATAAAATGTTATTAAATGTGTTGTTTATTATTAAATGTTATGATATTAAGTAAGCCTAATTAATGTTTATCGACACAATTGTCACATTTCATTAGTTCGGTGGACACTCACTACCTACTATCAGCGCCGAAATGGCGAAATCGAATGGGCACAAAACGACTATGTCAATCGCCAGTCCAGTAGTTTATACAGGTCAGTGTTCGGTGATGAATGCACCGCGCGCTGCGACCCCGGGGCCGCTCGTCATCCGTCACGCAGCTATCGGCCGCCCGGCCGTCGCGGCCGACATAAAAATTCTCCCCCCGACGTAACACTTGATTAATGCTTGAAAAAAGCCCAATTAAGCGCACACCCGAACATTCATTTAGCTTCACCCGTATAGTAACAGCTGGTGAAGAGATTCTTACGATTTTTACCCCCATTATCGACGGCAACATTCCATGTTATTGCTACTAAAAGTCATATAATTATCTTTGCCTTTGATGTGGCTCAATTAGATATTTGTACTGACAAATTGATTGTATCGTCTGTACTCACCATACTACATTTTATCGATTGTCAAAATATAAAACGCTGACCTAGCTAAATCAATCGAAGTCTGGAGAATTCAACTCTAGTTGATTTCCAATATTGGAATGACAGCACCGTAATCGTTGACAGGGTGAATTGTTAAATGGCTGGAATTGTAGATAGCGTACAATGAAAAAAAATAAAAAAAATACAACCGAATTGAGAACCTCCTCCTTTTTGAAGTCGGTTAAAAATAGGCGCTATGTGCTCGTTACAAATGGTAAAACTCTGATCACAATCTGTTGGCTTCATAGACGAGAGACATAGCGACCGTATTGTAATTTGAATGATTGACTATTTTCTAGAATAACTGTTTTATTCTAGACCATTGATAGTATAAAATAACAGAAATTAATTTGAGACACTAAACAGCCCAAACCATACTAAGTGTTGTTTTTCATTGTTCTTGAAATATAACTAATTTCACGAATTTTATCGCGTTAATTTATGTTCTTTTACATTCCCGACGTTTGGGCTGCTTTACAGCAACCAGCAAGCATTTACAGCACCAAGCGCGATACGATTCGTAAAATTAGTTTTATTTAAGTATTCTTGTTCATTCATGCTACCATGCTGTAAACTCTTAGTTTACCTTAAAAAGCTTTTCGGAAAACTTTGGATTCACACGAACAAAGTCACGGGCTCAATTAATAAAGAGTATCATTTCAATAACAAAGATTTCCGACATTTTAAACTAATCTGAAGTACAAACACCGGAGCGTCTCCCACCTACATTGATTTTTCATTCAACATTAATCATCTTTGTTTAATCAAGACGGCATAATTGTTTAAATGAGATTAGCTTTAGTCGGGATGAATGTCCATTAAATCAGTATAAATTGTAACCAAATATCTTCGGATTTTTCTAGACCGATGTCGCGCATTACTTCAGAGAGACGATAAAAGTCTATTTATAGTGGGCTCACATGAAATATTAAATTTTTATATGAGCGGTTATGTCATTATCTTTGCGGTGCGTAACAATGAAAATTTCGTAATATACCAAACTATTTTTGTGCGGTGTTATACTCAGATCGAGTTTGTTGTAGGTATAGCATACTTTTGTATAGCTTAAGTGTCTTCAGCTTACCCCGGTATCAAATATCAATAAATAAATAATTATTGTAAAAATTCACAGCAAGAAGTGGCTGTTAAACGCAATCATGTTACGTAGTCTTACAAGCAATGAAGAACAAGGATGATAAAAATCCAAATCTCGAAGTTGTAGATAAAAAAAATAACAAAAAAATAGCACATGCTCAAATCTTCCCAATAACCTGCTGCCACAATATTTTGCAGTTATTTCTGTGTCCACTACTTGAAATGTTATCCACCCATTTAAAACTAGAAAGTTTTTCATCGGGCAACTAATTATACAGTTGAAGTGAGGTCTCACTTCGCTACTTGGTCATCTTGTTGCGAATGACGGAATCGCCACTTTATATAGTTTATTAAAGCTTAATTTCAACTTGTCTACCGCATTCGAAGTAGGTGGAATAAACTTTTTAATTTTGTTTGTATAAATATTTGCGAGTTGAAAACTAAAACCCAGGAGATCCGTTAATATCAGAGCGAAATAAATAGTTTTTTTTAAATTCTGTTTATTTCATTATTATTATGATTATTTTAATAACATAAGCTATCCACCTAAAACTGTACAATTAGCTCCTTGATAATCTGATACGCCGCAACATTTTCTTTTTCTTAAAATAGCTTTACCTTGGACTTCCTCTTCCTCTGCTTCCTCACATTTATCTTACAGCTTCCGTGTGCCGTCAGAGGGTCTAAGTCCATCGGCGTTTGTTCCAGGTGTGGTGATACGATGACCAGGTGTCGGGGCTGCGGTGGGCCGGGCCGGGTTCCCCTGCGATCAGTGCCGCCCCAGTGACCGCCAGCAGGATGGCGCCGGCGCACACACGCCTGCTTCTACTGGTGCTGATGCTGCTGTGTAGAGGTGAGTTTGTGGCAGCATACTGTTTGTAGATTACCAGCAGAAAATATTATAAGTACATAATTCGACGGCTACTTTTTTTACCGTTTCTCATAGATTTCCAATACATTTTAAATTAAATTAATGTATTTATTTAATTAAATTAATGTATTAATTTAAATTAAATTGTATTGTAGTTTTTAAAGCAATGGCGCCCGGTCAGATGTGCTCTTAATGAAAATTAATTTAAAAACAAATTTCATGTACAATTATTCTACATGTTTATTGCAGAAGTTCCTCAAAGGCATTTGTGGGTTATAATAATATGTGTTTGTGTTTCCGAGCTCCCTGAAGTTCAAAATCAGCTGTTCTTCAAATCTATAATATTCACCATGTTGACACAAGTGATTCAAATTTATTGTTTCTAAGCAACGCGATCATGTGTGCTGCTTGTCACCTAACAACCAATAACTGATCAGCTTCTACAGAAACCACAACAACTTCAGCCATTGACGTTGCTTTATTGTGACAGCCCTCCATAGGGCTTCAATGCCGTCTAATATAAACATTTTTCATAGATTTTTTATAAAATATCGCTCAAGCTCTACAATGTACTTTCTCAGTGACTGTGGGCTATTTGTGAATGACTAATCATGACTACTCTGGATGTGTATATATTACTCAATATTAAGTTATTTAATTTCTCTTGCTTCATTTTTTGTACATATTATTCTATGCTCTTCATTTTATATAGTTCTTTACTGTGTCTATATGTTCGCTGGAACCTCACAACAAGAGCTCTTAAAATGCCCCCAATGTAGTGATGGCAGGCTTTTCAAAGGTCGCAGGGGTCTCAACATTCACATTTCTCGTTGTCATACTCAACAAATTTCATTGTCCCTTCCCCAAACACTTGTTGACGCTAGTCTCCCACAACATACCTTCGAAACACTCATCTATCGTCTTAATCATTCTATTCCATTGGTGAAACGGATTCCAAGAGGGGCGAGAATAGTATTAGCCAGATCGTTAGCCAACTGCATAAATAGTTGCGTCAACAATTCTGAAAAATCCTGGCAAGACCTTTTTACCTTCGCCTACATACATTTTCATGCCGACAAAACTTCTCACTCCTCTCTCACACAGAAATTAAAACAAAACTGCAATAGTAATTTTAATTCTGACATTCACCTTCCCACTCCCATTTCCAAAAATAGGATATTTAATTTAGCTCGGACGATAGAATCCAAGGTTCAGGAGGGAGACATAAGAAACGCAGCACGTCTCCTTTTTTCTAATGACACTCTCGCACCCTCTAATGAAATAACGCTAGAAGCTCTCCGCAGCAAGCATCCTTCACCCAACCCTGCCTCTCAGCTAACAAGCCCACCCAATTTGAATGTACAGTTACAGATAAAACAAGAAGATGTTCTGGCGGCTATCTTGTCATTCCCTAGCGGTTCGGCTGGCGGTATCGATGGAATCACACCCCAGCACTTGAAAGATTTGGTTAGTGCGTCCGCCGGTGACGCTGGTGGGGCCCTCCTGAATAATTTGACTAAATTATGTAATTTCATGCTCTCCGGTAAGGTCAATGACTCCTTTATACCCTTCCTTTATGGTGCCAGACTTTGTGCCTTCAACAAAAAAGATGGAGGCATCCGTCCTATCGCTGTAGGGTGCACAATTAGACGACTCACCTCCAAATTGGCTTGTAAGCATATCATATCTACCCTTAGCTCAAAATTTCAACCCCATCAATTAGGTTTTGGTTGTAAAGGTGGCTGCGAGGCCGCAGTACATGCCACTAGAACCTTTATTTCTTCGGGAGAGATGGAGGTTCTTTTGAAGGTTGACGTGAAGAATGCTTTTAATTCCATAGATAGGGGCGCTCTACTGAGCGAAGTAGCCTCACAAATATCTGAAATTTTTCCATATGTTTGGCAATGCTACAGTTCATCTTCAAAATTAATATACGGGGAATATTCTATTGATTCTGCAGTCGGTGTTCAACAAGGCGATCCACTCGGACCTGCCCTTTTCAGTCTAGGTATCCACCGTTTTATCTCATCACTAAATTCAAAATTAAATGTGTGGTACTTAGATGATGGCACTTTAGGAGGCAAAGCTGATACAGTTCTGAATGACCTTGTCCAAATTAACCGTGACTTCAAAACAATAGGACTCGAGCTAAATCCGTCGAAATGTGAAATTTTTATCTCAGATATACTTTCTTCAGACCAAGTCAATTCTATTGTCAAAAATTTCAACGAAATTACACCTAATATTACGACCCTTCAAAAGAACTCACTTTACCTCCTAGGTGCACCCTTACTCGAAGAAGGAGTAAAACCTTTTTTAGATAATAAATTAAAAACTTTTGCAGATAATTCCCACAGATTAGGCATTTTAAATTCTCATATAGCATTTACTATAATAAAATATTGCCTTTTCGTTCCGAACCTCACATACTCACTCCGTGCAAGCCCAATTTGGAAATTGTCGACCGTACTCGAACAAATGGATGTCACCATTAAGGACACTCTAGAACAAATTCTAAATTTAACTCTAAACGACTTATCCTGGATGCAAGCAACTTTACCGATTAGGAACGGTGGCATCGGCGTGAGGAAAATTTCTAGTGTTGCTCTTCCAGCTTTTCTAGCCTCTGTGCACAGTTCCAGAGAGCTTTGTTGTAAAATCCTTAATGATGACACTCTTATAGTTTCTAATACTGCAGAAGCAATAGAAACCTGGAAAAACATTTGTCCCAATGTCAATGTCCCAAAGGAAGTAAACCTACAAATACTTTGGGACATGCCATTGGTACAAATGACTCAACAGTTTTTATTCGAAAATCTAATCAGTGACCGTGATCATGCCCGACTTCTAGCGTTATGCGAAAAGGAATCTGGTCATTGGCTGCACACAATTCCATCACCAAACCTTGGCACATTCCTTGACAACGAGAGCTTCAGAATAGCTATTGGTATCCGCCTGGGGGCACCAGTGTGCATGGCACACAAATGTCCGTGTGGAGTGGAGGTCGATCGTTTTGGTCTCCATGGGCTTTCATGTCCAAAGAGCGCAGGCAGGTTTTCTCGCCACGGCTCCCTCAATTATATAATCAAAAGGGCTCTTGCCAGTATAAACGTCCCATCAATATTGGAACCACTCGGGGTGTTTCGGGATGACGGCAAGAGACCTGATGGCATGACGCTGATTCCCTGGGAGCGGGGTCGACCGCTTGTTTGGGATGCCACGTGTGTAGACACACTGGCTCCTTCTCATCTCAGGGAGTCAGTGTCTGCCGCGGGGGCCGCGGCTGAGAGAGCGGATCTCGGCAAGCGGCGGAAGTACGCCCTATTAAACAATAGTTACGCATTTCTGCCGTTTGCCGTAGAGACGATAGGCCCATGGAGCCATAGCGCAAAACAATTTGTAAATAAAATATCTCCAAAGTTAATTGCCTCCACAGGTGACAGGAGGGCTGGCTCTTTCCTCGCTCAAAAAATTAGTTTGATTATACAGCGAGGAAATGCAGCCAGCATTCTTGCCACCATTCCACGCGGACAAGGTCTTTTTGATACATAGTTTGTTTTCATGTCATTTTTAAGTTTTTTATTTTTCTGTTAAACAAGGTAGATTTCAAGATTAGATTATTTATGGCTTTTTAGTTTTTTGAAGACGGTTTTTATTTTGTTAAATTGTAGGTAAATACCATTTATAGAGTTGAGAAAACAGAGTATCGTAACGATATTTTTCGGTCGAGTGTATGTACCATCGGTTTGGTTATTTGACGAACTCCACACAAGATGATTAAATCCTTGAAAATGCTCAAAACCTGCGTACTGGCTCTACCATGTAGTCTCGCGAGACTGGGGATCTCTTTTGCGTTTTCTTTTCGGTTGACATTCGGCTACAAAATAGAGCCATTTTTGCCAGTGCCGAGTATTTCTTATTTGGATCAGTATTGAACTGAACAATTTTTTGTCGCAGTTCCACCCGCGCTCAGTTTTGCTGCTACTCCCAATAACTCCCAATGGTCATAGAGCAAGGTGGTGGGTTTAACCTATATTTTGTGTCTTATTTAATAGTTTTTACATCTAAGCAATAGGGTAAATGTTATCATACCTATTCATATCATGACTATGCTATCCAATACTAAAAATCCCTATGAAATTGGTGTAGTAGTAGTAGGATTTAATGAACATTGAATTCAAGGGTATAAAGCAAAGCAAACACGTTGGATCACATCAAAATCTGAATTTAAAATAATCCAGTGTTCATGCATAACAGATGGAAACTTTGTTTCAGCTCATCCAACATTCATATGGCATGTTCGTATCGTACTAGTTAATTAAATAGCGCACGTGGCGCAAGGAGTCGAGTAGGCACGCCAGTACTGCAGTATGTAAATATAAACAAATTGGCTCGCGTGATAGCGAACTGCGATCGCGTTTACACCGGATTCCCTCGAGCTTATTTTCTAAGCAAGTTTCTGGGTGTGCCTTCATACATGAAAACGTCTGCAACTGCTAACAAACATGGTTGAACTGTTTTAATTATAGTGAAATTATATTTGCGTGTGTGTTGCGAAATTTGAACTTTAAAGTTATTAAGTTTCTTAGCCCATGGGATTGCTCTCCGAAGCAAATTTTCAAATACCTAATACTATAGCTAGCTAGTTATATTTTCACTCTCGAGGCTACGGTATAGGGTACAATTTGGATCATATTACTTTGTTACGGCTGGGTGCTAACACTGACCTGGGATCCCAGTAATTAATATAATTAAATCCAAAACCAAGCGCACTATTGCCTCAAGACACTTGCACTGTGAGCACTTCCTGCTTAGATAGGACCGCAAACAACAACTAAATATGAGGGTACCCCAGTTCAAACTATGACACTAGGACATCTAACACCTAAGCCATCGCGGTTGCTGTAAAACAGCCGAAACGTCAGGGGAAAAGCATAAAATAAACGCGATAATATCCGTAAAATTAGTTATATTTAAATTGGTACCTAGATATGCGGGGAAAAGGCAGCACCTCATAAGGGTAGTCCAACATTATAACTTATTTATAAACGCCGCTTGATCAAAGTATTTGCTAGTAAGCGTCTACTTAAAAATTCCCATTAACAATTGAGCTCTAAAGTCGGTACCATACACTACAATCGATGGGTAAGTAATTATTACTTATTCCTGGAATGGCGTTCGCAACCAGTTATTGATCGCTCATGTCGTAATTAGCGCATCAGGAATGCGACACGGGACTGCACTTTGCGCCGCAACTCCACAACCCAAATAAGAAATCGCGCCGCCATTTTATTTTCCACATTTTTTCTCTCCCCACAGACGAAATATCTACCGACTTTGCTTTTATTGAAATTACCCTCTTCGGTGCGGGAAGAGCGAATTAAAATCACATTAGGCAATCCCGTTTCCGCCTAACTTTTCCAGTCTGTGCACAGAGTCCCGGTGTATCGGAATAAATGGCCCAAACTTCGTTTATTTATATAGTCTTGCTGAATATTTATGTCTGCGGTCCTAATTTTGCATTCTCGTCACTTCAAATACAAATTTACAGAGTCGAAAAAAAATTAGTCTTGCGTTTGGAGAAAAATATACTTAGTGAGTTTGTTTGTTTTGTTTGTGTCTGCATAAATTAATGTCATGTACAAGCGAGGTGTTATATTTATCTACGTAGGCTTATTGTAACATCAATGGAACTATTTTTAGTCTGTCTTTTTCTTTTTTTTTTTTTTTTTTTTTTTATTACATTATAGGCAAGTATTTGATCTCGATCTCACCTGACGGTAAGTGACGATGAGATCTACGATGGAGCATACTTGCCTAGGTAGGAAGGCGGCAGTAGATCGAGACGCTACATTCACTAGGCACATGCAGCGCAACTGATCTGACCCGCCATCCATGAATGGCAACACCTCTCTTGCTTATAGAGTAGGTACCACTTTAATCAAGTAGTGTAGTTTGTGGCACCTATGTCGACCAGTCAAAAGGTTTTAGTGATGTAAAAATTTTTTCAGTTGTATAGGAATTCGTGACTTGCATGGTTGCTACTATTTGATCAGTAGGTACTTGAGTGATGTACCTGTTGAGCGCATATTTCTGGTCATATTTGTTAAGTAGCCTCTTAACCGTGTGGGAGCTAAAAGTTGGTTTGCAGCAGTATTATTACTCAATGGTTAAAATGCTGGCCCTTTAAATAAATCGTGCATTTCGAATTACATTATGATAATATTTAAACTAAGGATTAGTTCAATTAGGTAGATACGTACCTATTCCTTAGTAAGGAATCCTTACATAGGGACATAAAAAAATATTTAATTATATTTTAATTCCATTCAACCATCTGTGAACACATCGTATCTCCTCACAAGTTCAGTTGCCATAAAAAAATCAGTTTACGCTCCAACACTCGTTAAATAACTAGTAAACCTACTTCTAAGGCAGAATGTAGTTCAGGCCTAATGCGTCCCAAGTTGGTTAATATGAAAAATGCGAATGGAGTCACGCCTGTTCGTTGTTGCGCACCCAAATAGGATAATCGCGCAGTTATTGCCCATGTCGGAATAGACACTAGCCACGCCATACGCTCGTTTATTAACATGCCATAAGCCATACTTTGGTATAACTCAGTTATGTGGAAATGTCTCACGGCGCGACGCGGGCGACGCCGGTGATCGATGCCCCCCGCGATATCCAACGATGGTCGTTCAGAACACGTATAATATCTACATTATTCATTGTGGGTACACAGTACACTATATTTCGGCTCACGCTTCCGGGTCCACAGATAATATTTTGTTACGCAACCAGTTCGCAACATTTTCAAAGTTATTGGAAACAGAAACTTATGCAATCAATCTTCAATTTGCAACACTCGTTGGACTCGAGAGCGCTCGTAGTCGTACAACAATTCCTTTTTATCTCTATGTAGAGACCACTCTCGTTATATACAGTAATTAATGCTTACAAACGAATGGTAATTGGCGCAATCAAAGCGAATATATTGATAACGACCGTACTATGAATAGAACACTAAAATGTTTTTGGGTTTATCCGCGTTGGAGTCCAAAAACACGGCAACAATTTCATTATGCTGTAATTTACATTTTATATTTTATAAAAAGCTAATACCGGTGGCTCGTAAAAGCGACGTCTCTGCCTGCGACAGATGTTCTCAAGGTTCAATATTTTAAGTGAATGTCGTGCTGTTAAGTCAATATATTCTTTGAGTTAACATTATAAGTGGCTGTTATGCCTTAACGACACAAGACGAATGAGATATAGGTTACACTGTTCCTAGAACAATCCCGCAATTAAAATGTCAAGTACACCCAAATGAATTATTATCAAAAAATATTTTATTAAAGCACCCACACAATGTAATAAGTGTACACGTTTAAAAATTGTATCATAATATTTAATTTAAAAATGTGGAGACCGCTTGGTCATTTTTGGACGGAGTTTTTGAACCGTTAATTAACATATTTATTTCATTTGATAGTTTCTAGTCATTGGTACGAGTTATTATGGTCGAACCCTTGTTCGGCAGAGATTTCTTGACCATCTGTCTTATGATACACGCTAATATAGAACCCACTGAGCCAGTTTCGATTAAATATGTCTAAGAACCATTATTTTTAAGCCAGCTCTCGAATTAAAAACCCACAAATCCATCCGTCTATGACAGACAAAAGACACCCCCCCACCCCTTGGTGTATAGATAAGGGATCCACGTGCTGAAATGTGTCTAATAATTACTTTTCAAGGTTCTAAGTAACAGTAACGTTTTGTGACTAATTTAGAAGTCCCAAGGTTGTTTAAATAAATCATAACAGCGACCTGTTGTCTAACGACCAATAACACAAATACACTGAAATTGTTTACGTCTTGTAGCTCTCTCGAGTTAAGTATAAATGTCTTGTAGCTGTCTTGAGTTGAATATAAACTCAGCTTAAGTATAATATTAAATGATAACATCTACAAATACCGATACTAAAGTTAGGTTTAATAATAAAGACATAACTAGTCTGCCTGCGTCGTGATTTCGTCGCCATGTACCTATAAATTTAACTAGATATTGGATGCTGAGCATAATGAATCGATATAAATGCATGAACTATAGCTGAACAGAATAAAGCATTTAGAAACTTAAAAAAAATGTCATTTACCTATTTCGAACGACGAAATCTATTCGTTCGTAGAGGCGATGCTATTAAGTTTGTTATCCTTGCTTCGACTTATTCAAGAAGCAGGTTGGCTATTTTTGTTAATTCGTGAACAACTTGTTAGCAAACGAGATATTTCGACTGTACAAACATACCATATTGTATCCGTAAAAAATCGCAGAGTTGTCTTTGGATCGTTTCGCTACGCTTTTTCATGATTAACTTTAAAAAAAATATCGCAGATAAAACAGTTGATAATTCAATATTACTTTTAAAATTGTACAGACAATTTTAAATTCGACGACCTGATTAGCTCAGTTGGTAGTGATCCGGCCTTCTGCGCTCAGGGTCCCGGGTTCGAAGCCTGGTAGAGACAAAACATTGTGTGATGAGTATGAATTCTTGTACCCGAGTCATGGATGTTTAATATCTCTATAAGTATTATATACTGGGTTTGCCCTTAATCCATTACGGTCAGTACCGATTATATAAGCGTTGCTTATTGTGGGACTGTTTAGTTGGTGAGTTCGTCTGGTAATATTATTATTATTATATTAATAAGTGCAGATTGTTGTACAATTGGTCGGTTCGTACAAAGGGCGGTATTACTTTGACTGCAGTGATTGTTTCTACCTCATTAAGTATGGGTGAACTTCATGAATATAAACTACACAAATAATAAATTTATCGTTTTCATTGTTCAGTGGGTGGTAGTCGATCGGAAATAACTTGGTGAATCTACGATGACGGTACAGTTTATTTTTTAGATGTGTTTGTTATGTTAAACTAATTTATGTCTTATTATTTCAGATGTTTTAATAACTAAGCTATTAATTGCTGAATTAAAATTAAACCCCACAAATATATAAATGTTTTTGTTGAACTGGAATTTTTTTAATACTTTTATGGAAAGGAATGAATAAACTTCGGGGTAATTCTACCACGTTCGGTAAAATGTGAGTGCACAATAGTGGGTAAACCTCTGTGTACCTCATCTGGTAATTCAGGAACGTAATGGATTTTATTTACTGTCTTATGACCGCATAGATAAAGTGGTCAGAACCGCAATATTTGAAATGTTTCGCTATCACTAGGATCGTATCACGCGAAAATAAGTGATCGAATCTACACAAGTATATCCAAGTACACGAGTTCCGATAGAGACATACACAGTAAGACAACACCATCGACTGAGAAAAAAATATAGCTAACAAAACCCTACCGATTTTCGTAGTATTTGTTTTATATTTCTTACTTAGTTCGCGGGAAACGCACAGTACTAAGAACAAATAACTGAAGTCGTCACCATAAAAATATACAGCGATATTTTAGAGAGTGTGTATTCCGCATCGAGACGGCATCTCCATACTTTTTACATTACTTATGCATAGAGTAGAGATTGAAACGTGCAGCGGAGTTGCGCCGTCATCGGTGTTCGACCCGAACCTGCCGGCTTACCGCAACCGTTTGTTAGTCACAATCACAGTTGCCGACACGCTGGTTGGATGGTGGAAAAAAACACACAATAGCACGCGACAAACGTTATTCAACTGGTGTACGTATTACATTGGGGGATGGGTTCAAAACATAATTAAGGATGTCACAAAAAACTATTGGTTGTACCTTCATACTTGTTTACCTGTAATAAAAAAACGGTATATACAAGGTGTATTTGAAATATTGAACGTAATTAAAATTAGGCTTTTACATGAAATTCTGATTACCTATTAACATATTGATTTCTTATATTTACGCCAATACTACACATTGAAATATAACTAATTTTAAGGATTTTTTCGCGTTTATTTTATGTTTTTTACGTTTGCACGATGTATTGCACATCGTGCAAATTGAAACGAGCATCAATTGCCCCATCATCGGCATTCATAGCGGACTCGTAACCGCCACTTGTCTCCAACACCGATTGTACAAAGAATAACAAACACGCGCACAATGCACGGCGTTAGCGGAATTGACACGATTTTTAATAGATTGCATCAACTGATTGATTCAATTGTTTGCATCGAGGAATAGGTATTTTATAAAGTAACTGATTGAATGGAATACGTAGCCTTGAAGGATGACGTGGTTTTATTTTAATGAATTTACCCTAGCATAGAAATTGCATTCCATTTACAAAACATTTTTTTTCTGAATAATGAATTGTAACGCCATTGTAAATCGATTAAACCATTTTATAAATTGGAGTGTGAGCCTTTAATGTTTAATTAATTACATTTAATTAATTAATCAATAAACTTATATTATTTAGGTACTATACTCAACATTAAAATATAAATTAAAGAATAATACTTTGCGAATATAACAAGTGACCAACTAATTGTATTTTATCTTAAAGGAAGATGCAGCACTGTAATGGTTTATTTTTGTCTTATTCCAATGTCGTTATAGGATAACAAATATTGTTATTTATATTCTCAATGGCGTATTCTGTATTTCCGTATTGGATGTTGGGTTAGCATACGTCTGCTTTCCGAGCGGTGCGCGCGTGATGCCGCTTCACACGAGGGTACCGTGAAAAACGATTTATTATTTTATGGATGATCCCCGCCCATGCAAAATGATACCATCCATATTTTGTTTCGAATAAAAGTCACAAAAGATTTTTATTATAATAAATCATGTACTTACTCACTGGCTCTTTTTTAGTGAACGGATACTTACATTCTCTGTGCCTATTTAAAAAAAAAAACAAAGTAACTACATCATTTATGTAAACAACTATTGCTAAATAAATTAATATTGCCTACAGCTTTTTTGTTTTGCACTATTTCAATTGTATAAAAGTAAAAGTTACCGGAATGCTTCCTTAAAAAACAATGGCAATAATACATTTATTTTTTCCATAAACTTAATCGTTACGACAAACTCTTTTACGTGCTAAAATATTTTACACAATTGTTGTTACACCTTATATAGTACTGGCGTCATTTCAGTGTGTTCTCACCCAAAACAGTTGCAAGTGCGAGTAGCCACCCCCTTGTTATCTCGCCCCTCCCCGGGTAATCGCTGCCTCAAATAATTTATGAAATACGACTTAATAACCTTTGTAATAAAGGCTAGAGCCGGGCCGTGAGGATAAAACACTTGACGTTTATATCGTTATCGATGGGAAGCTTAAATAACGGCGGGAAGATTTCGGTAAAGGGATTTATAAATTTGGAATCGAATATTCCGAGGAAATGTCATGACGTTCGATACAACAGTGTTTCTATAAAGCGAAGCGATACACAAATATGTGTTTTAATATTTAAAATATTTTCAACGATCCCGAAATCTGTATACAACGTGTAATAAAACTAATTTTAAGGATTTTATCGCGTTTATTTTATGTTCTTACGTTTCTGACGTTTCGAGGAGGATCCTTAAAATTAGTTTTATTTCAATGTGTAGTATAAGCGTAATTATAAGAAATCAATATACAAATTGTAATTTAAATAATGCAAAACCTCGGATACAACAACTAATTTCTGATTTCACAATGTTATTACTATTGCTTTTTATTGTTTTAGACAAAAGATTATTTTTTAATAGATGAACTGCCTAATACAGTAAAAAAGACTCATTTTTTTTTAAATAGGGTAATAAATTTCACACTTGACTCTGAACAAACAAATTTATAGTTTTACGTTTATTTAATTACACGCTGTATATAATAAATAATGTGTAAAACACGTTTTCTTTTCATGGAACAAATCCCCAAATGTGCAAACACAACTAACTTTGAAAAGCTGCTCTATTCTTCACAACTAATCAATTAAGCTCTTAAAATATTGAACACCGTTAGATGTTAAATATAGATTTTAGTTTACATAAGCAAACAATATAATATTATTATTTGAATAATTTAAAACTTACTATTTGTATAATTGGACGATATATTCCTCTAATAATAGACATAGTGAATGATTAATAATCCAATAAACTATTTCAAAACTTGTAAACTCCGAGTGGCTCAGAACTAGGAGTATTATTAATAATTTTCGGAATACATAATAAATATGTCTTATTAAAAATAAAGTAATTCGAAAACGTTCCAAAACGCGGGTTTTACAAATTGATGCGTATATACCAATTCAAAGTCGTCTTGCAGTGGACGTCTTTCGGCTGATAGATAGAAAGATACCAATTCAATCTGCATTTGCAGGCTCCCGTAAGAGCCGATCGCTCGTCGGTTGCCGATCGCGTTTGCCTGTCGATAATCGCACTCGGTCGCGGTCGTTACCAGCAGGTAATGCGGCCCAAATTCGTAATTCTCGGCAATAATTCGATTTTTCACTCGAGTGCGCGACTCGGCGTCCGCCAACCCGCACCCTCCGAATATGTGAAACAATTTTCTCCTTATGAATAAAATTTTAAGGTGCGTATGCAAATTACCATTACGGAGGGCTGTCTCCTGTAATGGTGTCGTATGGTACGGTATTTTCTTTTCATATAGGCTACGTAAAAGCGACGTTTAATACTGTGCCCCCGCAAGTCGTGTTTGCACTGAGTAATCGAGACTGTCTTAAGTGTATCATTTTTTCAGTGGCTGCCTTCTTTTTGATAAATAATACATAGCCTACTATTTCTAACTTTGAGAATACAAAAACGTTTTTTCGTTGCCTGCTGTAAAAATAATATGAACGATTTTTTCCGAAGCGATCGTTGTTATGAATGATGTTAGTATATTGTATTAAATATCTTAGGCAAAGTAAGGTTAAAGTAAATTTATTTCAGTTTAGACATTTGACATGGTAGGTTAAGTTTCGGCTCCAAACGGAGCGGAAACCTGTATCTTGGAAACCTGATCAGTTTGTTTTATAAGCAAGTAAGCACATCATTTTATTCTTATATACAAAAATAAGCGTACGTATTAAATAAGGAAACACGACAATAATTTATTTAAAATAAAACATTATTAGTTTCAAATAAGATGAAACATAAACCATTATTAGTCCTGAATTAAATGAAATAAATATTAAAAAGTTAAAACAACATTGAAATATAAATTATACAATTAAATCAAAATATAATGAAATTGAAATTCAATGAAATAAAATAAAAAGTATATAAAAAGCTTATCAACTAAATATGTACCAGCTGTTCACATTTAGTTGATAAGCTAGTTGATAACTTGAGAGTTATTTAGAGTAGTACAGTTCTAACGAGGTATAGTGTGTAGGTAATTATAAACCAAAATGTTACCTACCTAATTGGAAATATCAGTCCTCCTTGGAATATAATACATAAAGGCTCTAGGCTAGTGTGTTGCCTTATGGGCTGAATGTCCGTCGTATTAATGAACGGCCTGTACTCAACTGGAGGCCATAAAAAGGGGTTAGTAGATCCAATACTAGAAATTGTACCTAAGGCCATTCGGGACTTTATTATACTATTACGGTATGACACACAGCTATGTTAGTTAACAATTTGCACTAATTTAAACCGGTTTCATGTTAGTATTTCAACTGCAACAGAATCAGAATCAGAATATTTTTATTCATGTAAACCATTTAGTACAGTACTTATGAATCGTCAAAATATTAACAAAATGCTAAACTACAACTTTACCACCCGTTCGGAATGCCGTTCCTATGGAGAAGAACGGGCAAGAAACTCCATAGTTGCTCTCTTTAAAAAGATCTGTTACATAACAATAATTGAACCGTTCGTCTTTTTAACCCGTTTAAAAAACCATTCGAGGATTCGCAATTATGATGTGGAGCGTTCAAACAATATTATCTTAGGACTATTATAATTAAACTTTTAAATGAGCTAACCGCTAATAGAGATAAGTGCTTTCGTAACGGAGCTCATCCCCGCTCATTAATGTATTGCAATGCATAATTTGTGTGTTTCAAATATTAATAGATCATTTTGCAAGTGTTTGAGGGATTAACGTAAATATAAATGCAGATGTGTTTCTGGTTGGAAAATAGTAATCAATACTACTATATCATAGCATAGTATAAAGCATGTTTGTTTAATTATTGATTTCTTATATTTATTTTAAGGATTTTATCGCGCACCATTGCAAGACCTCAAAACACAGTGAGCACTTCCTGCATAGATCAGACCGCTAACAACAACTAAATATGACGGTACCCCAGTTCAAACTTTGACACTAGGACGTCAAACAACTCAGTCCTCCCGTGACCATGGTTGCTGTCAAGCAGTCGACACGTTGGGAACGTGAAAACAGAAAACAAACACGATGAAATCATTAAAAGAAGTTTAATTTCAATGTTTGTTTATTATTTAGGTTAATCATAGACTCTTAAGAAACGGGAGATGGCAAGTTCGAGAGACTTAACCTAGGTAATGAATTTATTCTGGCAAGTCCTGAGAGGCGAAACAAGTTATAGTGTCTCTATTCTGAATCTTCTACGAGGTCGTGATCCTAAATCTATACAAAGCGTGTACAATTAGTCAGTGATCTAAACATTAGTTCTAGAATAAACTTAAAAGCTGACGTGCCGACTGTTACATTCCCTTCGATGCACCATGACCCCTGTGTATTCCGCAATCGGCATGTACTGAATGAGCGAGCAAAGGCAGTTTTTAGAGGCTGCTCGGTCAGTACATGGTATATAGCTCGGTACATGGTATAGCTATATAGGCAGGCAAAAAATAAATCAGGCCAGCCGAAGTATGAATCTTTCCATTTTAAAATACATTAGTAAGAATAGATTACTTTTCCTTCAAATAAATTGGTATTCGGCTGAAAATTCGTGGGTGTTAACATTTATTCTATTTCGTCAACATTATTCCCATTCTATTTACTTTGTTTGATTGTCAGGGAAAGTGGAATGTTATTATGTTCGATCTCTCTGTATCTTTCTCTAGTGTTTATGTATACCAAGAATGACAAGAGAGCCGGCAGAAGAGCCACAATCTCACAGTCGTTAACTAATAAAAAATAGATAGATAAATTAAAATGTGTTTTAAAGTAGCTTGTAAATCTATGTATCTTGTAGTGATGTTAAATAACTTTCACTTTAAATAATTTGTGTGCTCAGTCTGCTATATTTTATGCTCATGTGAGTTTAAGACTGATGTACTTATATATACCATCACCCCAATCGTAAAAGAGAGGAAACTGGCAGGTTCGTGTAAAAGGCACTTCTGAAAACACAGAGGGAAAATTAACTGCAGGTACATACTTAAGATTAAAGTACTTACATACATTATCAACATGAAATGTTTATTACTCACGCTAAATAAATTTTCTGCACTTATTAATATTTTCGTACCTATTCAATATTTTTCTAATAATATTCAGAAGCGCTCGAACTCTATCTACGTGTATTTACACGTGAATAGTTTGTGAACTCTGAAAATGTGTGCGATTTGTTCAGCGATGGGTCCTGAAGCGATGTTTCATGTCAATATTTATCGCGTGCTTGCCTCCAGGTTCCATATTTTCTTCATTACTTATGCATAGAACGCAGATTGCCTGGAGTCTTCACTCCATAGCCCTGCCATCGATATTCAGCCGGCGAGTGCACCGGGCTGTCGTTCTCTTCAGATATCTTTGTAATTACTATAACACTGGTTACAGGAAATTGTGCCACGAGTACATTGCGTATTTTGCTCAGTTAGGTTAGTGTTGTAAAAAAATGTGTAGTAAAAAAATCTAACATTAGGCCTTTTTATGTCCCACTTTTGGGCATTGGTCTCCCTTCAATGCGAGGAGGATTAGGCCATAGTCCACCCATCATTCTGGCCCAGTGCGAGTTGGCGATCTTCACACGTCTGTCGAGGGGTACTCCCAGACAGCTCTGCTGCAGGTTACCTCACAACGTTTGTCTTCACCGTTTACCAAGTGATAATCATTGTTGAAATGTAAAAAAAAATCTACTTATAGAAAAATACAATAGTTTCTGTAGTTTGACAATGGAACAAAAAATCAGGTGAAGTAACCATCTATCGCGGGATTTTCTTTGATTTACTTTCATAAAGGAACGAGAAAGTTATTTATTACCTATATTTTATATAAAGTCGGGAGTATGTGTACATATCCTTCAGCCTCTTCAGCGATTGATTATTACTCTTTGCTAACTTAAGAATACTTAAATACGATTTATATAAAAAGTTTATCGTGATTTCGTTAAAAATACGCGATGCGTGAAAAGTACAGAAGTACGTTTGCGAACTTGCTAAGGAAATGAAGTGTATATATTTTCTCATATACGAATTGAAATCAGAAGCAATATTATGGACTTCTCGTTTATACCTGTTCAATATTCATAACAAGCCTTTATGAGGAAGTTTTCATGTATTAGCTACAATATGGTTGTATTGTAAAATATATTGTTATTAACCGATCACTCCGCGAATGCCCCGGCTAGGGGCACCCGGTCCCGGCAATATCTGTAATACAATCGCATCTAATAAGAACTCCTGATGTGGGTTCGATATATCGAGTGCCTGCTCTTATTAACATAATCATTTGCATGTGATGCTTAGATTACGATAGTACACTTGACAATCTTGTGAGGGAGGAATATTTTTGGAGAAAGGCAATTTACGTTTAATTTAGTCATTTGCAAATGTAATATAAATCTGTGATTATATCCTCGCTAAAGCTAATTCAATCAAGTACTAGTAGATTAATATGGTCTTGAATACAATCGCTTTCAATATAAATTCATCAGATTAGGTTTCCCTTAGAATTTCAAAGTTACAGTGGCAGTGGGCGAAGAACATAGGTCGAAGACCCGATGGCCGATGGGACGGAAAGATTTTAGAATGGCGACCATGAGTTGGAAGAAGTAGTTTTAGACGATTATAAAACATGACGGTTGGGTTTGTAGGTACAGTAAAGGTATCAGACCCATTTGCTTGTGATAACCACGTGAAATATTGATCAACTTATACAATATTTTAATTAGGTATCTCTGGTAGCAATTTGTATGTACTATATT
Source organism: Pheosia gnoma (assembly GCA_905404115.1). Lineage (NCBI taxonomy): Eukaryota > Metazoa > Arthropoda > Insecta > Lepidoptera > Notodontidae > Pheosia > Pheosia gnoma. The sequence continues at coordinate 2,844,513 of FR989901.1, read as the reverse complement.
TTTTTTCATACGCGGTATGCGTATGGAAAATAGATCCATTGACGTTGTGTCGAAAAAAAAACGGCCTGTACGGTAAAAACGGTTGTAGTCGGGGTCTTGTATGTTACGTGCTCCGAAAACTATCATAGCGCGTTTTAAGTTTTGTTTGGAGAATCGTCAGCGCCATCTGTATATGAACCTTTGTCCAAGCAAAGGTTGGTGAGGTACAACGTAAAACAAAAGCAGAAATTTATCATTTTACTTACAGAATGATAACAAAATGAATACTTGATACCTAGGTACATAATTTTATTTACTGCCTAAAATAACATGATGTATTTACTTTAATTTCCCGATGATGTTGAGCGTCGTTATTTATAACGTTTGTTATTATTTTAAACGTAAACGAGCTCTATAAGAAAAGTTTGTTACCAACGACGACAACTTTTGGAAAATTTCGAATCGCTTTGAAAAATGATCTCAATATCACACGACGACGCACAACCGACGGGCAGCCATTTTAAACTGCCAACAGAACAATTGATCAAAATATAAAAGCATTTTTAAACGTTACAAACGATTTTATTTGCCATTCGCCATTTTTTCTCTTTCCTGGCTAAAAGGCTTTCCATTGATTAAATAAATATTAATCGTAGGTGCCTACGTTCTACCAATAAATGAATCCAATCTGAACATTGAAATTTTGGTGAAAAATGTATTCTTTGTTATGAACAACGCGATGTGAAGTTTTAATTAAATTAATTAAAACTTACGAGTACCTGCGTAGTTAATTTGTTACGTAAGATATATTAAGTACATACAGCGGTTTATATGTATAAACAAACCATATATTCTGTGTGGACTAATAATAAATCTCGTAAGTGTGGCGTATGGGAGCGTCTAATTGGTCCGTGGACTAACAACAAAAAATGTGGATGGAGGCATGTCGTAAACAATGGAAGGAATTCATCAATGTTTCCTTTTTGTGTGAAAAGCGCTGGATAATCCTGTATTGTTGCCGGAAATCGATAACTTTTTTTTATCCTTACTGTGGACTCAGCGGCAGGACGTGAACCAAACACAATATACAGAGTGCGACAGAAACCATGTCAGTGTTACAATAGCATTATTAAGATCACATATTTCGTGACATGATATTTTAAGTATTTTGTTTAATTATTCATTAAAATCAGAAGTAGGTTCTTGACATTGGTTCAATACGTATTATTTGAATTGAAAATATCGTACCACAATGATCCATCTGTTATTTAAGTTCAGGTTATTAATCGAAAAAAAGGTCCTATGTCAATTTGTTTTTATTTAAGTTTTGCTGAGTACTGTTACTAAGGTTAAACAATTAAAAATGTAATGCAAACAATTGAATATTTAGCAAATGACGTCATGTATTTCAGTCGTATCCGTTGACCCAATCTCACAGACAAAGGGCATCCGTAATAGGGTTTCCATTTTGATGGAGCCCTACAAAATGCCAATTCCTAAATTACTCGCAAGTCGTTCAAAATTATTATTAGAATTCTACGTCAGAAAACATTTTAATTGAAAAGAAAAAAAGTTGCGTTGTATTGTATCGGAACTCTGTATTAAGAAAAACTTTGTTTAACTGCTGAAGGGATCGAATGCTGACATTACTTTAGCTTCATTGGGTTGCCTTATAAACCCATTAACTAGCGACCTACCCTAGCCTAGGATGGGTAAACCATCCTAAATAATTATTTTGTAATAGTGAAAACCAGAATATATAGATATAATATAAAAAAACACGTATGATTGTGAAAAAAATCCAAATTGATATGAAATCTTTCCGCAAGCTTTTGTCTCTTAAAAATGACTTTTACAAAGCACATTCCTTCTTGAAAAGCCATTTTAAGTTTATTTAAACATGGGTAAATATAAATTTGGTATTCTTTTTTGGATTGAATCGCACATATCAGTTTATCTCGCTTTAAAAATTGCGATTTCTCAAATTATTTATTTTCCGCTCTAAGGAAGCTGTAACTCTGCCCGAGAGTTTGTTGACTTAAAACGCGCTGGGGATGAGGAATGGAGAATTTATCTCGGCCGCCCATTAGCTGGACATTTATAATTTTTCTCGGCAAGTCCCCCGTGGAAATGTCTCCGCCGCTAATTTAGCGCTGATTACTTTTGTTCATGTCAAGGCCAATCATTATTATAATTAATTAGGTAAAACTGTCTTTACGCGTTGGTGTCGGTGCCTTCTTCTGCTCATAGGTTCTTTGATCAAACAATCATCAATAGCCGTTACCTATACGTATAATATTAATAGGTAGGAAACGTCGGGAACGTAAAAACGTAAAATAAACGCAATAAAATCCGAAAATATAGTTTTATTTCAACCAATAGGTACTTTAGCGGAAAAGGGAAGATCTGCCAGCTAGGCGGGTGGTATTGTTCTGAATGCGTCTGCAGTGCCATCTGCGTATGGTGCGGTTGAAGTGGTCGCTACAGTAGGAAACGTCAAGAACGTAAAATAAACGCAATAAAATCCGAAAAAACTAGTTTTATTTCAGCAATAGGTACAAATATAAAAGATTATCATCACGCTTGCAATCGCTTAGTGCCAAGCAGAGGTACACTGATGTGCACAAACATTTCACGGATGGTATTTGGATTTAATGGCACACTCCTTTCAATGCGAAGATTAAGGCTTTGGTCCACCATTCTTTTCGGGCTAGCTAACATCACTTGTCTTTCGCAACACATACCTACGGGTGTTCTTATGATGTTCCTGTGTTCCTACACCGTAAAGAAAATTTTATCTTATCATTATTGTAATTGAGATTCGCACATGAAATTCGATAATCTCGGAGTTGCAAGGCAGCGGTTAAACCTGCACACCTCGTTGCTAAAGAAAGCGTTCGAATAACTTAGATATCAATGCATCCTATAGTAATCATCAATATTATTTAATGTATATCCATCCAATACCCGAAAGAGGTCCACCGCTGGGCATAGGTTGAACGTACTTATTTAACAGTTATGATTTAATCATGAACATGTATCATAGCTTGATGAAACAAGGCTTTAGGCTATTAGTGAGCCAACGTGTAACGTCCCAAGGCATCTTTAAGAGGTACTGCTTTAGGATAAAAAGTTGGGAATATGCGGTGTTGTAAACGTTCATTGTTGGTTGTATCCGGAGGCTTCGTAACTCGCGGGTTGGGACCCTCAAGGTATAATCTTGTTTACAAACGTGCCGCGGGAAGATATACCGTATAGACATAGGCCATAATATGTTAATTTGGCCCACCGTTGCTGCCTCGCCGACCCCATATTGAATATTTCGTTTTTACTGTATAATTTTAACGAAATGAAAGAGCCAAACATTTAATTTTAACTTATGAATCTGGGAAAAGGGATTTTCTTGTAAACAAAAACCGATAAAACTTCGAAAAATAGCCATTTGGCTGTCACTGTGTAATTTTCTTGTTTTTTTGCAACGATGACATCTCACGACAGCAGGTGTTTAATTCGCTGCGTAGGTACATTTATACGCATAAGCTGTAATGTGAAATGTTTGGACTATGTCGATACCGAGAAAGTTCTGACACGCCACTACGCCGCTTCACGGAATGTCCAGCTAAGCTGAGCGGAACAAGAGCGCTGATTGACCGAGTAAATTAACAACTTGGTTAGCAACGCTGATCTCACAGTCAATATTTTCTTGCTAATCCCATAGATTGTGTAGTAAACTTATCGGGTACTAGTTAGACGTTTTTATGGATGCTACGTATGAAAATTGAAGCTTCTTGTTCGGGCCAAATATTAGCGCATCGTGAAGCTCTTAACATGCAATTTTCCAAATTGATTGTGACACTATCTGACTTCCAGTGAGATCGACGTGACGTTATGCTATGAGTCAAACACTTTTACAATATTTAATAGTGCTGCGTACAAAAACGCCGAAGCTCACGAACGCTGTCTTCATCGCCATTTGAACGTTGAGACCGACAACACAAACATAGTGAGGAGACTGAAAAAGACAAAACCTTTCCAGTGTATGTAGTTAAGTGAAGTATAGTGCAGTACGTCAAGTACGAGATTACTCGTAAGCTAACCATACACTTAATAGTCTACCGTATTTAGACATTTTGTATGGAGGATTGAAAGTTTTAAATACCGTCCGCTAGAGGCGCTTTGCAATTCTCCATACAAAATGTCTAAATACGGTAGACTTTGCTGTTAGCTCGCACTTGACGTGCAATTCTACGTACTAAAGAACGCAACAACAAAGTGACGTCACATGAATAGAAACAAAAATGTTAATAGACACTTTGTTAGTGTATTGTATATAGTATAGTTTTAGTGACTTTATTAAATTAGGTAAAATGTATATAACTTATGAGTCTTGAGACTAGATCGTAATCTTCATTATGTCCTTTTGGGATACGACATTATAAAAAAAACTTAATAGTTCTGAACTGCTTTTCGTTTTAAAGAAATTTATTTCCCATAAAAAAAGAATACTCCACTTACAATGAGTTTTGAGTTGAGAATTAAGTCCCAGTAGTAACATCTGGGAACCAATCTGTATTTTTTCACTAGGTAGCTACCTATTTTACTGACTCCACGAGATATGTATGGGTATCTCTAACAGATTCGTTTTGTTTGAAATTACTTGTCATTGTTCTGATGACTTATAATTTACGCTTTTGTTCAGGTACAATATTAATAGGCTATTACTTGGTGTCATTATTTTCATAGAGCAGTCAGATCGGCCCCGAGACTATTCCAGCTGACGCTTGATGTATGAGAGCAATACATTTCCTGAATATAATATACTTACATCCTTACATTTATGATGGTATAGACATTATTAAGGCCTCCTTATATTTACGTATATTCCTTTTAGGTTAAGTCACTTTCAACTTTTTAATATCTACTACCTATTTCAACATAATTAAGCGGCATGGGATTATGAACGTTGTGCAGAAAATAAATATAGAAATCATGTAAATTTATGGTCTTAGTTGAGAACAAAAACATTTATATTCCTTGTCTTGAACTAAAACATTAAATTCATCCTCAGAGATAAATAGAACAATTGCTACATCATAACCCAGTTATCCAAATTATAAAACGCAAAAATAAAATAAATGTTGCCTCTAATGTAATGAAATTAAAAGCAAAACAAACAAAAGTGGTTGGTTATAGAGCTGGAAATTTAATTGCCGGCTGTATTTTAGTTTTTTTTTTGGGTGTGCCTAACAAATTGTAAAAACATTCTAAACGAACACTAACCTCTTTTAAAAATAAATTTCGTATTTTAACCGCAGCGAGTTTGGCAACGACATTACATTTTCATAGTTATTATGCGGATAGCGTGGGTTATCTGTTCGTCATTTGATAATTAAAAAATCGCACTTGATTTTATAAAACCGAATGTTCTTTAGACAGGAAGCCTATAACCGGTATAATTTAGATAAAAACCACACATAGCCAACATCTAAAAAAAATTAATACTTTGTGATAGCATATACTACACATACATCTACTACTGTAAGTATTGATTGTACACAGATGATTACAGGACAAGCCTCACTACAGAAAGAATACAGCTTATGGTGGAAGCGCTAGGTCGGGGCGCGAAATTTCGAAGGTCTTTAATTTTTACGAAACATTGGAACCTCTGTACGATGTAATTTAGTTTTTTGTGCCACTGGCAATTTACATTAGATGCAACGAGGCATCTTGCTTTAAAATTTACCTAAAGCGATACAATACTCCTAAGTTTTTTTTAAAACCGCTATTTTGACTAACTTTGGAGTGTTCTATGTTTAAAATTTACGTAGAAAAAATAAAAACTAACATTTTGAAATACTAACTTTTTATCAGACAGAAATAGGGTGTATATTTTTTTTTTCAAATTCATTGTGTTTCAACATCGGTGTGTTCTATTTGAATCGTGTTAAACCATGTTATTTTGCTCCCATCACTTTTCTCATGATGGCCGTTGACAGTTATTAAAACAACGTCTCTGACGTCACATAAATCAGCGTATTGTATACAATCAAATTTATTATCATTACCTCGTGGTTTCATGTGAATACTTTTACTATGTGAATTATTATTATATGGTTGAAGCACCAATGCGTTTGATTAAATCGCAACGCGATAGCTGTAGCTGTGCGGGGAAAATATATTGTAACGCAGATAAAGCTAATTGATGTTCAATATAATATTGGCTATAAATACTTATAGTTGTAATATTGGCATTGGTTTAAACGTTAAAGCTGTTTTGTCTTTTAAAAACAAACGAAGCTCAAACGGTATAGAGGTTGATTTGGTATTTCTAGGCAGATCATTAAAAAAAAAACGGAACATTACATCTTCGCATGTCGAGATTTGATCTGATGAGTCATCATAACCGATTAATATATATATATATAACAATAAAAATCGTGTTAGTAACATCATTTATAACTTGATATTTTTAATTTGTCTCCGCCCCGGAGTATCAAACTAATATTATTAAAACATGGGGAAAAAAGACAAAAAATATTATAGTAAAAAAGCATTTCTCACTCGTTTACCGGGACAGCTAGTAAATAAAAAAATGCTTTGCATAATGTAGGTATGTGTGCTACTGATAGACTTTACAGGGCTAATCACATGCAAAACAAAAAAAACCATTTCAAATAGAAGAAAAGTCCGTTCTTATCAGTTAATAAAAATTGCTTGCTTCATCAGAGCCCTAGGCTGTTTACTTTTTTATGTCATGATTTTATACAAAGTCCTGCTAAAACTAAGTCAACGTGATGGCACGTTCTAAACAACACACTCATAAAATTTGTACTCCAGCACGGAACCCGAGCTGACTCATCTCGCGAAGCATAAGATATTATGGGACGTACGTAATCATCTTTCCGCTTCAAAGTACGTCCCGCAGCTGAAATTTAGCCACTGCGGTATCTTGACACTGTTATTTTATCCAAAGCAAAAATGTTTTCATAAAAACAAAGATACCCACTATTTATCGCTTCAAAGAATTAAGGCGGGTTAATATTCTAAGAATTGCTCTCTCCGTTATCTCAGACAAGAGAAATACAAGCAATTTTTATAATTTACTTGGTTACTCCGTTGAGTTGACATTTTGTATTTGCGCTGTCTTCTGTTTATTATAGTATAATAAAATGCTAAATTGCCGTAAAAACTCATTTAGGCCTATTTCAGCGCTTACAGTGATGTCATTTGGTTAATCTAACTGAACAATTGTCCTGAATGTTGGGCTTATATAACAACACTCTTAAGTAGTACTTGAGGCTAAGTATATTATCCAGTTTTTGTGGAGAAGTAAATATAACATGAGTCTTATTTATTTGTATAACGAGGCAATTGAAGCGCCCGTGAGCGGTCATAAAGAGCTGCCGAAGCATCAATCGACGCGACTGCAGCTATCAGACTTATAGCAGCTGTATAATCATTTTCAGTCAACTCTCACGAGAGTCGAGCACCGCAAAAGCGCACTCCATGGAGCCACACTTGAATTTTGATTACGTGTAATAGGTATAGGCTTGATATGAGAAGTTGTACAAGATAAGTACTTACATTTAATTTGTTTGAAGCTCAGTACAGAAATATAGGTACATATTATTTCACCGACTCTATATAGGTTGGAATATGACTATCGTTACTTACATTCTAATTCAAGTTTTATTTATATGATGCGACGTAATTTTGTTTCTTTGGCTGATGGGCTAGCACGCAGCTTAAGACAAAATCTAATAGTCGCACCTAGTCGCTCTTTCCCTTCCGTAGTTCATACGAGCGATAGAGACAAAATCGATTTATCTCATATTTTGTCTTGTCACAGCCGGCTCTGCTACTATGTGGTTTGCTTCTTGACATTTCACAGACATGTCTTTGCCCTAACGAACATAGTAGCACATACTCAAGCACACAACAACGGGATTAATGATTTAACTGGGCATCTCGTCAGACTGGGGCTTGGCAAACAGTTGCCCGGCCAAACAATGCGTGTAGTAATTGAAATGTGTTCCGACCGTGGCCGACGCGTCCGCGTCGCCGCCCCGTCGCCGTCGCTTTAAACAATAATCCCATTACGATTTTTATAATCCGATGGTAATTTGGAGACAATGGGTTTATGGCTGAGTTGTTTTCACTTAACTTCTTTGTTTGGTCATCGGTGAACGTGTGTTCGTTTGCGTATATGGCGCTGCTACATATAATCACAGTTAAGTCCTTTTATTTACTTATAATATTTTGTTGTACTTTACATAATAATAATGATATCGCCAGACGAACACACCAACTATACGGTCCCACACAAAGCAACGCTTGTATTATGGGTACTGCACAATAGACTGATGGTGAACTCAGTATATAATACTTATATAGATATTAAACATCTATGACACGGGTACAAACATTAATGGTCATCACACAAAGCTTGTCCCTACAAGGATTCGAACCCGGGATCCTTGGTGCAGGAAGCAGGATCACTAACAACTGCGCTTCAAGAATATCTAGTAGTTTGTTATCCATCTTAATTAAGCTAGGTCGAACTGTGAGCCGCAGACATTATATGACTTAACTATGACTTCCAAGAAAAAGGCGGTATCATCCATGCTTAGGATTAAAAACAAAAAAAATATACATAGTTTTTGATAATAAAATGTTAATAATCTCATAATAGTCTCGGTACTTAGGTCACAGTTAAAAGTATCTTGAATGAATTTATGAGTGAGAGCTATCTGAGAACCGCGCTGAAACTTTTTAGCTGAGGACAAACTTATAATATCAGGCTTGACTTTCAAATACATTTCAAGTTTAAAAACCTAGTTGGTAAACATTTCGCCATCTTGTTAGTCTGCACAAGGTATAAATATTTTTATCACAGCTTATTAAAAGTTAGTTATTGTTACATTTGAACTAATAAGTGTGTAGTTTGGGCGTTATGACGGCGCTTGCGGACCGTAAACGTGATAGAAAGATAACCTTTATAGCAGAGACTGGCTTCACAAAGAGCATCAGATTGTTTTAGAATAATAATGTAGGTGTACCAGCTACTTATAGGGTTATTTTATTATGGCATGCTGGTTGCGACTGTACCGATGGAAAATTAGTATGACATGACAAATTGGGCGATTTAAAATACTGTCATAAAGACAAGTCCGCTGAGTTTTTTTGCCAAATTCTTTATTTAGATCGCAATTCGATCCGGATGTAGGAAGTTATTTAAAATTTAAAATGAGGCTATTTTGACATCATTTAGTGACCATTTGTAATTGATCTTCTTCTTCTTTCTTTACGAAATGAAATAAGATGGCAAATTTGTGGTTATTTAGCACGTGTACAAGTATTTAATAGCGTTAACAAATTGAATAAATACAGATCATAAATAAAATAAACGGATGATGATATGAAAAGAGGAAATGGTTTCCAAATCCAATCCAAATTCGGATTGTTTATTTAAATAATCACCTGTATATGAATGCAGAATGTCACAACTGTATTAAGGTAATTGTCTAGTTGAACTCTACATGCACGAGAGAGATTAGATCGCATCACCCAATTTCACACTGTCAAAGCGTGCGCCCGGTGTCCGCGGCCCATAAACCTGGCACCAGTCCATAAAACTTGCAAAAAAACTAGCGAACAAATAAATGTCCGCCGTCTGTTTTGTCAAATCTGTGCAGTACGTGCGCTATATGCCGATGCCCCGAGAGCGCTGCGCGAACTGATTTTATAGCGTCGTAAAATCTCGTGAAACGCGCCCTTAAATCACAGAGCTGCGTCGTATTTCATCGTTTTGGTTGTCAATGTTTATTTTATATCATATTTTACAGATCCCTCCGGTATAAATCACGTTCGGATTGATATACATTAAGGTCACGTACTTTTGGCAGAACGCTTAGTTTGGAGGGGGCGCCACCCGCGGCGGCGCGGGCGCGGTGACAAGTGGCCGCTACAGACTGTGATATATCATGTATTGTTTCGTTGGAACGACGATAAGTGGAAAATATTGCGCGCGATGCAACGTTTTCAACACGGCCCTTAGTATGCGCTTTTAACGTAACTATCAAAACACCGTTCGATTGTTTTCTTTGCCAGTATATTTTCACGTTTGCGCTGAAGGCACTGCAATGAAATTTTTAGAAAGCTTCGATCTAACGATGGGTATTTTATGTTTTCACAACTCTTAGCAAGCCAGATGACAAACATCATTAGTCCTGTGCTAACTGACCGCGTAGTCTGACCAAGCTGCTCTGCCTTGCTTTTTAAATAGTTAGGGTATTACAAAATAGGTACGTACCTACATAAAAAATCATGAGTTTGTCAACTTTGTCAACTAAACAACAATTTATGACAACATATAAATTGTTGTTTAGTTGACAAAGTGGTTTTCGAAGCGTTGTAAAATGGGGTTAAGTGATCAAGTGCGTACCTCATTCGAACAAGGGCTCTGTGAAAAGGCCTTTAATGTGACGTAATCTTGCCAGAGATTGGCCACTTTAGGCCCGGACCGATGGCTATTCATTGCCTTCCATCCCGATTGATGGAGCTGTCGGGTGCAATAAAGACTAATTTGCGATAACATTTTTTAATTTGTCACTTTCAGGAACATTGGCATGGTGCCCTGGCCGAAAGGGAGAATATTTAACATTTATTGACAAAATAACTTCTTTATTAACCTTACTTTGAAATTGATTTTGTATGTTGATATTTTATATTAATTTTGATATAAAATTGAATAAATAGTTCACGAAACTGTATGATAACGACTGAATGAATGAAACCATATCTGTTTATTTACTGGCTATTTACAATGTTATTTAAAAAGATTGATTTGTCTTCAGAAAATTGCTCTGTAATACCATTGGAAATCGATCGAAAACTCTAGGTAACTTTCGGCCTCCTCCCGAAAGTTACATAGAATTTTCGATCGATTTCTGATGGCTAGGAAATGGTTACAACAATATCAGAGTACAGGGGTTAGAGCTGAAAGAAATTTCTTTAGTAAACAGTTTTAAAAACAAAACCAAACCGGAATAAACTCCAGCTAATTAATATTTTGAAGAGGTTAGAAACAAAAGCTTTATCGTGTTATATCGTGATGGTGTTCAACAATGGGGAACCAAAATTGAATATCTCATCCACTTTGTTCCTAACTGTCTACTAAACTACAAGAGCTTAATAGAAAACAAGCCCTATAATATCACGCCTATCAATTTGGGATAGATTGAATTCGTAGCATACACCTAGAATGTAGGAATATTACAAATTATCAAAAATATTATAAACACATCGGTAGTCTTTGCGTAGAGATTTAAACGGTTTGAACTCGTTCGTGGTTACCTAAACAGCGTCTAAAGGCCTTAACCTTGTTTTATTACTATGTAGCTTACACCTAAATAGTGATTAATGGTGGTTTTGTAGTAAAGCAAAGAAAAAAATAGAGCATGTCTATAACGAAATGTTATATAACATGCTTAACATTTGTTTATCTTTTTGTAATAACACCGTTAGAGCCTATTTCGAAATTTGCTGATAATCCCACAACTAATTGACAGATAGTCTATACAAATTGTGTCGAATAAGTTGTAGATAGGGTTAATTGTGAAACAGGCCCTAAGCATAGTATAGGCATGGAGTAGATAGGTGTCGGCCATACGGCAGGTCATAGTGCTAGACCTTAGAGTAGGCTAGATTTCTGTTTCCTTATATACACCACACAATTATACAATACTTAAACAGACGGACGTTTCAACCGAGCCTATCTCATTTAGAATCATAATTATCAGCTGTCCGCAAACCAAAACAGAAACAATTCAGAAATATCATTTTCTCTTGTTTAGTCACAATACAATTGTATCTTTATGTTGATTAAGCCGCTAGCTGTGTGAGCCAGTATCGCGCGAATGGAAATAGTAGACATGTAAACTATGAGTCAAATTATTTATTATATACAATAATTACAGAGAAAATAACTTAAATATTTACAAACTAAAGATATAGAGGAAATTACATTATTATACAAAGGTAATATAAATGAAAAAGAGTATAGAAAGGCTACTTAATATTTACAAAAAGGGTAAAAATTTGGCCCATGCGATAGCGTGCCCAAGATGCTGGCCGCATTTCCTCGCTGAATAGCCAAAGCTACTCGCTGAGCGAGCAAATGCGTAGCCCTTGGGTCGCCGGTAAACTATTAAATTTATAGAAGTTGAACTTGGCATATTTGTATCACCAAATTGTCATCCTGTACTTTTACAGGCGTTTGTTTAACAATCACCGAACGACCCTCGAAATACTTATCCGTCATCGTTAACAACGTAAACTAGAGCGAGCGTCGTGTTCGTCGGAAACAAAGCAATGCGTTGAAAGGATCAGCCTCGTCGAGTACCGGAACTATTGAATAAACAAGCGGCCGGCCATCCGTCACCGTCGCTTGGGACATCACGCTGTTACGTTGCATTGCAGATAAATAGCAGCAGTTAAATAACGACTATCTAACGGGTAGCTGTCGGATTGAAGTTTGAAGATCTAATGAGAGATGGCAATACGACTTAGTCGACTCGTAACTCTATTAAGTGGGACCACGATTCTAGTTTACCAATGTATTTCGTTATTTTTATTCGGTTGACTCAGACCGTTAATTTGAATCCAATTTTTTTTTGTTTGAATCTCATTTAGTACAGTTAGGTTCGTAAAAGTTATGGTATTTACTGTAGTGTCCTTTTTTATACTATCATAGTAGTTTGATGAAGACAGTCAGAGTTGCCTGTAGCTATACTCTACTATAGCTTTTTATAATATGGGTAAAGCGTGCATTTTTTTTTACTAAATAATGTGTTATAGCGATATGAGCTAGTTATTAGTTAGTTTTGGATATCAATATAGACCATAAGGAATTTAATATGCTTAATATAATGTAAGAGATCGTAGCTTGCGATAAGACCGTATACTGTACCGATTACTTAGTATTAATATATTTCGTAAAATATTTGTTAAAATCGGTGTGCTATAAAGACTTATCTCTCTACCCACATACTTACATATTTATCTACGTGATTTAATCGACGGATAAACTCAGCATTGTTGATAAAACAATGCAGCAAACCGATAAATATTTTGCCCGAGACTCAAAGGCGTGTGGAATGAATAACTATGATACGAGTGGAATGAGTAACGGGAACGCACATTCGCAAAATGAACAACAGCGAACGGCGGCGGCGCGGCGGCGCGCCAAAGTTGATCTTTAATAAGTGGCAATACATTGTACGTCTATGGGTTATGAACAGCGCGCGTTCAAACGTTATTGCGTTCGACAAATGTGCTCTCGCAGCGAGCGACATTCATTTTGTGCGGTTTCATATTGTCGTCGGCGCGACGCAATCGTGGGCCGCGTGTTAGCAATACGAACGCAATTTATACGCACAATTCGATGGAATAATACTGTACACTAACTACACTGTTACGCTAGAGTGCTAACAATTCGATCTCTTTTTAGTAGGTACAACCCTTTTTTTAGAGGTAGGGTCTTTTTAATGTTGATTTCAAGCTATCAAAGCCGCGCAATAATAGTGCTTACTTTTGGATGACATTGCTGGGGTTTCATTTTTGGTATGTTCCCGCTTGGCAATATTTTATTCCAAACTTTATTGTTGTCAGAATTATCGACTAATCTATCGATAAACCCGTTACAATAGTGTTTTTTTTTATTATTAGTAAGCGCATTGATTCTTGACGTTCGTTGTCAGATAAAGTATACATTCGGTAATATTAATTATTTAATGGAATATGGACTAAATGTCCATATTTATCTGAATCTCTTATTTAACATCTTGGTCGGTACCAACTTAAGTTTTTCTCCTAATTCAATGGACTAAGGGAAACATATTTTTTCTATTTAAATCAAGCTTCTTATTGGAAAATATTCTACTAAGGCCTGTTTCGTCATCTAATAAAATCTATCCAGAACTTATTCAACAGATTTTTACGTGCCATCTGTCAGATAAGTTAAGGATAAGATTTATTAGCAGACGGTGGAACAGGCGCTCGGGCAATTACTTTTTATCTACCTAAACTACTGTCTCATTATCACCGCGTCACGTTATGCGACCGGCGAGTAATCCACTTAGGATTAGCCATAAACAAGAAGGGCCATTGTCGCGACGCGGCCGATCTGTTAGCGTCTAAGTGTTACTGATAAAGGGCGGCGATGGTATTGTTCGCGAGGGCATTAGGCTTTAATCCGGTCCCGCGAGCCAGCTCGTTAGCCTGATTGTTCGTCGCAGGCAGATGGCCGCTGTAATCCGAGCCGGCCCTCCCCGCGAGCCGGAGGGAGCCTCCGCGAAATATAGCCTCTTTGTGTACGTTGCATCTGCAGGTAAATTGCGAGCCAAAATTGGGCCGTACGTTAGTACGTGCCCCGTTCTGAATGCACCCGGTATGAATTTTATTATACTTGAAAACATATTGTTAAAAGGCCAGCTGAGTGGTGCATTGTGTACGTTGCTGTTTGTTTGTTAAGATTTGCATAAGTACTAGGTGTGTTATGAACAGGCGCTATGGATACCGAACGTATAGATGTATTTAAATGGTGTTAATTAATAAATCAGTCAATACAAGACCAATAAAACGATACAAAATCCAGTTCGTTTCACTATCAATCCTCAAGTCGCTCCTGAACATTGTCTAATAAATATCTGTATAACTACATAACAGTGCTTGTATCTCATAAAACCAAATTTATGAATAATAAAACGCAACGAGCAAACAATACGCCATTAATTCATATAATTCTGAGTCAAAAAAACAATAGTAATGTGTTACTTCCTTCGCTCCCATTAGAAAGTCTTTAAGCAATCAAATGTAACGTGTAAACTGCTGCATACCGCATCGTCGCTTAGTTGGTATTACAGTCTAAGAGTTGGAAGACATTATGAATGATATTATAAAGATGTACTTACAAAGCAAATATAAAACGAATGGAGAAATAATAACCTGAGTATCATCTATTCACAATTGCTAAAGTAATCCAGGAACTTTAACTCTGTTTACTCAATATAACACGATAACTAAAGTACCTACAGTGGAATTTTAGTGCCTATTACAAACTTACATATGGTACTTTTGCTTTTCGAATGACTTTGTATGTACTTAGGGTTCTTTATACCCTAATAAATCAGTGCATTTATTTCTCAGTTCTGGTAAAACCAGTAAAATACTCAATTATGATTTTGAATATAACAATATAAGATTATGAAATACTGGCAAGCTCTGCAACTATAAAATGGTTACTTTGTTGACCGGTACGGTAAACATGGAGTGCGCTATTTAATCTCCCCACTGAGTCAAGAATGGAGTGTACTCGACAACTTTGCCGTGCAGTCTAATTGATAGGTTGTTGTACAAGATGTTCGTGGGTGCGTTTGCTTAATCACATTTTTGTAGTCAATTTGTATTTGAACAGTTATTGAGACATTTTTGGTGCTTGTAAGATATTAATAACATCGCCAGACGAACACACCAACTATATGGTCCCACACTAAGAAAGCAATGTATTATGGGTACTGGGGGCGAACCCAGTATATACTACTTATATAGATATTAAACATCCATGACTCGAGTATAAACATTTGTGCTTATCATATAAAGTTTGTCGCTACCAGGTTTCGAACCAGGGACCCACAGCACAGAAAGCAGGGTCACTACCCACTAAGGTAATCAGGTCGTCAATATTAATTCGTAACATTTAACGGTTTATAGATGGGATACTCATATTGAAACCTATTGAGGCTGTGCGTATACTGAGCTGCCAAGGCATGTAACGCGCACGCTTCCCCCAATAGCATTGCTTCATTTAATTACCATAAGTTGAATAGCGGGCGGCGATCTATTTATTTTTAAAATTACATACCGTGTTCGATACGCTCGGTCTGCGGGTGAATTTTACTCGCGGGCCCATCATGTAGTACTCTATCAATGAAATGCGTAGACATGACATCTACTCATCTATGGTTTGATGAGGACACTACCCATTCAGGCCAGCGAAAACGGACCTAGGCACTTTGCATTACTCAAGTGAATGGGCGAACAAAATAAAAGACGACTAGGTCTTGATAAGAAACTCGAAGCCAAAGTTAACAGTCCAAAGATATGTTCTACGATCTATGAAACCTCGACTATGCTAACAAAGTGAATACTGATTGAGACATGTCTGCGTTCCACGGTACCGGCTGCTTTGTGATCCTCGACTAGTCTAATCCCACATACAGCTGCTTTACAGCAACCATGGTCACAGGAGGACTGAGATGTTTGACGTCTTAGTGTCATAGTTTGTAGTGGGTACCCTCATATCTATACATATAAATAAAATTGGAGTGTCTGTTTGTAATATTAAAATAACCGCTTTTTACTAAGTGCATTTGGATGTATACACGTTACCTATACCGAAACAATTTTTTTTACAATTTTTGTCTGTCTGTCTGTTTGTTCCGACTAATCTCTGAAATGGCTGGACCGATTTTGACGGGACTTTCACTGACAGATAGCTGATGTAACAAGGAGTAACTTAGGCTACTTTTATTTTAGAAAAAAAATAGGATCTCACGAAAAAAAATTAAAACCAATGTTGCAGCGCAGCGCCTGATTAAGTTTGATAGCAACAACCTGCAATGCGTCCCGCGGGCTCAAGACACGCGAGCAGGCTGTTGTCAACGGTTGTCTTTGTTAAATACCTAAAAACTACCCCCCTTAAAATCTGTAAAATAAGTTTTATTTCAATGTGTAGTATTCGCGTAAATATAAGAAAACAATGTAAGTAACTAATATGTAGGTATCGTATTATTAACAGCTTTCATATTTCCGCTTAGCAGTTCTTTATGCTACTCGTTGCGATACTGCAACAATCTTACTTAAGTATACGTATACTGTAGATATTAACCATACAAAGCGATAGCAGATTAAGCCGAGCTTTGCCCTCACTGAACTGCTTTGTGCCATCAGCCGGCTAGTCACCGCATGCTCGGTTAGAAGCGCCTGTCGCATCGTTCACCATGATGCTCCAATGTAGGTACGTCCTCAGTCATTAACAATATTAGCTCAGGATGAAGGTGTATTATTCTCTTGACAGCTACTTATTACTTACCAGTGCATAGGGTAATTCCAGGATTCGTGCCCCAGTGGGATAGGAGCCATGATTTTGAGTGCACTATTTTAAAAATATCATACAAATAAATTGTATTGCAAAATGCGAGCCCTAATTCACGCTAACCATGGCTGAGAATGCTCTTGTTTTGCATAAGTGCAAAAATCATCATTCATGTTTAAATAATTATTAAGGACTGAGTATTTACATTGAAATATGTTTTTATTTTATTTCAAGTGGCACCTATCTAAAAAGCTTCTATCTCCTACGGTAGACATCTATCCATCACATTTACAGGAGTTTCAATGATATGCCACATTCTCATATCCTCATCTGGTTTTCAATTAAATAATATACCGTTATAGAATATGAACCAAAGTTATAAAATCCAAGGCGCAAATTATTAATATATTTTTAATTATTAAAATGTGGCACCTTTTCTGGATTTACCCCAGATTGGATAAGAAATCAGCCAAGATATTCAAGTATTCGAAAATTAAACTAGAACTCGATAGGTACTCAGACACTTGTGATAGTCTATCTTCTCGGAATATTAGACTCCGTTTTCCATTAATAACCCTTTAAATCCCAATTCTATTGAAACTGGCTGTTGGCAGGGTGATATCCTAAAAAAGTTGGTCTGAGCAAATCAGAAATATGACCGACTCTGTAACGTTAATTAATTATCATCGATCGATTGTCGGTGCTTCAAAGAATATCGATTTAACCTAATTAGAGTCTGATGTTTTCATTTATGATGTGAAACTTATACTCGTAATCCTATTAAATGAATATGGTCGGTTCGTGTACATACATTAATGCAGGGTACTTGGTGTGTGTTGCGCCGCTCCGTAATATTATGTTGTTTAAGACTACATTACATTTTGCGCACGGTAATTTGGGTAACGCTAATTATTTCCCTGTTCATCTTTTCTTTTAATTTTTTTATTAGGAATCAGAGCACTGAAATATATGGCACTGAATAATCAAAGTTATACTCAAAAACTGGTCCAAATTGAACATGACCTTAGAACCTTAATATTGGAGTAGCGTTTGAGTAGGACATATTGCAGTAGCGTTAAAGTATTTGATTGTATATATATACACTGTTGTTTTAGTTAAAAAAGTGAGAATTTAATTTTTACTGATAGAAATAATGTCACTGATCAACATGAATAAGAACTTGTTGAATTTTACTATAGTTTTTTGTATTCAAGTCAGGTTTATTGCTAGCAAACAAGTAGCTTTTTCTTCTCCTATATGAATATTTTGCTTGATAACTTCAAACAAAAATTTGGTTGCAGCGATCATTTTTTTTTTCAGTATATTTAACCCTCGCTTCGTACTTCAAATGTTAACCTAAATTTCATTAGTTAAAACATTCAAGATAAAAGCAAGACTAATCTTTATTAAACATAAAACAGCTCATAAAACTTTGCTGTGTGGCTTTCATCAGAGCCAAACAGTGAAAGAACACGAACCGGCGCCGTGGGCAGTCCGTACACGGAATAATACATTTCACAGACTCCACTATCACGCTACATTCAGAAGAGCGGAGAGCGTATTGTTTATTCAGAAAGCTCGCGGAGGCCGTGTCTTAGTAAACCACTCGTGCGCCGCACCAATGGCCGAACGAGTGCCCTAATGAAATCGGGGCCTAAATGATCCAGTTAGGCAAACTGGCGAGCAGTCATTACCATATCATTAGCATACACAAACATTAGACACACATAGGAAAGGGTCAGAGCGGCCGCTGTGCCAACAAGGCGCGGCTCTCCGTCCACTTCATGCACAATTATTGTACCTACTTAGCTATTGTCCGCACAAACAGACTGCCTGTTTGTGGAACAAACGTAGCGGAGAAACGAGATTAGCCCTTGTTTATTGCTCGTGCGCCTTGTGTGGTGGTTCCCTACATCCGATTTGGGGATCTTTACTCTTTGGGTGGGGATTTCGCAATGAATTGTAGAAGTAATTCTTGCAGGAAAAGAAATTGTAGTAGATGTGAGAAGGTAACGACCTCTTCTCATTTAATTAGGCTACCATGCAACTAGCCTAGTTACTATAAAACGTGCGGCACTTGGCGTATCAGACCTTGGATGGGTGATCGAGTTTCAGCGTTTAACCGGAAGCTTGAGCTGGACCCTAAATCGAAAAAAACATGGAATATGGCTAGGTAGAAGAAGTGGAAAAGGGAACTAGGTAGTCGCAGCTCTGAATAACCTGGAGTATATTTAACCTTGCAATTAGATTTGTTTTTAATGCATGCGTTTATAAAGTCACTAAAAATCCCACGGGATATGAATTACCTACTTATTTACCTATGAGATGCATTCCTTTATTTGTTTTGTAGCGGTATATTTTCTCCCTACCTCGCGTGGGCTGCAGTGTCAAGCTATGAATATCCAATTCAAACCATGTTGCCAGGGTGCCAGGTTCAAATTCCAGCAGGGGCAAACTTTGTGTGATGAGCACGAATGTTTCTATCCGAGTCATGGAAGTTTAATAGTATATAATGAGATCGTCTCCACACCCTTCTAAGGTACCCATAACACAACGGTGGCTTAGTTTTCGATCGTACAGTTAGTGTGATCGTCTGGCGATAATATTATTACTTACAAACGTATGCACTGATATTTCGATCAGCATATGAAACGGATGTAAGTTCCCGGTTCGATGGAACGCGTAATCTGGTAAACCCTTGTAATTTCGTATTGGCCTCAGGGCTATGCGCCCTAATTTGGATGGCAATCGATGTTCATGTGCGAAATTCTATCTTGTTGGTATATAATCTGCGTCTGCCTTCGATCAACCATAAATGGGCTGTTAAATAACGACATAGGCCACACTGTGTGTGTGTTTACGAATAATTAAATAGGTAATTAACTTTTTAATACGAATATTGATTTCTTATATTTACGCGAATACTACACATTGAAATAAAACTATTTTTAAGGATTTTATCGCGTTTATTTTTCGTTTTTACGTTCCCGACGTTTCGGCTGCTTTACAGCAACCATGCTCACGGGAGGACTGAGGTGGTTGACGTCCTGGTGTCATAGTTAGAAACGGGCTACCCTCATATTTAATTGTTGATTGTAAAAACGAAAAATAAACGCGATAAAATCCTTAAAAATAGTTTTATTTCAATTTTTAATAGCATTTTAAAGTGAGAAAATGCTAACTTTTCTCTTGACAAAAACTTTGATAGGTTGATACACAGATTCTGTTTTCAAAGGTGTAATCTACATGGTCCACGGTGGGTATAAGTTTATCTAAGCAGTCTCAACTTCCCAGCATGATTGTCGTAATTATGCCAAAATCAAAATAAACATCTAGTTTCGTTGGTATTCCCGAACAATAAACACAAACTATAACTATACCCAACAATCAAACAATTTTATACATCACGGAATTCCGGCCAATGAAATTAATGGATTCAGCATACCGTACAGATGGCGCCCAACATTGTTAAACACAACAAATCCGAGTTGTTATTAACGGCGGCCCGTAAATAATTCATGATATTATTGAAGTTAGAAAGTACACAATACGAATTTCTGGTTATAATTGAAAATGGACCGAGTTTGGCTTATTCTTGGTGAATTATCACTAGGGCCGAGGTGCTAGGTGGGAACGAGGACGCGTTGTTCAGATAAAGTTTATTTTATTACTTAAGCGGAGAACATTAATATTCATTACTGGGGCAAAATGAACTAACTTTATTATATAATAAAGATCAAAGAATGAGCTTGGTGCACGGCCCTCGCCAGGCTTTTTATTATTTTCAGCCTCAATATTGCACCCCAATTTGCTGAACACTTGTAATCTGCGGCCGCGATCGTTGTCGTTTGCATTTGGGATTCCGCAACAGAATACAATCTACCTACGCCATGTATATAGACAGATTTCGTCCATTTCAATGGCACTCTTCTTCTGAAAAGTTTATAATGCTAGTATATTATTTGGAAATAGGCTCGCTTTCTATTACATTGGGACTAAATACCAAATACTATTAGCGAATTTTGGGTGCAGTTCAGTGCACCTTTGCCTACCACGTCGGGAACTACAGGCTTGGTCTTGTATTTTTTTACTGCATATTATCTGCAAATAACTGCAGTAAGTTAAGTGTCTGCTAATTACGCCAATGAGGGAAAAGTAAATAGACTTATTAAAAGTAAAAATAGTTTCCCACCGACCTCCGTAGTCTGTGACTTCCTGGCGATCTTCGTGTCAGTTTTAGATGCTGCAATTTTTCATGCGCCGTATCTAAACGAGCATCGTAACGAAACGCCGGTAATCTACCACCTCCGACGGACCTTGCAAACGGAAATGATCCTTAAAACAATCCAACAAAATACATTTTCATGCTTAAAACAATATCAAACGTGTAATACCTTTTGAATAATAATTGCATTGAATTGTATAGCGCATTAACATTTGAAAATGGAATAATGATTACAAAATGTAACAATATTTTATATACAGCCAGCTGTGCTGCCGTTTTACAAATAAATCTCGATAGGTATAATATTTTTTTTAATAAAGTCGTTATAAATAATTCGATATTTAAACTAGATATTCAAAATAATTAAAACTAAGCCCGTAGCAGCTAATTGTGTTCGCTAATTTATTTCAGGCATATATGATCGGAGAAAAATGTCGCTATTAATATACCTATCGATATATTTATAGATAGCAAAAAACTTAATTAGGCTAAATAATTAAAACTTCGTAGGTAAGTACTCATTTTAACTGCTGGCACATGATGTTTGCTAATTTATTTTAGACGATAGCCATCTATCATCGAAGAAAAATAGCTCCACGAAAGCACCCATCAGCGCTAATGTTACGCAGCCCCTTGTTTGAGCACTGTCTCCGAGACGGTGTGAATTAGTGTCTGTTCTCCGCTTAATTTCACATAATCCATCTGTGTGTCGCGGATCCCACATAATTGCGGTGCGGAATTTTGCTATGCGTCGTCGGTCGGATTTGCGGGCCGCCCGCCCACCAGGGCTGCCAGATATTACGATTTACGCGGGACGGCCCTTATTTTGTCGGAAACATACGTTAATATTTTATTTGATATGCGTCCTTTCTCCCTTTTACTGGAAGCGTGAACATTTGTCATGTTATGGGGTTATAGCTCGTTTTTTTCTTGGAATCTATGGTACGTAGGTATTTGAACATAAATTCTCCTTGTAAGTAATTTCGGTAAATAGAAAATTTACTCGGTTATCAGCTGACACCGAACTGGTAATTTCTTAACTTAAAATCGACATTGAAGCTTTCGTAATTGGCTCCTCTCCGGATGAATCAATTGAAAGAGGAATCTGGAGCAAGCAGTGTGGGTGAAGAGAGAAAACCATCCATGAACTTTCATTTATAAAGTCTGATTTTCAATAGCATATTTCCCGATTTGCTGGTGCTGCTACGGCTACACCCCTCGCTAGTAGGTGTTCGTGATTCCGCATCAAGTTGCGAATAATTGAGTGGCGCCCTCGCTCAGCCGGCACTCTAAGTGTAACACTTAATTAGGCCACGTGAGAACCGCCTAATGCCACTCTCTGCGCCCACATTGTTGCATTAAGCGTAAACAATCAACGGTAATTACATCGTCTCTGCGTCGTGTCGTTCTCGTGTGATGTTCATCATTATTCAGATTTGTTTGAGGTGCGAAGAGGTTTGTGTAGGTTTAATCTGTGCAGTGGTTATGGAGAGTTTGAACAGTCATAAAGGTTTGAAATGTCTGGTTTAACAAGTATAATGCAGAAAATGTTTCCAAGTTACCATTTGGCTATTTTCTTACTTAGTTTACTCTTTTGATCCTGACTCAAAAAGATAGGTATTATAAGTTAGAAGCTTTTAGCTGTCTGTCTACGTCCCGAACAAATGGACCGATTTTATAACGTCCAAAATACCTACTCGCGTGCGTGAATAACTAGTAATTTCACACATAGGTAAGCGATCCCATAAACAGAGAGCAGTGAATTTAAAACCGTGAAATTCAAAATGTAACCTCCGATAAAAATAAAGATTTGTGTTAGAGCTTAATATTTTTGTAGGAACAAAATATTAATGCTATTTTGTCTTCTACACCTATAATATGCATAACACGATATTCACCCGTCATCATAGTCTTAATACAGTTTTTAATATTCATTCATAAAACAGCGAGTGAGCACTTGTTCAAGTGTATCCCGATCCCGGTGTAATTCTATCGGCAGGAAGACCCGCGGCGCTGCCGGCTGCCGACGGCCCCGGCTTCACTCCAGGATTAAGGCATTTTGTTCCTTAATTTATATACCTACCGTCTCCTATAGCACCATCTACAAGCTATTGCGGGCTTCGAAACTCCACCCGGACTCGTACGACATTTTTATGAGATATTATGAGCACAATAGCGGCGTATATCCTAGTATATTAGAAACTTTAGCAATTGTACGTGAACCCCTTATGTTTCGCCGGAGCTATTTCAACACAAAGTTTCGACTTTTACGATAATGTCAGGCATTGCCATTCAAACGCGCTAAAACTTTATCAATGTGTGTGAAAGGATAAGCGTTTGGTTCATATCTTATATATGTAGCTATACACTTAGAATTAGATAGCGCGAGTTCATGTTTGGGATCTAATCGACAATCTTCCTACCCTTATGTGGGAATCAGGGAAACAAATGAACCAGATTCTTACCCGGTAAGTTTTAGAGATACCCTGAACATTTTTATTCTCGTAACACAGATTGTTAAAGTTAGAACTGCCGTGGAAGAATAAATGAAAGACGATAAGAAGCTTAAGAAAATAGTAGGTGCACAGATGTCTTTTGCGAAGCCATACTGATAGACGTACATCAGGGACATACTGCCTGTCTACTAAATATTTATTTCGCTTGAACGGTATTACTACAAAGGTATGACACTTGCTGGCAAGCCGTGGCGGTAGAGCAAAATATTGCCATGCAAAAGTGATCTCAAAGGTACTATTGAGGCATTATTTTCAATAGAGGCATCAACAATTAAGGATTAAGTGCTGTGTTGGGTGAATGTTTTTATTCCTCGATGACTTAAAATGACAAGCTTGGCTTTCAATAAAATAGGATGCCTTCCATGAGGCTAAGCTTCCTACATCTCATATTCGTAAGACCTTTCTCTTCTGACAAGAGTTTAGTATCAGCATCGCCGAAATCCAACCATTGTCCAAACAGATGTAGGAGAAAGTATTGAATATGTGTGCCATTTGATATTTTGAATACATATCTATGTCATTTTCTGACTTTAATAGCTTACTCGCTGTCCCGGCGAACTTCGTACCGCCCCTTCGCCGGCCCCCCCGCTTCATACCACCCGTTCTTGAGTTATAAATGGTGTAACTAACACGACTTTGTATTAAGATATATATATAGATAACATGATATTTCAGTATAGATAAATTCGTATAAATAAGTCTCATTTCCAAGATGCCGATTTGACTGACTTGTATTGCCTACTTGGTAATATTACATTTTTACATTTTAATTCACATATACTTTCTAGAAATAGTTAAATTTATGTTACAGAATTATTTATAACCCATTGGTGAGATAGTTCAAGCTGTACTGTACAAGCCGCCTCCAGTTCCAAGTAAACATGTTTGTTTTTCACATAACACAGAGCTTCCTACGAATACACTGGAAATAAACGATTGTATGTTTATTTGTATTAAGTATTATATTTAAATCTGGGTCACTTCTGAATGGCCCTTTTTATTTGCTAGCAAGTTTATATTCGGTGTGTGTTTATTTAAAATATTAAGTTATTCGATGAGTATGGTACGTGTGTATCTACATATTAGTTTGACGGTCTGCAATATTGCTTCGTTACCAATAGTACCACCGTTAGCCGGGGGGGGGGGATGCAATATTAAACTTGACGCTTTCTTTACAGCGTCGCGATGTTTTCTATATGGCGCGGCGTCGCGACGCTAACTACGAGGCGTTCGACATTTTTTATACGTACGATGGCGTACGACGTTTTTTATAGGTACTAAGTAGAAACTCCTAACGTCATCAAGAAAGTGAGTGAGACGGAACAAGCATACGCGTCGTAATGCTATACAAAAAAATAGGATCGATCGAAATATGAAAGAACTGAACTCAAGTCGTTGGCTAGCCACTTCACCGTCTTTATTCGGTGTAAACAAGGTCATCAGATACTTGAGGAGGTCCGCAGGCTCGAAGGAACAAGTGCGTGCCACCGGGTTTAATTACACATAAAATGCGCAACTGCTTGTTTACAATGCCACGACACTTATCGAGCACTGAACGGGGAGTTTATTGACACATTCACTTGGCTGGTTGTAGGGCTGCCACGTTATTTGGGTAATGGTAAAATAAAAAGTGCCCGTGGGAGATGTTTTTTGGACGTAAATTACGCTGTTACGTTTATTTTTATTTTTGTTGTAATTTTAGTGGTATCAGATACATTTTATTATTATTTTTTATATTTTTTATTACGTTATAGGCCAGTATTTGATCTCGATCTCACCTGATGGTAAGTGATTTTATTTAATTATTTATTTATTTAACATTTTATGCTGATTCATATAATGTTAATTATGTCTGACTGACTGACTAACTGATTTGTAACGCAAACGTGGAATGGATCTTAAAATTACCTCTTACATTGTTTTAAAAATTTATATTGCATGCACTTTAATTACTTATACGTACTTATTATTTATTAACTATAATGCCATGATTTTACCTTTTCATTAGAAAAAATTAACCATCCCTAGACTGATCCGAAGGTAATTAAAACTTGTTATTTACATTAACGCACACATGCATTTATAAATAAACACTTAACACACGTATAAATTTAAATCTATAACTAATGTAAATCTTCACGTGTCTACTTTATTTGAAATACGGCACGGCGCTTTTTAAATACGCCTGGTTACATTTTAATCAGCACAGGTGGCAGCCCTGCGCACTATAGCTGATTTCACAACTCTACTAGTATTTGTACTCTACGTTAGGACGTGCGTATTACCTATCAGTAAATTACTAGAGACCGACGCGAGTATTTAATCGACCAATCGATAGTTTTTCGGTTTCGGTATGTGTGTATGTATAAATCCGATGTTTTATACTTATTCGATAAGCGCCACAACACAGTCTAAATAAGAAAATGATAACAATGTAGCTAATAATAGCATATTGGGTTAATGATGGTAACAATGTAAAGAGTTCTATAATAATAATACCATATCTTTTTATGATCCACCGTTAGCCATGGGCCTCCCGTAAATGTGAAGGGGATTAGGCCACAGTCCGCCACGCTGGCCCAGTGCGAGTTGGTGGACTTCACACGTCTTTCGAGAGTTCTCTCAGACATACAGGTTTCCTCACGATGTTTTCCTTCACCGTTTAACAAGTGATAATCATAATTGAAAATGAGGTTCGCACATGAAATCCAGAAATCCCAGACGTGCAAGCCGGGGTTTGAACCTGCGGTCCTCGTTACCGAGATAGCGTTCTACCAACTTGGTTATTACTGCTTTTTACGTAGTTTTACCACAGATTAAGTAGGTATATATTAAGTATAAGTTTAAGTTTGAAGTACTATATAATTTTACAAATGCGTGACAACCGTGAATAAGAGTCAGTATGCAACCAGACACAATTGTTTTCTGCTTAAAATCCAACAATGCATTATAACATTTTCTAAAAGGAAAACTAGACTAGATTAGAGACCACAGTCTTTTAAGCAATATTTGATGCCTCAGAGACATTTTAAAGTTACAAGACTCAAATCTGAAACGCTAACTCATAATTTAATATTACGTACGTATCATATGGTTTGACTAATTAACCTCTCTCGTAGAATCTGAGCATTATCTGTGTTGATTAATTTAAAGACGTAAAACATGAAAATGGTTGATACCAAGGTCTTCTATGCCATTCAAAAAATATTCATAATACTTATTTAGTACCTAAAGTTTTAAAAAATCTTGCGTTCATTTGTAAAGAATGACTGATAAGCAATCTTTTCCTTGTGCCTTAACTTGGGAAGCCAAGAAAAAGCTAACAAAAAAGATTTCTACCTTGAAATTATTCAAAAGGGGCAAGTCCCCTTAATGACTTTATCATTACGAACACGGGGTTCTATTTAATAGAATTATTATTTTTCGTCGCAGGTAATTAAATTACTTGTAATCAAATTAGCCGCAGGAATATTATAAGGAACGGCTCACAACAACTTTATCGTTTAGGGTCTTTTAAAAAGTTATTTGTGATGAAAAAATCACGGAGCTCAAGGAACCCTCGTCGATCGTATAGTCGGCACTCAACATTTAACCAGGTAAGTGGTTTAATTAAAAGGTTTAAACGTTGGCTAAATAGTACAAAACGCTACGAAAGTACACCGTATTTAAAACGATTAAAAAAGCACTAAAGTTGGAAGAATTATTTTTATTTTGCTTTTACTTGATGCAAAAATTGCGAAGCAACTTAGCAATTAGCTACTGAACTTCGGAACAATGCTCCATTTTATTGTTACATGGAATTCAAGTTTTAGTTTTTGCTCGGAACTATTACCAGCTGTTGCCAAGTGTAGCGTAGTCAAAAACATAAACGCAGAGGTAGGATGAGCTGGCAACAAGTCACTCAGCACCGGAGCATTATACTAGTACCTTTACCGCTTACCCTTTTCTTACAACTTTGATTCAATATCCTAGCACCAGTGCCGGAGGATTAAGAAGCGCGTGGCCTGTAGAACATACGTTGGGTCTGTAATAACTCCTACGTCTTTCCATTGGACGGTAGGTTTCCATACCTTACATGATAGATTTTTTGGCGTACAGACGCGAGATGCGGCTTCTGTAGCATTTACTAACTCTTGCTACGTGATTAATCTAGTTCTGCCAAGCATCTCATATTGCCTGTTTTTTATGTTGACGGTTTTGTATGAATAAGAAAACAACGATGCTCGGTATTTAAGCGGGTCACTGGTAGTACAGCGGCGTTAACCACGCCAGGTGGATTCGCAATCGACCTGTTTTTTCATTACAATATAAACACTTTGTTTTATTGATATCGTAACTCTAACTACTGCGCTTATTTCCCGTACACCTAGTCTAATCAATGTAAGTGGGCCACGATTAAAAGGCACTCAGTCGGAGGCCCATGTGCGAACTGTATCGACGCCGACGCTAACACCACTTATGTGCTCGACATAAAACAGATGGCCCAGTACGTGTAACGGAATGCAACTTTTTGTACAATTTGTTTGAGAACAGCCAATGGTATTTTACGATTCGGATGTCGGATGGTACAACCCTACCAAGAGTTCTCGATCCTGGTAGTGACCTCAAATCATTCGAGCGAACCAACAGTTATGTCCTTCCATTCCTTTATCACAGCTCTTTCATTGATTCTCTTCTTATATTCGCAGCAACTAATAATGGATAGTCAGCTTACTTGTTTTTTATTTTACCTGCGTTTCATATGCTGCAACGTTTATTACAATAAAATAGCTACAATATACTATACCTACAGATAAAAATAAAATATTTTACGCTATGATTAACTTGTGATTAATAATAAAAAAAAAATCGAATAATTATTGTGAGTTGTCAAAAGTGCCATAATTTTATAATAAATTAAAGCTAACTAGACTTATATAACTTACTTTATTTATGTTTAGATTGTAATCTGGGCAAGTCTTAACGATCACTTGGGGCCCGCGGAATGTAAGCACTATAGCAAGAAACTTTATCCATGTTTCGAACTTAGGTATTAGAAGTGCGACGTAGTACGTACGTCCTTACGTTAATTTTTCAGACTATAAAACTATAAATATACCTATAGGTATATTCATTCCTATTCATTATTGTATTCATCGTTAAATGACAGCTGTCAATTCATTAGTGCGGGATTATATCGCGTGACCATTCACCGGAGCATGTCACGTTACGAAGTTCCGTACGACTCTATCCAACGAGTACAAGTAGTTACCGCCTGATGACTTTTTAATAAATGTCGAGCGAACCTAATTGGTTCGTATCGTTCTTAAAATATTACTCTATTTATTAGTAGGAAGGAACTTATTTCTTGAAGCTTTTGAAACCAATTCTGAGCAGACACCTTGTCTTAATAAAAAAAAAAAATCAATATTTGCCGAATACTAGTTTTAAGTAGGCATTTGTTATATAAAGAAATCAATTATATTCTGTTGTATAAATATACTTTTCAAATAATATTTTGTTGAAACTAGAAAGAAAAAACCATTTATTCAATTCAAAGCATAAGAATTCTTATATGGCAATGTTTTTCAACGCCTGTCGTAATGGCATTCTCAATTTACTGATATGTTCATGAAAATGAAAACCTATGATGTCAATTGAAATATAGCGTAGCATTATGGGTACATATTGATAGGGTAGCTTATTTCGCCTATACAAAAGCAAGAAAACAGCCGTTCTGGGACTGCGATACCATAGACAACATAATAATTCCAGCCCTTTTTTAATGTCCCACTGCTGGGCACGGGCCTCCCCTCAATGCGAGGGGGTATTAAGCCATAGTCCACCACGCTGGCCCAGTGCGGATTGGCGGACTTCACACATCTTTCGAGGGGTTCTCTCAGACATGCAGGTTTCCTCACGATGTTTTCCTTCACCGTTTTAGCAAGTGATAATCATGGTTGAAAATGAGATTCGCACTTGAAAAATCCCAGAGGTGCGAGCCGGGGTTTGAACCTGCAATCCTCGTTACCGAGGCAAGCGTTCTACCAACTTGGGTATCACTGCCATAGACAACAAAAATATCATTTTTTTTTTTTTTTATTATCTTATAGGCAAGTATTTGATCTCAATCTCACCTGATGGTAAGTGACGATGAGATCTACGATGGAGCATACTTGCCTATGTAGGATGGCGGCAGTAGACAGAGACGCTACATTCACTAGGCACATGCAGCGCAACTGGTCTGACCCGCCATCCATGAATGGCAACACTGAACATCATGCCGGAACACGGCTAGGCCGCTTGGCGACATGGCTTTGTTCAGTGGGTGGTGACTAGCCACGGCCGAAGCCTACCACCAGTAGAAAAGAAAATCTAATAGTAAACTCGTTCGTGTCGTTCCATCGGTTAAAAACAAACGAACGACGGTACCCTACAAGAGTCTTCAAAACGATTCGGAATTCGTTTCGTGTTTTTTTTTTCACAAATATAAAAAAGTATTACTCCGATATCTAGCATCGTATAATAAAAGATGCAAACCGACGACGTTTGCGAGCCATTTTTTTTGATAACACATATTGAAGCCATACATTACTTGGAGTCTTCGGTATTACCGGTACACCTGATACCAGGATTGCTTGTTAGTATTCAGGGCACTGTATACTTTGTTTTTACTGTCGCGCGTTTTAAATGATTAAAAAAAACTTATTTTACAGATTTTATCGCGTTTATAAATAAAATATATATATATATATAAAATAAAACCACTTATTAACCGCAAATTTGCAGTCGAAAGCACTTTTAACCATTGATTTTCAGAGAAATTAAATTAAATTGTAAGATCAATTTTATATATTGATTTCTTATATTTTCGCCAATATTACACATTGAGATAAAACTTATTTTAATGATTTTATCGCGTTTAATTTTTAGTTTTTACGTTCCCGACGTTGCTGTAAAAACAGAAAAAAAACATTATAATAAGTAATTATATTTCAATAAATTAAGTATATATATATCTATACATAGTTTATATGTATGTGTGTGTGTGACCATTGTGACCGGGAAGACACCGATTATAAGTTTATTTTGCAATACTTTTAACTTTTAATTTAGATCTGTATAATAAAATATTAAAACCATTATAAAACTAGTTTGTTATAATTATGACACTTCTGTCCGACACCGCCACATATATTCGGCCGCCTCGTTCAACGCAATATCCGTCACAATAACTCACAAGATATTCTCCCACAATGCATGAGCTATATTTTATACGCATTTATAAGAGCGTTTTTACGACATTATAACTTTCAGCAAAGCAAAATAATGTACGTGAAAAATATGGCGGAAAGGCGAAAAACCTCGCAACGGGTGAACTAATCGACATACCCTTAAATCTGGCGAGAATAGTAAAAGCAGTTTTTAATCCGAGACGTACTGCCGACAAACTGTTATGCAATTTGGCAGGTGATTATTTTTATGTAGGTAACATAAAATAAATTTATAAAAAAAAAAACAATTTTATAATTAGAAGCACCCGTAATGTAAGGCTAGGCAAACTAAAGAGAATATATAGTGCCTATAGTGGCCGCAAGCAGTAGCAACTGTAAACTTTTAAGCAAGGATGCAATATACAATTTATAAGTCAATTAAAGACGAGTGTTATATTGAAATAAAACTTATTTAACCGATTTTATCACACTTATCCCACATTTTCTTGCCAGAATATCGTTAGATTCGTCGAAGCATACTATTGGCTTCCAATTGTTCATTACCAAGAACACCTAGACATGATTTTCTATATCTTATATGATTTTAACTATTAATTCATCAATAGTTTATTTACAAATTTAAATTTTGTAATAATGATACTTATTCAATTCCGCATTTTCATGCCGCCTAAGCCAGAATATCGTTAGATTTGTCGAAGCGTACTATTGGCTTCCAATTGTTCTGTACCAAGAGCACCTAGAGACGATTTTTCTATGCGCACTTGAGATAAATATAAATATCTAAAATAGATATTTATATTCTGTAAATGTAAACCAAATTGATTTGTAGCTGCATGTTCTAGTAGCTGAAAGAACGGAATGCCAATTATGAGGTTCTGGGGTCAATTCCCTGGTGCAAAACTGTATATTAGTATTCTGTTAAAATGTGGCCAGTACAGTTTTAAAGGGTGCGGTAGATGTTATCGCTCTCTTTGGATTTGGACCTGCCATTGACGAAATGTGGGTGTACAACAGTGCATTACTGCCTATCCCTACAAATAATATAGGCTTGATAGTATTTACTTTGAATAACATACACTTATTAATATTTCAATATTTAGTGAAGTGGTCGGTGGGTGGGTCTGAAATGAAAATCCTATTTCTGGATGCTTAATTTTTTTTTTTATTTACTTCAGGCAAGCAATAGTTTTTTTATGCCTTTGAGATACTTTGAGAATTTCTTATGATATCTCATCAGTCTCGTTTTTTCTATGATTGCTTTAATTAAAAGCACTCCAAGCTTCTTTGGAGTCCGAATATCAGTACAAGTATTGGAGAAATATTCATGACCTCTTTCCAATAAGTAATTATTTTTAAACCAAGTAGTTTATTAGTTTTATATTTGGTATAATATCATGAGACCTTTGAACAAGTCACTCAATTTAATGTTTCATATAAATTCTACTAGGTATACCTACCTGATGTGACTACCAAGACATTTTGCATAAAAGATTTTAATAATAAATAAAAACTTTTTATACTTACTTAAAATCTCGTCAGAGCGTAAATATTTTTTATTTAAATTCTGGACACTATTACACGCATAAATCTAGTCCAAAACTAAGATTATCCATGTCTTCAGCACTAGACTATTGGTATATATAAATCGTTTGTAGAATTATAATATAAATCGTATACCGGGATTCAAACCAAGGACTCGCAGTGTCGCTGGTCGGGTGTTGGCATACAATTAATAGCCCATTCTGCCAATATCATCTCTCTGTTAATTAGACACAAGTCGCCGAGCCAACTTATTCAAAGTCCAATATCGGCGACTGTACGTGCACTATCACAAATTTAGTCATCGCCCCGTCTGGTTGTTGACGTCGCCCGCCCAACGCTCGCCGCCCGCCCTGTGCTGACAACTCACTTAGCACCATTTCCGTCTTCATACGAGTACTTAAACCCCCTTTGGATGCGCACCATTAAGTATATTCAATACGTTCCGAGTGCATATTTGTTAACTTTTTATAAAACCCTTATAATCTCTTCATATACAATCTTGCCTATATTACATTAGGGTAAGTATTATATTTTATGTCCAAGTGCCAACATCGGATTATTTTATATATTCGTAATGTAGTTCTACTGGGGAACCGTTGTATTTTTTTTCAGTGTTAAAATATTTTGAATATTACTTTATTATATAAGCGTAGCAAGGATGGTTTTTTATGAGAATCATACTGACTGGCTTTCTAATTATTATTTCAGTACCAAAAACTTAGTCACAGATGGTAATTTTTTTTGTTCACCTAAATCGATTTTTCGATGCGATGAGTTTGATTCAGCTATTTGAGTTTATGAGAAGGCATAAACATTCGATGTAGCGTATCAGACTCCTAAGTACGTTACTGCGCTACGTAACAGAAAACTTAGTTAAAACAGAGTAAGTATAAATTAATGCTTAGAAGTACTTCATATGACCATGGACCGTAAACCATTTAGAATGATCGTCGGACATCGTCTGGAATTTCTATTAGTCATCTCTGCTCCTCGGCGCTGTCTCTTCGAACACAAATTGTTCTGCTAATATTGGTATATGCCGTTACTGTTTGCATCCTCGTTGTCTTTATTCGCCAATTTTCTTACATTTCAACTTCGCCCCGCGGGTCGTAAAGTAATATTATCCACCGCTGGGCGGGGGCAATAGTGCCTCTTTTACGGGCCGCGAGCGAACGTCACATGGGAAATTATTTGACATGGCGTTTAATGGATTTTTGCCTTCATAACACGCTACCTACGGCCAAATAAAGATACTTATGTCTATGTTTCCCTATTTATAAAACTACCGACTTTTGTCGAGTAGTTTTTATTGTTAGCAGTTTTGTGGCACCTGCAAGGGTTAGAGTATTGATTTATTTATCCACTGTGATGTTTACAGCCACAATACGTCCGGCTGTAGTAATATACGTCGATCTTCTTACGATTTATGTCAGGCAACCCTCGCCCTTATGGAATAGACAAAATACCAGTCTTTATTGACCTTATCTACAGATACAATCAGCCTCTATATTATTTCTTCTGATAAAACGTAGAATTATTATTAATATAAGGTTTTCTTAGAGAGATTTTCTAAACTGTTTACAATAACAACATTACTGTTGTGTGTGGTTATACTTAAATAAATATAAAAAGATGTAAAGACTTACCGCTACTGAATGGTAAATTACAAAATAAAATCCAAATTGGTCGCGATGGGAATCGAAGCCGTAACCTCCAACCACGTCGAACTATCA
This sequence comes from Pheosia gnoma, assembly GCA_905404115.1. Lineage (NCBI taxonomy): Eukaryota > Metazoa > Arthropoda > Insecta > Lepidoptera > Notodontidae > Pheosia > Pheosia gnoma. The sequence goes on along the minus strand of FR989901.1, from coordinate 2,810,146 downwards.
ACTACAACAAACAACTAAAGATAAACAAACAATTAGACTAAGTCGTCGATTGCTGCTGGTTACGTCTTAATGCACCTACAAGGAGCAATCCGGTGCTAATACACCTAACAGTGATCACTAGACACTTTCAGAGTCGCAAATAAGTTAACACAATTGACTTGCAATAGAAATGCAATGGCATCGTCATTATTATTTTTGACATGCATAGTGGAGGCAAATGATTTAGGATTGTCATTCTATTATCAGTATTGTGCCATCTGACTTAAGGCTCATTTTTTTTTATTTGTCACCAGAATACGGTGTTACCAGCCTGGAGCTCCTAGAGCTACGCGTGCCGGCGCACGTTCCGCTGGGCACGCGCGCGCTGCTGACGTGCCGGTGGCAGCTGGGCCCAGCAGACGTGCTCTACTCCGTCAAGTGGTACAAGGATGGCAAGGAGTTCTTCCGACACGTGCCGCGTGAAGTAGAGCCCAGGAGGAAGTTCCCTCTACCTGGGGTAGATGTTGAGGTTAGTCTAGCACTGCTATGATAGTTCTTGATTTTGGTAGCCATGTTTTCTTATGCCAACTAAACGATATTAAATTTTCGCATTTTTTTTTAAGCTTTTTTATGAAGAGCATTCATTTCGCTCTAAATTCACTTTTTGGTTGCCCCATAGAAGTAGCTTATTTTTTTGTATTTACCTACTAGGTACAAATAATTATAATATAAAAATACTAACAAAAAATCGATCATAAGTAAGAATGAAAGCTATTTGCCTATCAAATAGTGTCTTAATCTTGTCTACATGGAATGGTGACAAGACGAGCAAGCTAATAAAAATGAGTTCCTGAATTGCAATTGTTTAAAAAATATGTTTTTAAATTATTATATGCCCTCATTATGCAAGTCTGACTTGAACATGGCTAGTTTTCTTACCTCATCTTATGTGATACCAGTGAATATAATCTATGTCATATAAATGATTTCATTCATAAACGGACTGCAAAGTCGAGGCGACCTAATTTCTCAACCCGTTGGTTTCATACAGTTTTTGCATTTTTACTTATGCTTTCTAGCTCCATGGGAGATAGCGTAGCTTGTAACAATCACGTTAATGCCACCATTAGATAATACGAATGAACTTTAAGCGCATATACGTATAATTGAATTAATCCGGTCGCGAGTCGAGTTTGCTTAGATCTCCCCGGGAGGAAACAATATAAAACTGGACCGGATATTACGTGGCGAAGAGGCGCAGGTGTAAACACAGTACCACTCGTGCGGGACTCATTTATACTTTCTTTCATTTACCTGCCGCTGCTTATCTTCTACAAGCCATTTACAAAATTCTATTGCATATTCCTATTTATCGAGGAACGTGAAGACGAATCTAAATTAATGTTGTTCTTACCAAGTGTTGTTTACTGGAAGATAAATATATCTGTTGTATGTTTAGCGGACTACATTTGTTGTGCTACATTTTTAAGGTACCTACTGAATACGAGTGTGCGTTTAATCAACATTGGGCATTGATCGGCCGGATGGTTGAAGGTCAATCAGCAATTGGTCGATTAACCTATAAAAGAGTGGCCTATTCAGATGGAAGTAGATTTACAGTCAGCGGATGATGTACTTCAGTTTGCGCTCTGAGCTCTCTGGCAGTTTGGGTAGATATATACCTACAAAACGTAGGTCTGACGATTATATTATTGTGCTACTTGAGTTTTTTACTATACAAAGTCAAAACCAAGTGTAGGAATATGCATAATAATATAAAGAAGAAGAAAAAATGGGCTTATAATATAGTATTTATGAAACCTATTATTTTGTAACTATTGTTGTATACGACGTTTGCTGTATATAATTGAAGCACTAACGACTTTTGAATTTGAAATTAAATATGCTGGGGAGGGCTTTTGATGCTTAGTTACATATTATAATTGAACTCAAATTTAATTAAATTTATTAATCTCTTAATTTTAATTAATTCCCACGATACGACCACCATTATGAACAGGGGTGTATAATAAATAAATAATGTTAGTAGTAAAAGACCTCAGGGTTTTTATTTTTTTTTCGGTTTGAACCTAAAGTTAATTTAATAAAACAGTTTGTGAAAAAACCCGCGGAAACGCCACAGAGCGCCGCCGGGCGCGGCGGATAACAACATAACAATTAGCCGCCGTACTTACAGCATTGCTTACTTTGAACAACCCTCTTCCTGGCAGATTTCATTTCAGAGCTTGATATTTTCTTCAGACTTCTACAAGTACCTAATGACTGAAATGAAACAAATCTAACGAATTTTATCGCTGTTATTATACGTGTTTTACGTTCCCGACGTTTCGGCTGCTTTACAGCAACCATGGTCACGGGAGGACTGAGTCAGTTCAGTTCAGTCCGTAAGATTAGTTTTATTTCAATGTGTAGTATTCGCGTAAATATAAGAAATCAATACCAAATGACTCTTTTTCTCTGATCATGCCTGAATTCTTAAGACAAATTCTGTTGATATAACAATAAAAATATAATAGACTACATACTATGATTATTGTTTAAATAATGCCTACCTAAATATAAATTATGTTTTAAAATTCTCTTAGTAAACTATGTAACTTTTCCTGCGCGAAATTTAAGTACTATGAGTATGAGAAAAAATTACTGGCTAATGTTTAACAGATTTAAGTGTATAGGATAATAAAGGGACTGTTTAAATGAGAGATCTCATGGTCACTATATTATACCGGTTATTTTGTATGCGGTACTGCTAATCGCCCTTTATTGCGAACATTTTTGGACGGACTACGAAATATTTTCCGGCCAGGAAAGCTGCGTAAGTAATATTCTTTTAGTTGCCAAGACTTAAATAATAAAAAAAACTCAATCGTTGTTACACCAATAAGGAAAATAGTTTTATTATACAAGATCACCGTAATTCCGTGACGGAACTTCCTATTTGGAAGCTATTAATATAATCGTAAGATTTATGTTTTTGGGATCTATAAAGTATGTACAGCACGTAGCTATAAATATCATAACCGATTAAATCTAAACGTCGATTAGTTGAAGAGTCGCTCTATAAATAATTAAATTGTATAGTGATTCGTGAATATAGGCCCTGCTTATAAAATGTTAGCAGAGTTTAAGAAATACGATATATAAGGTATATAATAAATAGTGTAAAATATTTTAACAGGTTAACAAGTATATCATACAGATCATGTTTATGCATAAAATTATTATGTATGCTTTATTTTGTTATGAAGGCGAACCCGTAGCGAACGTTTTAGTGTGTGGTGTAATATTAAGTCTAATAATTTCATTCATTTCTTTTTATATATTGTCTTTGTAACCTACTAATCGAACTGTTGAAATATTTTACACTAGTTATGTTAAACCTTTTTATAAGGTTTAAATATTTCAAGGGGTTAACAAATAGGTGATAGCGATCATTGAATTTGAATTTGAAAAAAAAATTGAATTTGAATTTGTGTTATTTTCAAAATTTCAAATAATTTGATTATTTATTTCGGGATTGTATTTTTATGGACTAGCGATGGACCTCTTAAAATATTTGACACTGTTATTGTTAAACCTTGTATAGACAGTGTTATTTGATTAATGAATAAATAAACCTTATATAACCACGATATATAATTATCTCAATAAAAATATATGAAGTTATACAAAACGTTTTATATACCTATATCGTTTAAGTTATTTAAGTACATGCGTATTATTTAAATTCAGTATGGTTCAAAAATAAATTATTTACAATATCCCCATAACATATAGAATAAAAAAGATCCCGATATTAAGGAGCAATGGACGAATAAGTTATCAATCCAATTATGACTTTTGCAACTCTTGAGTAAATCCTACGAAACAGCCCAATTCTAACGAACATTCACTATGATGAATTATTGTTTCGCAAACCTCCTATATGTCGGTATCTTGGTCTAGACTAGCACGGTACTTATTAAAACTTTTTGTTTGGTACAGAAATCGAGTGCGAATGGTGCCAACGTGACGTTGTACCCGGCGGTACTGGAAACGGGAGGGAGGTACCGGTGCGAAGTGTCGGGGGAGCGGCCCCTCTTCCCCACGGTGTCCGATCATGGAGACATGGTCATAGTTGGTAAGATGATATTCATTGAAATAAAACTAATCTTAAGGATTTTATCGCGGTTTATTTTTTATTCTACGTTCCCGACTATTCGGCTGCTTTGCAGCAACCATGGTCACGGGAGGACTGAGGTGTTTGACGTCCTGGTGTCATAGTTTGACGGGGGTACCCTCATATTTAGTTGTTACTTGCGGTCCGATCTACGCAGAAAGAGCTCACTGTGTCTTGAGGTCTTGCAATGGTATGCTTGGTTCTGGATTTTATGATGTTTACTACAGGGTCCCAAGCTGGTGGTAGCACCCAGCCATCTTCCCTATTGAAATTAGGATGTTTTTTAATTTCAATGGCCTCGCGTATCATCCTTGGTCGGAATCGGTGTTCTTTTGCGAGGATCTGTGGCTTATCAAATCTGATATAATGGGAACGTAGAATAAAAAATAAACCGCGATAAAATCCTTAAGATTAGTTTTATTTCAATGTGTAGTATTCGCGTAAATATAAGAAATCAATAATATGATATTCCCTAGAATCTAGAAGCGATTCCCCAGATATCACTATTAGTTAATACGTTATAAGTGAACTATCCGACGTGTTTGACGTGTTTTGAGACTTTAAACCTAAGACCTTGTCCAATGACTGAATATGCAGTCGTGCCTGGACATGGCCGGAATGTATGGGCACCTTAGATCTCGTAGTTGCAAAAATTGATACGAGTCGAAAACGCGTGTATTGTCTCATCTATCCAAACGCTTTTCATACATCAGCGTCAACCGTAGCTGAAACGTCTGTACGAGCGAGTAAATGTACAAAAAATCCATATTAAATATTATATTTGGACCTACAAATAAGTTATGTGTCATCGTCCCGATTTCTGAGAAACGATCACCCAAGGATTGAGCAATTAAGTTAATGAGTAAAGCCGAAAAACATTCGTCCGCCACCGCTACAGACAAATTTCGTGGAACCATTGATTAATTAACATCGACTCTTTTTTGTCGGGATCATGAAAATCTTAAAAGGTTGTTGGATTATGTTTAACAAATAAATCCGCCGCTTTTTAAAATTGATATCACTTATCAACTGATTGATATAAAACAAATACTACATTTTAAATGACATTAATCGGAATACATTATTGAAAACTGCACCCAAATTTCTTTTCTCGTTTCAGAGATTAGCGCGCAAAAACGCACAGACAAACAGACACAAATTCTAACAATCAATGTTTTGGGTTATATTGCGTTGATAAAGGTTTTTCTCATGTACAGACAGCGATCAATTGAATTTTTATTATATGTATAGATTTGATACAAAAACATCCGACGTATAGTGAAAAACAATGTGTTCTAACCGGGTAATACGTCATGGCGTTTACTCCAAACGCGAATTTCAATTTCGAGATGGAAAGCGCATTAGTTTATTGCCGTGGTACTTGCTGAAATTGCAACATAATTAAATAATCGTATCTGCTTCATGTATTTTTTGTTTGTTTGGGCTATAACTAACCATCATCAAACTCGAAGCTAAATCCATTTACAATCGTCTTGCAAAGCTTTTTATTTTAAAAATGCTTTATTATTCTAATAGTATTTGAAGATTGTACATACGAGAAATTCCGAGAACAGAAGTGAAAACCTATTTTATTTTTCTTGCAACTGTATAGATAAGATCCAAAATCATCACAAAAAAATATTGCTGAGATTTTTAGCATGAGTGTAGTAAAGTTGTTATTTATTTATTTTATGGGCACAACCCAATCATAAATGTATTTTTCAATTCGCCAAAGTTTTTCTAACACGTTTTATAAACTGAAATTAATCTTGTCCGTTTCATTGACGTAGGCTTTTTGTTCAGCCACTCGGTATTTCCTTCATGACCTAGATACTGGCTTTATGGCCGTTATCCGATAAAGAAGACGTATATTTTGTGCTGAGGGACGTGTACTAAAATATAAGGTAGAACTCTTTTGAATCTTAATTTCAGAGCAAATTAAACCTACCTACCTACGCGATAAGTTTAATTTTAGTATCGCCTACCTATTTTTCGAAATTAAAATCTCTATGATATGAAACTTTTTGTAGGTCCATTCCATTTGGCTCTTTGAAACGAAATGCAAACATCCTTATTCCGTTATGGGGGTTTTTATTCTACTGAGGGAAATTGAGACTCCCACAAACAAATTCTAATATGTGTATTCTCACCACAGCGCTACCAGACCACGGTCCTACAATTACCGGGTCGCGCCTCCGGTACCAGCTTGGTGACCGAGTCCAGGTCAACTGCACGTCAGGCCGGTCAAGGCCTGCCACCAGACTCGCTTGGTACATCAATGGGGAGCCCGCGCCCTCCGCGGCCCTATCACCCCCCACACACCAGAAGTACGAAGACGGGCTTGAAACCACGAGCCAAGCGCTCGACTTTAAAGTGAAGCCTAAACATTTTAAGAAAGGAGACTTGAAACTTAAGGTGAGTACTTAAGTTACAATATTGTATGTAGATTTCTAAATTACGCCTGTACCATGTTATTTGGTACTCAACGTAATTAATAAATTAGCCCCCACATCAGCCTATTCATGATTGTAATTACTCGTCAGTCAAGACTGACAAATTATTATATCAACAATTTAATACCAAAATTCCACTTCATTGTAATTCTTCTTATGTCTCTTACTGGGATTAATACCTACCTACAATTAATTGGGTAAACAACAAGATTACCACTGAACATCAATTAAGTACATATTTATTTATTGCTGTTCGTCGTCAAACAATTCTCGGAAACGAATATGCGTGTGTGGTGTGTCGCGTGTATCCAATCAGGCGGCTAAACACAATGGTGTCATGTCAAACATGTTGATCTGTTCGGATACAGATATCTGTACCACCGAGATATTGCCTATGAGTGCGAGTACATATCGAAGTGAAACATGTTTAGACACAAATTGGGAATACTAAGTAATAATAGATAGTTAAATAATGTCTATAGGGAAGATGGCTGGGTTCTACCACCGACTTGGGATCCAGTAATTAACATAATTAAATCCAAAACCAAGCGCGCCATTGCAATACCTCATGACACTGTGAGCACTTTCTGCGTAGATCGGACCGCAAATAACAACTAAAAATGAGGGTACCCCATTCCTAACTATGACACTAGGACGTCTAATAGTTCAGTCCTCCCGTGACCATGGTTGCTGTGAAGCAGCTGAAACGTCGGGAACGTAAAAACAAAATAGACGCGATAAAAAATAAATTATTAATATATAAAATATTAATGACTGAAGCGACGTAAAGATTGAAGCGCCCCTAGCTCACCGAATATATCATAGTTCGGTACTGACATCTTAAAACATACTAAGTGTAATAATTGCAGTATTGTTCAATTGTTTCAGTGTCTAGCTACGATAGCGACAGTATACTGGAGGAGCAACGAAGAGAGCGTTAAAGGAGAAAAATTGAAGGGCTACTCGAGGTCCCGGGAGCTCTCCGAAGGTGCCTCCAGGGCCGACCGGGTGCAGGCTGCGGGAAAATCTGGGAGCACCGTTATCGGCCTCGCTTCCACTCAAACCCAAATATTACTTATAGGAGTTGTAATACACGTGTCAAAACTTTACTTATAAATGGGCGCTTATTTTTATGGTAGGGCTACAGTAACATGTAATGCCGGTATTCAAGTTTATACAAATCGGTTGAAGACTTGAGCGTTAATGTGGCACTAACATTAGAAAGCTTGATATAATTGTGATGAGCTGTAGCTATACAAAAGTGAGGTCTTGAACATTCGACAAATGATACGTTTAGTTCATCGCGATAACGCTTCTACGAATGAATCCTGGTCTTTTTTATTTTTTTTTATTACATTATAGGCAAGTATTTGATCTCGATCTCACCTGATGGTAAGTGACGATGAGATCTACGATGGAGCATACTTGCCTAGGTAGGAAGGCGGCAGTAGATAGAGACGCTACATTCACAAGGCACATGCAGCGCAACTGATCTGACCCGCCATCCATGAATGGCAGCACCGAACATCATGCCGGAACACGGCTAGGCCGCTTGGCGACATGGCTTTGTTCAGTGGGTGGTGACTAGCCACGGCCGAAGCCTACCACCAGTAGAGTTGTCACCTGGTTGGCACCACCCAGGGTCACGTGTAGGGTATCTCGAGGGTACTTAATTCTCCTACGGACGAAGGTGACTCGACCCCAAAAATGTTTAAATGTTTGTGATCAAAAATGTGCCATCAATTGAAATATAACACATTATATAACAGTATTTGTTAATGATCACCTCATTACTTCCAAAGATTGATTCAGCAACCAAAGTTTTAAAGTTACATTTGTTTTCAAATATTATTTTTCATTCCAATTAGAGGTGATACATCAAAATGTATTTAATTAAGAGTTGTAAGTATATTATATGCTATTCTTTAATAACTTAACATATCAGAGATCAAATATTAACTGGGTGTGATTGAGGAATTAATATTAATAACTTTATACTTACTTTTATTTTGCTCCGAAGTTAAAATACGCCAATGTGTAAATTACAGTTGAAAAGCTTAATTAAGAAAATTGAATTTGATTATCATAAATAATTAATGGATTGGCACTGCCTAATCTACCACGTAACACCTGCAAAGTGAAGAACACGATCGATAAGAACTGAACAAAATAGTAAGACTTACAAAAACCAATACCAAAAATCATATTCAGCAAAAAAAATGGTCTGTAAGAACTTTAAACTAAACGTTGATCTTATAACTGTGGTCAATTAATTGGGTTAAATCAAAACGCCATTTCAGTCTATATTCTATACGAAAAAACAAATCTAAAATTATAATATGCTAGAAATTCCAATTAATTAGGAGACCTATCTGATAGGTGTGTTTGATTAATTCAATGTATGCCGATAAAGATTAATTAATAAATAAAAAAGGCTCATAACGGAATACCTAATTGTAGGTTCAATTTGAGTCGTGTCTACCGCGTTTTAAATTACCTATTCTGTGGCAGATTATTGATTTGCTCTGAACTATCACATTGTGTCGGTAGGGAAAACTGCTCTCCGATGTTGATAATTATCGTAGGAACCTATGTTACATATCATATGATGATACCCTATGGATGGCAAAAAGTCGAATGCCATTACATCATTATAATTCAGCTTCATTATGTATGTACCTACTTTTATGTACTATATGCGGTAGGAAATATTTCATTTATAGATAAAACATAAATATAATATAATGTATGATAAAATAAGATATGACGGCAATGTATATATTTTGTAAATGGCTAGTACATATGTATTTTTAATTAGGTATTATTTTACCTAGTCACGGTATACAATATAAAGTATTGATTAACGTTAAATCATTGTAACTATACCGACCCCTTGGTATAATTATTCTTTTTTTTAACGATTCTAAAAGGATGAGAACCAATATATAAAGTGTAACAAAAATAGTGTCAAATATTTTAAGAGGTTCCAAGTGGGTCACAACGATCATGTAAATGTATAAAATCATGTGTAAACAGTGTTTAATTTTTCTCTGAAAAATCGAGCCAGTACCGTTTCACCGCGCACTTAGTACGTTATTTTTATATATCAACTAATTTGAAAACTTTTTTCGGGAATGTAACCTTTATAGCTTACTGTTGGACAACTTAAAATATTTTATACTATTATTGCAACACCTTATATAGTATAGGTAGCAATCAAATACCACTGACTGACTATCTCACTTATCACTCGCTCATAATGCGAAAGTATACCTAAAACAAATAAAGCTGCTAGCTAGAAGCTTTATGGTTCTAGACTGTCAAACGTACACGGCTCTACTTATACCAAGGTACTTCTACAGTACTATGTGCTAGTAGGTACCTTTGTTAATATTTAAAGGTTTTACAGTAATGAAAATGGCATGTTATAAATAATATGAACATAAGTTATTGTGATTGGCTTTGTTCATTATATGTTGTAACTGTATACGGATAGTAAAATATAGTTTACGCATTATAGTTCACACTTTATTTGAATAATAAATTACAGTATGTAATTAATATTCCTTACCAATTACTATCATTTGTATTCGAGCTTAACAATAATGGACATAAAACGATTTTTAATTCTTACACGTTTATAGCAAATAACCGGGTATTATTTATTTCCCTTCTAGTAACTATTTGTTTCTTATGTTTATTACTTGAACTATATCTTCAAATATATAATTCGAGTAAATACCTATTTTATTACACAAACCGCCAATTGTATCATATATTAATGCACGACATTTCTAATAATCAATGAGAACTGTTTTTTTTTAATTTTTTGCTTGCATTTGCTACCATTTGCCTAACAATATTAATGTTCATTACATATAAAAGTATGGCGATGGACATTGAAGCCTCAGTTTGATAGCGATAAATTTTTTTGTCGAATCGATTCATTGAGAATATGTATGTAAGATCATTTTCGGTTGAATAAATCTTTATGTCGTTGGGACAACCCTAATTTTAGGCACTATAGAGGTTGATTCAAAAGGGATATACATAACATTAAACCCGCGCTTCTTTAGCGCATTTTTTATCATTGAAGTGGAATTTCGATTTATAAAAATAAATTTGTTCCAAAAAAAATGGCAATTATGTTTTTTTGCGGACAAAAATGCTTTTTTATTTATTGATAACCATAATATAAGTAAATAAATATCGCCAGACGAACACACCAGCTATACGGTCCCACACTAAGCAACGCTTGTATTACGGGTACAATGGACTGGTCGCCCCCAGTCCATTGTACGGTACATATAGATATTAATATCTATATAAGTATTATATACTGGGTACCTGGTACTGGGTAAGTATTATAGAGATACTTACTCATATCGAAAATCTGTTATCAAATAATGATTACAATTGGGCTTATGACGCATAACAGGTTTAAAGATAGTATACCCTTTTTGAATCAGCCTGTGCCTTTCCCTTTATGTAATATAAATCATGTATATGGATAATTTCGTGGAAGTCTACGCAGTTGATATTGTTGCTTATTGTTACGAAATATATTATATAGCGTATAAGTATGAATTTGTACATAGCGGGTATATATCATGTAGCTCAACATAAATCAATATGAATAAATCATGTGATCTACTTTTGTGTAATTATTTAATTCTAGAAATAGTAAGTTAAGGTACCTACCTACTTTCTTTACAACGTAGGCTTATAAAAAGTCGATGATGCAATAGTGAGTCTATACCTCTCATTATATCTGTGGTCTATACAATGCGGACGTCCACACTAAACATAAGCAATAACATTTTATTGTTTTTGCGACACCCTATGTTATAAGAACACTCAAAATCGTAGGAAGTTAGATTTCTCTAAAAAAAATAACGAATTGCATACAATAAATAATCTAAAATTCATACAAAATGTGATCACGTGACCGCAACCGTTACGTCACATCACGCCATTTTGACGTTTAAACATTTATCTCTATTCTACAACAATTTAATTCTACTTATTTTCATTATACCTATTTCAAATTTGTTTACTTTTTATTCAATTTTAAATCTTTTTAGGAATCTTCAGTTCATTTTGGGTTCATTACTGCAACCATCAAATATTATAACTATCAAGGAAAAAAATAAATGTTATAAGTATTTCTTCATGACAGTTCAATATTCCTATTTTCCTAATGAGTGAAGGGATTCATTCTTGCAATACAATAATATATAAATTGCGCAACAATGTGATGAGCAACAGAAAGACGTGCCGGTGCCCGAATATCGGGGATTATACCTTGCTCGGCAACTTTACTCAACCCTTTGAACTTGTTAATAATGTAAATTTTATAAAACACTCAACCTTATAATAAAGGCCATCCAAAATCTGGTGAAGCTGATTAATTTCTTAAAAAAATGAATAAAACATTAACAAAAGTAATGCCTGAAAAAATCTCATAATTTCTTACGAGTTTTTGCACATGAAATGAAATCGACTGCTTTAAATTAATTCCCAAATAACTACAAAGGCAATACGCATTTGATTTAAAAAAAATAAAAACAATCCAAAAGGCAGCAGTAAAGAAACAGACATCGCTTTAATTGCATAGCAAAGGTAATGTTATCTATCCTACGCGACGGTTGAAAATCTAATAAAAACCAAATAATTGCAGACATTCGATACTTGCAAATACGTTTAACATTCAAAACAAAATCTGTTACCCATTCGTTAAAAGCACAAAATGTTGACTTGTCACAGAACCCTTAATCCTATTTATTTAAATTGGGTAGGTAAATGTCAGTATTGCAGGAGAATATCATATAATCCGTACTCTTTCGGAATCAGATACTTTTTCAAATATTTATCCTTACCTAGGTATTTTTATACGTACTATTGGCAGAGGTTCATTGAAACGCTTAATTTATTATAAGTATAGATTTTTAGTTATAAAATAGATACTTTTTGCATTATTCTCAATGTCTCTATATCTCGCAATGATTTTAGAAATAAAATCATTGATTCCACGGGAATTAAAATCTTAAGAAAAAACAATCGTTAGAGTGGATTGAATGAATGATGGTTGTGCTTTGCCTTCTTCAAGAAACGCGTAATGAATGCGAAATGTAAAAAACCATGCCCAAAACTTAAGTCATGGAGTTTATTTTTTAAAGACTAAGGCCTCTACTTTTGCCCAGAGACGAAAATAGAGAGAGACGAAAATAGACGATCATTGGAAAAAAAAACTACAATTTAATAAGCACAACAAGTTAATCATTACGATTAAACTGAAAGATAGAGGAATGAATGCATGAATCTTCAAAAAAATTGCATTATTTCATAGAATTTTAACCTAAATAGGGCCTAAACCGTACCACGTATACGTATATATTCATTGTAAGTATCGATAGGTGAAGGACAACATCGTGAAGAACACTGTATTCCTAAGAGAACCACACAAAATACGTGTGAAGTCCGCCAACCCGCACTGGGCCAGAGTGGCGGAATATGGCCCAATCCACCTCGCATTTATGGGAGGCCCGTGCCAAACGGTGGAACTTTAAAAGGCTGGTATTATTTATTATTATTATCGATATACCTACTATCTATTATTGTCACGACCCTTCGCGTTTTCCCCTTGAGGGAGTATCGGGTATTGTGATCACAATAGTACCTATACAACTTCTGAATTACTACTTCCTAAGAATATTTATAGAAAGAGCAGGGCAATATTATTTATAACTGGCTGTTGCCCGCGACTTCGTCCGCGTGGTATTTGACAAAGACAACCGTTGACAACAGCCTGCTCTCCCATTCTGAGCCCGCGGACGCATTGCAGGTTGTTGCTATCAAACTTAATCAGGCGCTGCGCTGCAACATTGGTTTTTTTTTTTCGTGAGATCCTATTTTTTTTTCTAAAATAAAAGTAGCCTAAGTTACTCCTTGTTACATCAGCTATCTGCCAGTGAAAGTCCCGTCAGAATCGGTCCAGCCATTTCAGAGATTAGCCGGAACAAACAGACAGACAGACAGACAGACAGACAGACAGACAGATGGACAGACAGACAGACAAAAATTGTAAAAAATGTTGTTTCGGTATAGGTAACGTGTATACATCCAAATGCACTTAGTAAAAAGCTGTTATTTTAATATTACAAACAGACACTCCAATTTTATTTATATGTATGTATGTATTGATGTCCAGCTATTGGGTACGTCTATAGCTATTCTAGTGTAAATAAAAGTAGGTATTTTAAGAGTTTAAGACTAGGAACCCTTATAGTTTCACCTTGTCAGTCTTTCCGACGACGCGACTTCCCTTATAGCGAATATCAAATAAGTAGCCTCCCGCCTACCTATCCCCTGTCTAATTAAGTACCCCTTATTTAATTAATATTTATTTATTTTTTATATTTCACTGTTCTTATACCCCTCTGTTGTTGTCATAATTATTCTTGTCATTTAAATGTTGAACACTCTGTATCATTAATTTATGTTTATATTCAGCATGCTAATATATTATGTAGTGCTGTATGTGTATATAGCTTAAGGGTTACATACCTATATATAATTATAGCTCATACTTTGGTTGTATTTGTGTAGGTACCAAATAAAATAAATAAATAAAAGCGAGTAGGATTCAGACCATTAGCCACCGCGCCTGCCCAGTGCTGGTTGCGGCGGGCGCACTCCAGACGGCTTCCGAAACACAATGTTTGCTTTCAGCGTGCAGCAAATCCAATTCATTATTGAACATGAGATTCGCGCATGAAATTCTTAATGTCAAAGGTGTGAGCCAGGGCTTACACTTGAAACAAAACGAGCGTTCAACAACTTTGGCTATCAGCAATAATCATAAAAAACAAACTAGCAATGTACCCAATCCTTAGTATATAACGTTATATTGATTTCTTATATTTACGCGAATACTGCACATTGAAATAAAACTATTTTTTCGGATTTTATCGCGTTTATTTTATGTTATTACGTTCCCGACGTTTCGTTAAACGCGATAAACGCGATAAAATCCGAAAAAATAGTTTTATTTCAATATAACGTTATGTTTTAACTAATCGAAATTTCCGCCATACGGGTCTCACAAATAAATCCTTATAATATATTGAATAATTCATTAAAATATGTGAAAACTGGTTCAAATTAAGTATCGAGTTTAGTTTACTTACTGACCTGAACGAAATCATTTATGAGTTGAAATATTTTATTGAATTAGTTTTCTACCGTCTGACTCGGCTATCATCGGGGATAAAGTTAGCCAAGTCTAAAATGTTTGATAAATGTTGTTTTAAGTTAGATATTTATTATGTATGCTTGATAGAGTTCTTCATAACATGCTATAAATTTAATTACTTATCGCAAACATTGTTTAAAACAATAAGCCTTTAACATTAATAGAAATTTAGTAGAATTTTAATAGAAATTTCAAATAATAATTATTTTATTTTAAAAACTTCATTTAAAAGTAATAAACACATTTAAAATTGTAAATTTGAATACGGACTTATCTTCATAAAGTTATATTTGTCAATGTGGATTCAAAGAATCCCACTAACATACCTATAGGTACCTACAAAATAAGAAATTTCCGATAAATTTCACGCCCACACGCATGTCCACTTCGTTATAGGCCGAAACGAATGAGACTCGGCATACTTACCCTGTTATACTTATTAGGGTTTGCAACAAAGAAGGTCTGAATCAGCACCCGTCGCATGTCCAACAACCATTAGCTGCTTTTTTTCTGTGTAATTTTAACTGCAGAGTTGCAGCCCTGCCGCACCGCCCGCGCCCCGCAACTCCCCCGCGCTCACACCTCTCCAATTGCATTACCCCAAAACATTATTAATTATCATTGTCATATAACAAACCGTATTTAAACTGTTAATAACATTTTATGATGAATCACGTCAATGACGTTGTGTTATCGAACATTTAATTATCTATCGTTTGTGCTCGCCTTATTATGCGTAGAACAATAAATAATCAATTTCGCAGTTGCAAATGAAGATTAATAGGTCACGGCGTAGGGCCGCCCCGTTACCTTTGCAGACAGCCTTGGGTGTAGTAAAGTTCGCGCCCGAGTAACCCGATCGTGATAGTATGTATTAGCTCATAACTTATACGTGTGAGTACCTACAGTTCGGCGGCCAAGAGAATACGTTCCAAACAATAATTAAATTTCTATGCTACAATCAATTTAAAAATACTGACCCCAGAATCATGAGCTGAATCTATGCTATCAGTTTTCGTTACGCAGTCACTTACACTCTGTATACAGTCTAAAGTAGTACGAACAACAAGCATAGATATCCATTAGTCGAGTTACAGAACTTGCCTTAACCTTATATGCTCATCTTTACTACTATACCTACTTATTTGGTCAATAGTATTATTTTCGACACGTATAGAGTCAATTCTGTTATTCAGACAATAATTAAATTTCTATGCTACAATCAATTTAAAAATACTGACCCCAGAATCATGAGCTGAATCTATGCTATCAGTTTTCGTTACGCAGTCACTTACACTCTGTATACAGTCTAAAGTAGTACGAACAACAAGCATAGATATCCATTAGTCGAGTTACAGAACTTGCCTTAACCTTATATGCTCATCTTTACTACTATACCTACTTATTTGGTCAATAGTATTATTTTCGACACGTATAGAGTCAATTCTGTTATTCAGATTAGGTACCCAAGTGTTTACGTTGGTTTGGGCTCTTAGTTTCAGTTTAGTTACTCAATCGGTAAGTATTTGATGCTATCAAAACTGATAGTAAACCACCCGATCAGCGATTTTTGTTTGCTAATTACACTACACTATACATGTACGCTATATTCCTGACAACCATGCTTCGCAAGATTGCCCATTGGAGATTTTTTTTTCTTTGTTCTGAATTCAAAGCTAAACAATAACTCTGGCGTGTCAGCAACTTATCTTTACACACGATTTGCAGCAGTAAATTGAGGAAAATGACTTTATTACGCACCCATCATATTGGGCTGGCTAAAAAGTAAGTAAAATACCAACTGACTGACTGTTGGAAATCTTGAACCATAAAAAAAGAAGATCAATCATAAAAAAAATAAACTTATATTTACGGACCATTGATTAAGAGCATTCAATATATCTGTTTCTATTCTTGAAAATATTTTTTTTAAATATACGAAATAGCACAAAGATTGCAGAAGCTACGGATATTGAATCAAATTTTTCAATTGCTGCTTTCACGAAACATATGATCACCATTCTAAGAATTTACTGGCAGTTTAGAGGAAAATATTAAATGGAAACTGGACATGAAAAATATATACACATTATACCTAGCACCTAGCATAGAAACTGTAGGTATGAAGATACGCCTTAAAATGGACGTTAATCCGTTACATATGCATTAGGCCTCTACTATATTAATACGAAAGAGTTCAAACAAAAAATAACCTTATAATTGAAATTAGGCAGAAAATATTTTTCTTTAACGATGTTTATCTACAGTATCTAGTAATAAATTATTTGCCACAAAAAGGAACAAATTTCTTACTAAACCTCTCATAAATTATCAGTTCTAGGAAGCGCTGAAGTTATTCCATCTTCTTTACTCCACATGATATAATATCCAACCAATTTAAATATCAACGACCGAAATATGGCGCCCGGGAGAGGTCGAAGGGGAGTCACCCGAATTGGCATTCCACTTTTACACAACCGGATAATTCTAACATCGAAGATAACACGTGAAGTGTATACTTCATTTTTGCTGTATAGCAATCCATACTTAACTAACAGCCTATTCTCCTTTGTAAGACAGAGACCGCATCTACTTATTTGTTTTCAGTGGGAACCTAGCTCCAGTTATCTAGAGTCATAACTTAAACCAAGACATAATTTATACAGGTTAGCCCCCGGTTCATTGTACGGTACCCACATTACAAGCGTTGCTTAGTGTGGGACCGTATAGTTGGTATGTTCGTCCGCGACAAAAAAACAACAACAGAGGAAAATATGCTTTAAAATCACCTGTTACATGTTGTTTGCTGATAATAACAGGCGTATCAAAAATCATGACATTTCTCAACGTCATCCAGCCCGTTAATCTAATAACGACGATTTGTGGAACCGGAAACATGGAAAGTAGACACCTACCACAGTAACTCGACGGATTCGATAAGATTAAATATTATGGACCTACTTATTGTAAATTCCAAGTATACTTATCTCATTTTGGTTCGAACCTTAAACACAAGCGGAGAACGTTGGCACAACAATAGTGCTTCGTTTAAACACTTTGGGATACGGAACCTAAAATCGCAAACGGGATATAATCCGAATATATTTCGATTGTTTTGGTCTACATAGATTTCTGAAACATTTATCGTCCAGTATTTGATGCATAGCTTATTTTTATGCGCGGTCTATAGTAATAAAAAAACAACCGAGGCCTCTCTAGCTTTGCGCGATAAACTTACTATATTTATATCGTATCGCAATTTTTTACAAGAAAATTATGTTTTTTTTCCCTAAACTCTCATTCATTGTGTGTTGTTATCTATTAATCTTCAGTGTCTAAAGTCCCATGAGTAGGTAACTACTCCTGCCACTTTATAAATTAGATTTTCAGAAATGCTAGTATAGTTAAGTCGAATTATCAATTGAAGCTGAACGAGTTAACTAATCGAGAAAGCAAATTCCGCACAAAACTTAACGTGCCAATAAAAAACATCGTAAATGTATAGTAGGCGTTCAAAGCCTGTGACGTGTGTGAGTCATCAAACAACCCCATGTAATGCACCCGCGCGTGTCTCCCGCAACCCTCCCGTCGATAAGGAAGCCAAGGGAACAAATTTAAATGGGAAATGCCTGGAAATGGCTCACGCTATTGTCGTACGATACCCGGAGGGGAGATACCGGGACCAATATGTCTCTAACTATTAGCGTCGATATTTATTTTGTGTGAGAATTCTAAACAAACCGTGGAAGCCTGTTCAGATTGGTTGACTGATTGATAAGAATAAACATTGTATATCTATATGTAGATGGAGGGGTCCGTAAGTTTCACCCTATTTAAAGCTATTAGATAGTATCACTGAAAATATTGGTGATTTTTATCTAAGGGGAATACGAAGTCCCCTTTAAATTAGCAGGAAGACCACAGTGAACGGCACACAATTCGTCAACCATACAAAAATACTGAGGAAACCTTTATTTACTAATCTTAGAACATATATACCTCAGATGAAAGATGTCCACTGCTAGATAAATTACTTCCACACGTCAAGGTGCGTCCTCCGCGTCTCGCATCCATCGGCTTCCTGTGACGCATGTGACGTCTTGATCCATCCAGTAGCTTATTTACCTTTGGGCCATGTGGGCAATGGCCCAGGGCAGCAGGCTGCCACGGGTGGCACAAGCCGACATACAGCATCCTCGCACTCAGCTTTTGGCACCTTTCATAGTCATTACCTATCTTTTATTAATTTATGGGGTGGCAAACCTCATAGGCCCAGGGCTCTTAATCTCAGGGCGCCGAATATTATAATACGCCACTGGACCCAAGGTTAAAGGGGCCGTCCTGCACTACGTCTCCTGCCATGTAGCCAACATTCTAGAAATTTTCTGTCCCAACGGGCGGTGGCTGTTGGGGCAGTTAGAGCGAGCTGTGTATGTACGCGCCAATCAAACTGAATTACTGATATAACAAAGGAATTATGCCCGAAAATAAGGAGCACATTATTTTCGGCCTTAATAACTTTGTGTTGGAAATATTGTTGTCTTACTTCACGTTGCAAATTTGCCGGCGCTCTGCAAGTCGCCGCCCTCTACTGACTCCCCCCCCCCTGCCGCGCGACGTGATGCACGCTAAACTTTTAATAAACCGTCTCGCGTCGCGATCTCGCGCCCGCTTTAAAATTTTGCTTATTACCGTGACGGCATAAATTATAGACGGATTCAGTATCGAACTCTGAGCTGATGTCATTGGACGGCATTTAGAAAGCTCTATAGTACGGTACATACTATATGAACAAGGATTTCAATGAATAACCTTCACTGATTAAATAGACCAAAATAATGTTTTTATTGGTCGATTCTTTAAAGGAAATTCCTTTCAGTCTTAAAACTTTTAAGGGGCATAAAGTGGTGTACATAATGTACTATAACTTGCTTGTAGTTACAGCTGCATCTTAGTCTACAAGCCCCTCGTGCATCGCAGCGAGGAGAATACATAGGTACTTCTTACCAATATAAAACCTTTAAGCTTGAAACACATTACTGTGTCCTGTGTGCTTTGCCAAAAAGGGTGGCAGTACTTAAACTGTCATGTATTTATCCCCAAACTTATAGAAAACTTCATTTATTTACAAATTATTTTTCTTAAGTACCAAATGAATGTTTTTTATTTTTATATATCAGTCAGAATCTCACACGAAAAAGCCGACAAGAAACTAAAAGAAAGGTTGGTAGATACACATTAATTCCCAGGAACATGAACGCTATGTGAGTTGGCAGCACCATTTGCAATATCGCAAATATTTTTATAATGTCCACACTTAATTGGTCTTTCGAGCTAAAGTGTATGAGCAACCATTAAACAAATTAACAGTATGTTACGTGGGGAGCGCCAACACGCCCAGCATTTGCGTACGGCGAAATACATCAGATTATTTTCTTTATGCCGGCAATATGTTTATTATTATTTATTACATAGCATACTACGGTAAATATTTGATATTGTAGCAACGAGAAAACGTCTGGCAAATGCAGGGTTCAAACGAAAATTATGTGATAAACTTTCCCGAATAAGCATCCATTGATTGTGAATAATTACAATATTCATCATCACTATTATCATTTTGAAACACTATCCCCCGAATTTATAGACGTTATATAACTTTATCAAAGTACATATAGTACTGCACACAAGATTTTTTTTGCGCAGGGTTTGATAAAGTTTTATAATGTCTATAAATTCGGGGGTATATTTTTAACATAACAGAAACTGAATCAGGTCGCATGAACCAAAGAAAAAGGATTCCATGCATGTTCTGGGATTGTAAATGGCCGTTTTAAAATATTTCTTTTTTGTTTTCTTTTAAATTTGATACCAAATGGATTAGACACCTGAAATTTAATGCATATGTCACGACCGAATGATTTCATATATACCTAGGGACCTATCTTTAGTAGTTATATTTTAAGTAGATAATATCTATCAAACAGAAGGTCCACTTACACATCAAATCAACAGATTTTCCGACTTCAAAGCAAATCGTAAGCCTCTTGAGATAAGTGAATCTTGAAGCAAAGTACACAAAAACTTGAGTTAACATTGATCCAAATGATATATTCTGTATTGAAACAAAGTACTTGCATAATTAAGTACCCAAATCACGTCAAGCTATGAAGAGAATAATCAAAAAACACAAAAAGCTGTATTTCAGTTAAAGCAAAATTAAGTATCTGTGCTACAAAATGAAGGTTAGATTGGTACCGTTGAATAGTGCTACGCTTCTGCATAGCAGGTAAGCTAAAATATTTGGACTTGGTTAATTAAATAATTTTATTATATTTATCTCCATATTTGACTCGTGACAAGGGATAACGGAGGTGAAAATTGGAGTTGGAGGCAATTCTGATTAACCAAACTTTGCGACCGCGACCCACTCGACGTTTGGATGTCCTGCTTTTAAAGTTCCCAACTTAATAACACGCTAGTTAGGTACCTGCCAGAATTTGCCGTCGCGACTTTTGTGAGTCGCTCTTTGAGTTCCAGTCAAGTTCGTGCATTACTTTGTAGTGGCACCAGAACTTGACAAACTTGGAGCACCCAGCACTTGTTGAACTTTTGCAAAATTATCCGAAAGCGTTTGTTGGAAAGTGTTAATTAGAGATCATTGGAAATTGAATTTAAGAATCCCACTAATATTATAAATGTGAAAGTTTGGATAGATGGATGGATGTTTTTTACTCAATCACGCCAGAACGGCTGAACGGATCTGGATGAAAATTGGCACAAAGATAGATTATAGTCTGAAATGTATGGTTCCTGTGGGATAGATTTGTTTGAATTTTTCATAGAGCAAAATCGACATGATTTTTTCATAGGTAGTGGTATGTCCTTTTCTTTACCTACTACTACAGAAAAGAACATACTTTTTAATCGCGGGTAACACCGCCGGACGCAGCTAGTGTAGTATAATCGTAAATTCTTCCTCCAGGTAAATAAACTTTATTAATGATTATGAAATATTGCCCCTTCGTAAGAGCACTTCACAAACAAGAGTGCTCATACTTAGATCTTTCATCGCAACAGCGCCATCTATTAATTACCGCCGTACACCATCCATTGTTTGCAATACCGTAGCACACTTAATTGTGTAGATTACATGAGCGCACACCCATAGTTCTTAGTTAATTTTAATGGCGTCTAAATGAAATACAGCGTGTGCAAAGTTGCGGGAACAACGCGCAAGTAACTCGGCCATTATTCGTCCGTCTCGTTTGTATCAGGCTGAATCTTTTATAGAGACAAGGCGTGTCGTGTCCCACGGCCGCGGCGGCGGTGCCTCTAATGATGATTTACTCGCTCGAGCTCCCACGGGTGGTGTAATTTTCCCTTAGTGAAGGTAGACTACATACACGCGGTGGTGTCCGAACTAAAGTGAAAACAAATGAAGAACCGCCTCCGTTTAATCATTCATTCGGACGCCACGCTTATTGAGATTTATTTTGCCTTTTACCGGTCAAGCGGTGTTGGTTGCTTATTACACTTGTATTATACTTATTGCTTAAGGGTAGGTGTGTGTGTGTTAAAGGCATGTGTATTTTTTTTGTTTGATATTTACACAAAGGCTCTAAATTCTGTATACTAATGCAGAAATATCCCCCATCAACAGAAGCCGTTCTATCTAACGATAGCCTATCTACCCTACAACACTTATCGATACCAGATTACCAATCCGCTACAGAACTAAACCATTCCATTTTCAAATAAACACGCGTCAAATCCGACTGCATAGAGGGGCACAGTTCTACGTATTATTATACCGTGACAGGCATAGAGTCTAGAATGCCAGAGACAAAGAAAAAAAAAACAGTGGCGTGGTGTGTTTATTTTATTGGATCCGGGGTAAGGGCACCGGGCCACGGACCCAACCATCCTGGCTTAATTAACACGGGTCCGAAGCGAATATTAAATGTTTGCAAATAGACTTATTTGTCCATGTGTTGGGTTGCCTCGCTCGGACCGCAACAGCGACATTAATTGAGATTTCCAGGGGTTTGCTCTACATTGGAGAACTGTATAAACTCAAGGTTAGTTAGCCGGGTAACCGGGTTCAAACTAAATGTTTAGTATGCTCGCCGATGCGGTTATTATTTTCTGTGAAGCACTTTGTATACAATTTGATGTTGCTACGTAGAGAAGCGACTAATTGGGTGCGAAAATAATAGAATCAAATATTAAGTATTTACAACATTTTACAATCAGACAATACTTTTGTAATAAGAACCATTAATAATAATACCACCAACTGTACGGTCCCAAACTAAGCAACGTTTGTATTATTGTACCGTAAAATGGACTGGGGGAGATCCCATCCTAGTAAATACAATATAATACTTACTTAAGTACCTATATACTTAAATATTATAAAACATTTAAACATTCGTGCTCATCACAAACAGTTTGCCCCTAACAGGATTCAAACCCGGGACTCACGGTACAGAAAGCTGGGTCACAACGAACGGTGCGGTTCTTCTACTCTCCATCGTAATAGAAATATTACCCAAGTATTTTTGAAAAGGTATACCATCAAGGAAGGGTATCAAAAAAAGGATAGCTAATGGATGTTAAAAAATGAGCATTATTCGTTTCCTTAATTAAGTACTTACTTAACATTACAAGTAAAGTAAGTATCTACCTAACATATTTATGGAATAGTAATATTAGATAAACTATATTATATACTTATACATAAACAGTGTTGTGTAAAGTAGGTAGGTAACTATTTTACTCACAAAACGAAGTTTTAATATAAATAGCGAATAGTGGCGACATCTAGCGAAGAATCCTTAAACTACTGCTGAACCATAGGACTTCACATCGGAAATAACTTTAGCTGCATAGACTAGGAATGTGAATTGAAACAATTGGAGATATAAGCCAGAATTAGATCTAGAATTATTTAAGAGCACACGACGATCGATTTTACGCAACAATAATGGATTATCCTTATATAATTGGACCTTTTCAATGTCATGTTATGATCAATTACGGCATGTGCCTGCTTTGTGCACAGGACGTGTTGTAGTTTCTGATTTAAAAAATAAACTCATTACATTACAAACATAGGTATGTTTGTAGATAAACTAGTGAGCACTTGATAAGACATTTATCTCGAATGTAGCTATTAGATAATATTATAACGAAAACAATTGAAAATACCGCAATCAGATCACTTGACTGCTTGACCTCTTGACGACATAATCGCAACACGACATAATCGCAACATAAAACTCATCAACTCATCTACACGACATAATCGCAACATAAAACTTAAAGAGAGAATACTGAGAACGTAAAGAGAGAATACAAAATTCACTCAATTTCTAGAAATTATTGGGAGTGCTTAGTTATCGCTTATTTTCGCACTTTACGGATTTAGCAAGTAATCTTGATAGAACGCTTTAATTGTATTTTTGAAATACCTGTTTACCTTAGTTTATTTTTTTAAATACCTGTTGTATAATTTCGTACCGTTTGGTTTAACTTACAAGGACTTGTTTAAAACACACTAGTATTAAGCTAAGAACATGTTATCGAATTGTAACTAGGTACTGTTTACAGATTATTTACATTCAACTGCATGCATGCTCTGAGTCACATTTTGTACACTAATATATTCATTCATCACCCTTCCCGTGTCGCATACGCAGAAGAAAAAAAAAACACGGGCCTATTATTAAAAAAAATACAGTGAAATTAATCACCGACACGCAATGTTTTTGATATTGGCAGTACTTGGGTGGCACGGCGCAAGCGCGACGCACACTCGCGAACCGTTTAAATTTAGAAACGTGTCACCGGACTTCGCTGGCCTATTTTGACACCGCAAACGGCGATTTTAACTGATTTTTAATTGTACAGCTATTTATCGATGATTGAAAGGTACAGACAAAAAGAGTAAATGGTTTGTTAGGCTCGATTGTGTGAAGTGCAGTGGTACAGTCAGTGAAAAAACTTCCATGCGGACAGAGTGTGCAAAGTGCTACCGAGATGTTTGGCAGAACCATTGTGATGTTGATATTATTGTGGAAGCAAGGTATTTACAGTAGCAAATAATTCTTCAAATATTTACATTATTCATAGACCATATTACTCGTGATAGCACGAGTATATGTATGTAAAAACAATTCACTATCATAATAATCATGTTATTAATTAAGCGAGACACGCTTGACCGCTTAACTAAAAAACGCCAATGAATTTTGGTTGTATAAAAACACAAATTTGCAGAATTATGTAGAAAAGTAATATACACACCCTGATAACTATGTAGATGCCTAACTTTATAGATATATAGAAAACCCTTCTTTTGCTGATCATACCGGCAGTTCCTACTCTGTGCCCTAAATCTCGGTTTTTATTGCAAATGCAAGAAAGACAAACTCGTTCTCATACACAAGCGTTCACCCAGATCATAAACTAAATAGAACGCCCTATGTTCTTTCAGCCCGTATCAATCTACTCACTGCTGGGTATAGCCTTTCATTTTTCACGACATTAATTCTGGTACTGCGCTACTCTATTCCAAGACGTGACTTCTGACTTCTATATTGCTAGTGGTCTGCGTCTCTCCCTACGTGCACTTCTAGGCCATCACACTGTTACTGTTACTACACTGGTCCAGATACCATCATGCTGCCCTCCAAAAAAAATCTAAAATATGTGTCCCCTCTTTCATATAAACAACATGTTTATTCACTTAGTATTGAGAGTCTAAGATGAATTAACGCTTTTTAAGATTGATAATATAATCAGCCTTGCTTTTATAATGCACTGTCTAGTAATTCATTATTCCGTGATGCATTCCAGAGGTTTTTTTTTCTTCCAGACGCGGTGAGAAGTGTCCGCCTTACCGAACTCCGGGTGCCCAACCACGAGCGCGAGGGCGGAATGGCTCTGCTAGCCTGTCAGTACGATCTGGAGGGTGACACACTGTACTCGGTCAAATGGTACAAAGACGATCGTGAGTTCTATCGGTACATACCCAAGAATGAGTCTCCAGTGTATTGCTTTCCCGTCCCTGGCGTCAGTGTTAATGTGAGTGCTATTTCCAGGTTTTATTGCGAGATGTTGAAACAGCGCCATCTAGTTGCTAGTGGGTGCTACTTTTAAAGGCTAATCATTTATTCTATGGGTTTTTTTGACACAATATTATTATACATACCTAGTACTAATTGACGGGTATTTTTAATTTCAAGATTTATTCGTACTTTGTTAATGAATTATTATTTTTTAATGTCTTTATATAATTTTACGATTGAGATTTGGTCATGACTAATTATACCATGTGTTCCATGGTTAAGAAATGGGATATAAATATTCCCAATGCCAGCAGTTACGTCAATTGTTACCTACATAAAACAAATGAGGTCAACGATTCATTTGATACAAATATCCACAATAAAATAATATACTTACGTTTTGTTTTCAGTTAGCACGTTCCTCCAACAATGTTGTGGTTCTTCTGAATTTAACGCAGGAGTCCGAGGGGCACTACCGGTGCGAGGTTTCTGGGGAGGCGCCGCAGTTCACCACTGTGAACAAACAGAAGTACATCAACATACACCGTAAGTGGCCCACATTGAGTCCACATGCATGGTGTCCAAACGAACTTACGACCTGATGCAAAGCCAAATAGTACAGGCAATAATGTTAGAAATTAGTGCAATATTTACCCTGAAAAATGCACAAAGAAACAAAAGAATGTAACGTATTCTCGAAAGCGTGTTTCTTAAAACGATTTCCATCAATAAAATCTAAAAACCATGTCGCGGCTACTAGTTCCACATCGAACTAGATTCATCCAATCCTACAAAGACTTGCCCCTATGATTCCTCTTCATCACGATTTACACCTTTACGTTTACCCTTTTTTTTTTGTTTTCGCTGGGAAATGCATTTACGCATACCGCGCGAACCCGGGGGAACTCGAGCGGTTAGTGGGGCTCCTGGATAAGTCCAGACTACCCACTAAAACCCAGCGCCGCCCTCTCTACCTATTGTGGGGCGCCACGGGATCACTCTACGAGCACACTACCGTGGTGCCCCGGCGGTAAACGTCGGGTTCGGGGGCACCTTTCCGTTACCCTTCCATATCAGGGGCTAATATCATACGCTTGTTACAGTTCTCCCTAGAAGCGGTCCGCAAGTCACCGGTCTTCAAAAACAATACAGCATCGACGACCTCGTGGTTGCCAACTGCTCGTTACCACCTTCCCGTCCGAGGGCCAACCTCCAATGGTTGGTGAACAACAGTCCAGTGCCACCAGAGTACATCCAGGGACCCTGGTACAGGGTGTATGCGGAACGCCCCGACGCTGCAGAGACTATCCTGCAGTTGAAATTCAGGGCTACCACGAGTCATTTCATTAATGGAGCTATCCATATAACAGTAAGTAAAGCCGTGATTTGCCCAATAGTAAGTTCTAAACAACCGTGAAAACTAAACTTTGTCATAAGGGTTATTGCAGAATCTTGGATTATTTGGATGATAAAACAGCCTGGGACCGATCGCTTAAATATCAAGATTTAGTGATGTCAATGTGTAGCGTGTGTGCGCCTCGCATGGCAACACACTGGAGCTTATTTTTTTATTTTTTGTAAAAAAAGACAAGCCGCTGAGTTTCTCGGTTGAGGTCGCGTTCCGATCTGGTTAAAGAGTTAAGAAAAAAAAATGGTAATGACAATATGTAAGTGCCCCCGTAGGCCAATACGAAATAAATGAATTGACTTTGACTTTGACCTTATTCAAGGATGCCCCGCGAGCTATCGAGAGATATATGCTCGGTATTCTCTAACGGACAACATTTGTAAAGAAGTGATCTGACTGAGAACCAGAGTAGTCGACATAGTTCAAATAATTACAAAGCTAAAGTAACAGGTTCAGTCCTCGAGTGAAGACTACGTCTAGGAAATTGTAGCGTAGGGCTCAATGCTAGTGGAAAGAGCGGGAAGAGCTAGAAAACGGGATACAGAGAGTTAAAGATCAAGCCCAGCGGCGGGGATTGGTGAGGCTTAGGTGAACAGTGTTAGATTGATATTGAAGCTTAATAAACACACCTATAGAATATTTTGTTAAATTATATGTTTCCCCAAACGAAATGATTTCACTAGACAGTTTGTTTCAGTGCCAAGCAACTATAGCGCCTCTGTATCAAACGGAAAAAGAGTCGACTCACTACATAGCCCTCCCGTTCACCATAACAGCCCCTCCTGCAGAATCAAGAGATATTAATGGTAAAGGAATTATTTATCTAGGTTCTTCTATACAGGGTATAACATTGAGATGGGCCAGTATGGGTACTTTCGATACTATAAGAGATAGAAAAATATGTTCTAAGGAACCTTGTCGTCAATTGGAGATATAAGAAAAACTGATATTTTATATTAAAAAAAAAATCTCATCCGAAAATCGGGAATTGAACCTGGCCACTATCGCTGACCTAACATAAACTAAATGACCCATCTCGATGTTACATCCTGTATGGTAAAATTTTGACCGTTCTCTTCTAATTTATATTAAAATAAAACAATCCCACGAAACTCAAATGTAAACCTGTCTGAAAATAGCTTAAAACTCTCATAAACTTCGCCACACAGTATTAAAATAAAATTATAATTTTCTTAATGTATTTAATGGAATTTCTCGTTATTTCCAGCTTACGCGGCAACTATGGAGAGCAAGTTAACCGCTTTACTTCTGCCAATTATTCTTGTATTCGTATTAATGTAATGATAGAATAGTGATGATGCACGCATTACACAGGTAGCCAAAAAATACATTAATACGCAGATTATTTTGTTCGTTTTGTCAACGACAGGAGACAAGAAAAACTTTGGAAACATTTTTAATTTCGTTACATTATTAGGACTGGCCGAAAATATTTTTTTTTCCATTTTTTTAATTTTTAACACATTCTATTTTTAAATATATGTTTTGTTCTAAAATTCTACCCGCTTCGAATTTCATGTGTTTCGTAGTAAAACGTGGTGGATACACTGTGGAGCGATTTAGATACGGTTAAACAGTTCTTTGGAAGTCCGCAAAACTTGAGCATCGGGCGATTCATTGTAGGTACCTACCTACCTATCTAATGTGTGTACGTATGTGTGCAACTAACTATCGAAGTTCGTCCTGTAAGCGCCTCGTGCAGCCACAATCTTGAATAGTATGACATTTGGAAGCTTAATAATTGAATGCAGCCGTAAATGCCGCATGAATAACTGCATTTATAAGCCAATTACTAATTCTCGGTAAGTGCATGTAAAAATACTACCTAGTATCGTATACTACGTTGTCTGCAAAGAATCTATATTCCGTATAAAGTGTGCTTTACAATTTGTTGATAATATAGAAATGCTTTTCTACTAAGTATAGTTAAATAGAGAAAATAGCAAGTAAGCAAGCAAATCATTGCCCGTAGGTGAAAACTGGATCCATTTTTAAAATAAGCATTGACTTATCTATATTTTGGTACTAAGTATGTTAATAAAATAATGCAAGAAGACGTAGCCATTTTTTTTGTACATAAATTTAAACAAACTTTATACAAGTTTTAATCTATTCTCAATGATTATTACAAGAAATTTCTTAAAAGACAATCGCTTTTGTAAATCGACGATAACTTTCTATAAATTTGGGAGTAAAGGTATGTCTAAAAAAAGGTGTTTATGCAGTCACTTGTTACGGCCAATATTTAACGATTTGTATTTAAAAGATAATTTTATAATAACTAAAACTGTAGGTTTCATTAGTTATATTAATGATAATGACCAAAATGTGAAGATAATTATTAAATCACAATTCCTTCATGTTTTTTGTGATCTTATAATGCATTCGGTTAACAATAATAATTTTACATGCATTTATATATCTTATAACTTGTACTATGTTGAATGGATACATAGACCCAATGAACGGTCGCAAACTTTAATATGGGACCCATTTCCTCAATATTTTCAATTACACTTATAATTCAATAAGGTCGTATATCTGTATGCCGTCTTATCTGAGAGCAGTTGCTCCTAGTAACGTCAGTCAAAATAGTAGCTCTTAAAGTATACGTTTGTTGTACGATATTCAACCGTAAATGGGTCCCATATCAAATTCACGACTGAACATTAATAACCACCAAATTTATACAGGCAGTTATAATGGATTATAATGGCATTATAAAGAACTTTTCAGAGGAAAAAGTGCGCTTTAATGGCTTTATAATGGATTACAACTTTTTATTAATTTAAAGGTTATTAGTGTATTAGCAATAATATAACCACTATGTATAATATAATAGTAGAATTGTGGTTATAGGTGCCTGCTTAGTCTGAACAGACTATAATTGTAATTACTACGATTAAAAAGAGATGCAAAAAAATAGAAAGTTTTTTTTTTATAAAATTTATTTACATTGCTACATATTTCGTTAATCGAAAACACAGATCATGTGAACGTTCCACCATTATAGAGTGCCGGTTTGGTAATTATTTTCTCAGTACCCTGTGCCCCTAAGGCCGTCAGGACCTCCACTGGGGTAACCCTCCTGTCCTCCGCTTTGAGATCCTGAACCCCTTCCATTTCCACGGCTAGGGGAGTTTCCACCTTGACCATTTGGACCACTGCTTGGATATCCATTGCCAGAGCTCCCGTTAGGACCATTTCCCACTCCGTTATGTCCGTTCGGACCCCCACTCGGGTATCCATGTTGACCCCCTTGATCTGAACCGCTTCCTGACGGGTATCCTTGTGAGTCTGGTCGATTATCACGAGATCTTGGACCACCTTGCCCGCCAAAGTTGTCTGGACCCCCTGGGCCACCACTCGGGTAGCCCTCAAAGTTTCCTGAATCGGCAAGCGCATTAGCTTCTTGATATTGTGCAGGACTGCCATGACCTTGTCCTGATCCCGAAACACCAGCGCTACCAGGTCCTCTCTGGGGATAATTTTGGTTGTCACCTGGTCTTCCGTTACCTGAAAGTAGGTTATTGATTTCAAATGGTTTCACGAGGTATACAGATGTTTCTTAGGGCTTAGCCTAAAGACGATTCTTAGGCGTATAATATTAATTACAAGGCTAAGAATCGTTATTATTATCACACTATCACACTAATATTATAAATGTGCAAATTTAGATGGATGGATGGATGTTTGTTACTCAATCACGCCAGAGCGGCTGAACGGATCTGGATGAAATTTGGCACAGAGATAGATTATAGTCTGGAATAGCACATATGCCATTTTTTATCCCGATAAAAAGGACATGCTTTGTAATCGCGGGTAACACCGCGGGGCGCAGCTAGTATCGGATATATACTCAAAAATATTTTAATTAAATCTTATTTTAAGCGAGAAACTACCATATTTTAGGGATATCATATTTTAGTCTATTGCAAGTATGTGCATACTATACGTAAGTATTGGTTATCCAGATTGATTTTATTTACCTGGACCAAAACCAGTACTGGAACCGCCATTGACGCCACCTGACCGAAAATAAATAATAATTTAGGTCACACTCATGTTCCAACTATGCTCCAATTATTTTGACTAAATTTCAGTGTGTGTTTAGTTCCTTTGAGTTATTCAACAGGACAATCCTACATAATTTTAAACTGTAAGCCCGAAATCGATTAATCTGAAATTACACAGGGTAAGGATATTATTTCAATTTCATAAAATCTTAGGCAATTTTCTATTTTGGGACGGTTTTTTCGGGGACTTGGCTCATCACATGATGCCAAGATTTTACCCCCGAAGAGTCCTAGAGAAAAGCTAAATACTGTTGAACACAGTGAACCAACCCTCGTATCGTATCTGTGGCATGTATCCCTGAGGCCCAGCCTCGTACTCGACCACTTGCTTCCTGCCGTCAGGCAGAACCACGTTATACTGCCCGGTGGCGAGGTCACCGTCCCGCTGCTCAGAATGACCAAATTTAGTACCTGTCTGCGAGTCGTCCACGTCATAGCTAAACTGGTATTTAGCTGGCTCCTGAAAGTTAATAAAGGGGCATAAAGAACCCTAATTTGTATGCCTGAAAATATCAATTTCAATGGCTGTTTCAGAATATTTAAAAATGGAACAGGGAGAGTGCTACTTTAAAAAACATCATAAATGGAACAGATCATAAGGACATATAGTCTCTGCATCAGGTAATCCTCACAAATACAATTACAAAACGGTAAAATACTACATATTATTTCAAATAGTTACTTACATTAGATTCATCACCATCGTAGCCTGATGCTCGGCCTCCAGGACCTCTACCACCAGCACCGCCGCCAAATCCTGGCGCTCCATACGATGAAGATGGTGAACCAGACTGTCCCCCAGTGAATCCTTGTGATTCTCCATTGGAAACTGGTCTTCTTGACTCCAAACGCTGACTTTGCGAATTAGTTTTTGGTTGAAACGCTCCCGTAGCAGGAGGGCCATAAGAACTTTCAGGTCCTTGTCCAAAACCTGAACCTGATCCACTTCCAGACCCAAAGCCTTGCCCTTGGGGCGGTGGCCCGTAAGACGTCTGTGGTCCATTGGAGGATCCTGGTCTTGAATTAGGTCCACCCTGGCCTGGTGTTCCGTATTGAGAACTGGGGGCGTTTCCTTGAGATCCAAAGTTTTGTCCACCAGATGGTGGTCCATGTTGGCCAGGCTGTCCTGCGAAGTGTTGAGGCTGGTTTATGCCACCTCCAGGACGAGAACTGCCGGGTGCTCCACTGCTTGAACCCGGAGGGCCATACTGGGCGGATGGCCTACCACCAGAGCCGCTTGGAGGTAGGTAACTGTTGACTGGTGGCTCGCATTTGGTTGTGGACCACGCGAAGGCGGTTAATAAAAAGATGTACTGGAAAAATAGAGGTCGTATTTTAAATCAGTTTTTTAAAAGCATCAATAGTGTTTAATTTTTTTTTTATAGAATAGCTTTTAACAAAAACAGCGGTTATTGTTATTTTGTTTTTAAAGCACTGACAATTTAGTTCACTCATCACTTACTAAAATCATTTCTATGGAGTTATCATGAAACACTTTACAGATCCTAGGATGTTCCTTTCCTGAGTTTGACTTTAGAATAATTTAAATTTGGATAGTCGGTGTTTATATACGGTTCGGTATCGGCGAGCGTGATACCAATAGTACCTAATGCAAGAGTTTCAAGCGTGTCGTGCATCTGCTGCGATATAGGGCCGCGATGCGTGGGACTACCGGCGCAAGCGCATGCAACGCGCAATAGTCAATTCGCGTGACGACTGCAGCCAATATATTACAGGGATCAATATTATGTACATGCATTATATTCTGCCCAACAAATTATAAAAAAAAAGTTTACAATTAAGGAGGTAATATTATTATGGGACCATAGAGTTTGTGTATTCGCCTTGCGATATTTGTATTTTTTTTTCCACTTCGTTAGAACGGTTTATTCCAACTCAACATTATTACGTCAGTATACTCAAGCAAGAAATTTAGAAAACCATAACTTAATATACTTTTAACGCTTATAACCAATTTCAATATATCCTTCAATCTTCTATCCGAATAATAATTCTATTGCTTTGTTGCAGTCGGGTAAAATAAACAAAACAACAAGATTTATATCGAACGCATTCAAATCCGCGAGCGGCGATGAGCGCCATTCATTAATCGTACCTACGTCGTATTTTATAAATCGAACGCTGAGCCGTGATGTCGGGCCGTGCTGCGATCTGTGTCATCCTCGGCAGTTAGCTAGTGTCGTGCAGGCTGTGGCGCAACGGAGGCTCTGCATGGACGCGGGCTGTTAGGCTACCCGCGCACTCGTCACGTATTGAGCTTCAATTGTTCCTTAAGCCTAGTATACTCCGGAGTAACAACAGGAGACAATAGTATGTGGCTATGTCACACGTTGTTGCTCTGGTGTAAATCAGGCTTTAGAGAATACATAGTCTTATATTTTTTTCAGCGCACTCGGTGGTCGTATTTCGATCGTTTCTATATTGACGACAGTATAGCGAATGTTGGCATGTTTCTTGAAATAAGAAGATACGCTTGGCTGCTCCGAGAAGTTCGGGAGGCTGAGGCATCCAGATACATCGTCTTGTCATGCTTTTGCCGGTCTTGCAAGCAGCTGGCTGTTGCTATCTTCTATACATATAAATAAAATTGGAGTGTCTGTTTGTAATATTAAAATAACCGCTTTTTACTAAGTGCATTTGGATGTATACACGTTACCTATACCGAAACAACATTTTTTACAATTTTTGTCTGTCTGTCTGTTTGTTCTGGCTAATCTCTGAAATGGCTGGACCGATTTTGACGGGACTTTCACTGGCAGATAGCTGATGTAACAAGGAGTAACTTAGGCTACTTTTATTTTAGAAAAAAAATAGGATCTCACGAAAAAAAATTAAAACCAATGTTGCAGCGCAGCGCCTGATTAAGTTTGATAGCAACAACCTACAATGCGTCCCGCGGGCTCAGAATGGGCGAGCAGGCTGCTGTCAACGGTTGACTTTGTTAAATACCACGCGGACGAAGTCGCGGGCAACAGCTAGTATATAATATGTTTATCGCTCAACATGTTCGGCTACATGCTCTGCATTAATTATTGCCTAGTGAGTTCATGGTCTAAACTAAGGTGAACGTATACCATGTCATATTTCCCTTAGTAGTTCAAATATAAGGTTATCGGCACCACAGTCTACATCAACGATCACCGCACTAAAGCGCCTTGCAGTTATTTTTATGATGTTTATTATCTATTGTTAGTAGCTTCTTTAGTTGTCGCGTAGCTAATATAATGTTAGCGTATTTGTTGCGTGTCCCTACAGTTTTTTTTTCTTTTTAATTTATTGAAGGTGCACAAGCAGCAAAATTGACAAAGTAGAAGACAAAGAATGTGTAATATGTTTCCAATGCAGCCAACCCCGTTATGGATGTTATGGTTTCTTTATGGCTGCGTCAGATTCTCAATCCATTGTTAACAGCATGTGTGCGTCGGGCCTTTTATTAGCGTTGATAACTTTACTGCGAAACCTATATTCAGTTATAATGAGACTTATGAGTTCACGATTTTTGGTAGCACTATAAATAGTGGTGACATATTTTAAACGTAATCACGCGACTGAACAAATCCTTTTTGTTGTGAATGTGTGAATACATAGAACAGAAGCAATATTTCTACAATGGCCTTTAGTTATGGTAGCTTGAAGGACTAGGAAGCTTTCTCCACCTGGGTCCTAATGACGCAGTAATGAAGCAGCTGTGGGACCAAGACGCCTATGTGTACCAGAATAGCCTTTTACCTCTTTATGCGACATGACACTGACATTCTCAAGGGAAATATGTTTTAGATATTCCAATGATGGTGGTGCAAAAGACTTTTCCAGATCTGTACGAATAACCGTCTTGATCACATCTGACCGCAAGGCGAGCGACTGATACCAGCGCTCGGGTAAGGTAGCGCGATCATTTGCTTAAGGCAAGCCACATACAGACACAATAAGGTAAACCAACCAGACTTGTGAGGTTGTGCCGTAAGTCAGCATATGTGGCTTTTTATATAAGTCGTTTATCAGTTTTGATAAAAACTCGTCGATAGAAAATCTACTAAGGTTGATATTTGATACGTTCTAAGTTCAAATAAATAACAAATGACAAAAACAGGCCGTGTGATTCTACGATGTGCAAATGATATTCAACCTTAACGTGATAAAGGAGTTTCTTGGTCGACTTTACATTAGGTATCTACTTAAGCCCCTGAGAGACTAGGTGCACTACCTACAGATTGTGACAAATAAATCAAGTCTATTGCAGTTCCAAGTGTTACACAACTCGAGGAAGGTACCGACACGACGAACATGTTTCTCGCAGACATACCGAGTATCGATGACTATCATTGTTCTTCATTATTAACCGATCCAGATGCATAAATCCTACATCGTCACAGAGCTATAAGAGCTACACTACAATAGAACGAGATACGCGATAATCTGTTGCCTAGCTCCGATTCGACGCTACAATTTCAACATAAACTAGCAGCTTTTAAGGTATACATTGCAACAAAGCAATTTTGATAGTTGACGTGTTCAGTCATCAAATTGTGGTGTAGTCTATGTCAATACTAGGAAGTGAGTCAGGTAGGCAAATTGATGACGTATGGAGGTATCGCTAGCCCGACCACCCTTTGACAAATAGAAGGCTGTCTGTATGTCAATAGAATACTTGAACGGTCAGTTCTCGAGAAGTTAGAATCTGGACTAATATCAAAAACTCCATACATTCCGTCTCCGTACTTGCACTTTGTCAAAAGATGTTTGTCATGTTTTT
The DNA here is from genome assembly GCA_905404115.1 of Pheosia gnoma. NCBI lineage: Eukaryota > Metazoa > Arthropoda > Insecta > Lepidoptera > Notodontidae > Pheosia > Pheosia gnoma. Next base: position 2,773,926 of record FR989901.1, on the reverse strand, counting down.
TACTTTTCTTACGGACAATGTGGTCAAGAACTTGGAATTTCTTGGAAGATATACTACCGTGGGAAATTTGGTAGGTAGATACTAATGTTATGCTCAGAGTGTACTACAGTATTTTTTGTAGTTATTGAAGAAGGTATACAAAATAACAAAATTAAATTAATGTTAAAAATATTTATTCATTTATACATGGAGTCTTACTTACCTACTTCTATCTAAACTATCACAGTTTGTATTTAAACTATCTAGTATTTATTTTCAAATAAACGGAATTTTTAAATCTAACGTTTAATATTATATACGATTACTTATAATAAAAGGTTAAGCTTCTTGTCATGCCTATAACTTAGTTTCACAAAACTATTTAGCCGTCTTTTGCACCTTTCATATGTTCGGTTCCATTTAGTAAAGACCGATTTCATCATTTTCTAATAGGCAAATTAATCAAGTTCTTACACAATACTACGATATTTATTATTGCTGTGTACATAGGCAACTATTCAATTATGGCAAATATTGATATAACCATTAAGGAAGATCAATGGATATAACAAAGAATAAGAAGTAAGATGTTTAGGTAAGGTACTTTCTAGGAAAAAAGAGACTCTTGACAAAGAAAAATATATAACTAGGCCTGTTAGCAATTTAAAATGTAAATGGATAATGTATTTGCCAAATGTTCTTAAAAAATATGATATACATTCTGAATACCTATTACAATTTCATTACGATCTGTTGCATTCAATTTTACATGTGTTAATTTGTTCCCTAGGCAACAAGCCAATAGAAAATGTGGCTTAAACACATGTAAATACCTACTTTTTTTCTATTTTATTTTATTATTTTAGTCGGTAAAGGTACTTAGAATAAAAATTAAACCAAGCAACTTAGTTATATCACATTGTACATGTTGTGTAAATAATGATTTAAGGAGTATAGTACACAAACTTAATAGTCTTAAATAAAACACGCTAAAACTATCTTAAACAGATTATTTTATCCCTTCATACACAAAGGTCACTACTAAAAGGAAATAAAAGATAAATAAGTATAAAAACACAACAAAAAACGCTCATACAGAATTATGTACGATCAAAGTAACTTGGGAATACCAATAGTTATAATTTTGTTTCAATGACCGACCACTGGTCGTCCATCGGAATGTCATTGCCCATGACAGCGTAGTCATCGGTCATTTGCTACTAAACTGTCTAAAGTGAGAATAACGATCCCATTGCCATTCCACTGAAAGACAATAGTTTTAAATTTACCAACTCACTGCTATTTTATAAGGTAAACCCTACTAGTTATCCTTACTAAATTAAGAGGTAGTCTAGAATACTGTTTGCAAATTGATCACTTCTGCTTTCTTGCCACGGAAGTGTTGCTCGATCTCCGCGAGAGACTTGCCCTTGGTTTCTGGCACCATGAACAGGACGAAGAAGAACGCCAACGCACAGAAGCATGCGTACATCCAGAATGTTCCAGCAGACGTCAGCACAGCCTGTGAGTAAAACGAAACGTTAAGTCTTTAATTATACGGTCGAATTTGTCTATAAAACAAAAATATAAATTTGAGGTGCAAATATTATATTGATTTGGGTTGGTACAATCTCAATGCGTGTCAATAAAAAAAAACATCCAACCCTCTGGTCGATTATTTCCAAATTTTGCTTCGACTAATAATCAATATAAATTTGTAAGCGCATCATTTGATGACGGCTTAAGCGATTTTTTATTTTATTTATGTTTGTAGGTAATTAGATATTCAGGGGAACAAGATGAAGTCTGTTGGTCAGTCCTATAATAATAAGTTGTATAATCTCTCCATCTGGTTATCTTATCTTAGAGGTACCTGTGGTAAGCGACGAAGTATTGATTAATAGGTACTGCAAGAACTTCATGAAAGCCGACACCTCCTGTCTAATGAATTGCCCACTTTTCTTGTTACAGAATGATTACTTCCGTCTGCATTGTCACACTAATTACCATTTATCGGTGATCAATCCGCATAATAAACTTCGACAAGGTCAAGTCACCACTTCCCTATTAAATTAAAGTCGTGTTGACACAGTCCAAGTGCGCTACGACACAGTACACATTGATGACTATAGTACGTGCTGGGACGCTGTTACTGATCAAAGCTCATCTTCACAACAGTTATCGTGGTTCACATATTGATTTCTTATATTTACGCGAATACTACACATTGAAATAAAACTAATTTTAAGAATTTTATCGCGTTTGTATTATGTCTCGTGAACATGGTTGCTGTAAAGCAGCCGAAACGTGTCGGGAACGTAAAAAACGTAATATAAACGCGATACAATCCTTAAAATTAGTTTTATTTCAAAGTTATCATGGTTGTTAATCACGATCAAAATAGCGTCTTGTATGCTATTCATGAAAGTGTAATTCGTCCAAGTAGACTTCGATTGTGTCAATGCGGCTTAATGCAAGTTTTATTATCGGTACCGTACCATAGTCTAGGCCAATCAGGGGCAATCACAGCCCACGGCAAATAATGAAAATATCATTGATTTTTTTGCGACTTGCAGTATGGGTACCGAACAATGGACTACGAAGATTCTAGTATAAAATACTTATATAAAATGTTATACTTATATAGAAGTTATTCCCTACTAGGACCATTTTTTTCCAGGTGAGAATCGATCCCGTAACCGCCCAGTGCAGTGAGCTGCGCGGCCTACCCACAAACCACTAAACCAATCTGTGAGTGTCGCGTATTTAAGACTAGATGCGCCCGGCGGTGTTACCCGCGATAAAAAGTATGAAAAATTAAAACATCTATCCCACGGGAACCATACATTTTACCGGGATAAAAAGTAGCCTATGTGTTATTCCAGACTATAATCTATCTCTGTGCCAAATTTCATCCAGATCCGTTCAGCCGTTCGGGCGTGAAAGAGTAACAAACATCCATCCATCTATCCATCCATCCATCCATCCAAACTTTCACATTTATAATATTAGTATAGATACATACATCAAGTGCATGGTAAGACTTGATGACTGAAAACATGGACAGCAAGTTGACCGCGCTGGCCATAGCCGAGAGTTGCGAGCGGTGGTGCGCCGGGAACAGCTCGCCGAGCAGCAGGAACGGGAGCCCGCCGAACCCCAGCGAGAAGCCCAGCATGAACACCACCAAGCTTACGATTGGGAGGTACCTGAGAAATAACAGTTTAAAGTTGGGACTCGTTCCAAATAGTTCTTACTTACGTTGATGCGATAATATACTACGTCAGGTATTCTCTGTCAAGACTACGTCATGATCAGCAAGTCATCTTTAATTGAAATACACACCGCTCATTGGTCCAAATGGGCTGTGGTCTTGGGCCAGTCACGTGATCTAGTTGTCACGGGAACAGAGTACCTGGTTTTATTGTAGGTACCTACCTTGTACTTACTATAGTTATATAGGTCGAGCGCATATTGAATACGTTTATGGGTACATACAACATACTTATACATCTGACGTATATTGACTACGGTTGGAGTATGCATACGGAGGTACAAATGAATACTTGAATGTCTACGTATTTGTCCACTTAGTATGAAAAAAATAAAGTTTCAGACACCGCCCGCTAGAGGCGCTGTTCAATTTGCCATAAAATTCTTAAAAACAAATACCTACACAGACATTGCAGTACACTGTGTTCTTCTAAAACATTCTTAATTGTGATAGGTTGGTGCCTACTCGTGCACAATTAATAACACGGATAGGTATAACGACAAATATTTCAAACAAAATAAATAAATATCGCCATACGAACACACCAACTATACGGTCCCACTTTAAGCTTAACGCTTGTGTTATGGGTACCGTACAATGGACTGAGGGCGAAATCAGTATATAATACTTATATACATATTAAACATCCATGACTCGGGTGCAAACATTCGTGCTCATCACACAAAGCTTGTGTCCCTACCAGGATTCGAACCCGGGACCCTCGGCGCAGAAAGCAGAGTCACTACCACTGCGCTAATCAGGCCGTCAAAGAAAAAATGTATCCCTTACCCAAGCCACGCCAGCTCCTTCACCTGAAAGAAGAAGGAGGCTCCCATGGCAGTCATGGAGCCGCACATGATAGCCGCAGAGATGAGCAGCAGGGGCCGTCTCCCGGCCCGGTCCACCAGCATGGTGCTCACCCCATTACTGACTAACTGGACCACCCCAATTATGATTGTAGCCGTCATGGCGTCTAGGCTGCTACCTGCAAATCAAATAATATTCCATGTGAAGACTTAAAACATTTACTCCCAATTACGGAAAATTAAGTTTCTTTGCATTTTTTGGTCTTTAAAGACATTTTTTTATGTAATGACGTGGTAAATGGAATTATCTCTTTATGAATTTGAAACTTAGATTGTGCAGTACGATTTAGATTGGTAATTATAATGATGAACGACATTAAAATCTCTCCAATGAAATGCTATGAATCCTTTTAGTTTCGACAGAGATCCATTCATTCTTATAACTGTTAATGCTACGTAAACACGAGACAGGTCCTTGTTGTTATAAGAATTATCTCCTCACCAGCACTCTTGAAAATCTCCACAGTGAAGAAAACAACAGCGTCAATGCCGCTGTACTGCTGGAATAGCAGCAATGCGAAACCGATGATAATGGGCTTGATCACCACCGGAGAGAAGAACACCTTGCGGTCGAACAGGCTCGGAGGAGTCCCCGGGTCTCCCGATTTTCTGTGATGGTAGAAATGTTATGGTGGCTAAGCGTAGAGCGTATACAGGTGTAACTTTATGGAACGGAACCTCTGAAACTATAAGAGATAGAAAAATATGTTCCAACGAACCATGTCGTCGATTTTGGAGATAATAATAAATTGCATTGTAAGTTTATAAAAAAAAACTCATACATGATTCGGGAATCGAGCCCCAGCTCGACGATTCACAGTTTTGCTTATCTTCAAAATCAACGACATGATTTCTTAGAACATATTTTTCTATCTCTGTACCCATACTGACCCAACTCGGAGTTACGCCCTGTGTACCAAATCTACGAGTTTTTTAATCACAGGTAGGTAAGAAATAGTACTCGTACAAGTCAGAATATTTTTTTTTTAAATGACAAGTCATATCTTACTCATTCTCCTCATCTTTCACGGTAGCAGTAGCGCGCGCAGACAGATGAAGCCACTTGATCGACTCCGACGCATCCAGGCCTTTCGACTCCAGCCACACGGGCGACTCGGGCAAAGGTATAAGAACCACAAATAATGCAACTGGGGAGAGAAAATTAATAAGATACATTACCATAAAAATAAGAATAAGAGATGACCTGGGCATATCTTAAAAAAATCCTATCGCAGTTAATCGTGACGTCATAAAGCATGCTGTCATTGCTAAAGTGTGAGCAGGATGGAAACAGTTGCTAGAGCAGAAAATATGTGCTAGAGCCACTGTTCTTAAATGAGAGATCGCGAGCCATTGTAGTATTTACATTAGAAAAGTATATTTATTTTATGCTTAAGACAACAAGGGGTCCAATTGTTAAATAAGTCGTGAATTTTATGATTTATAACCGAACTGTATTTCAAGACTTCATTGAGGGTTCCTAAAACGTTGATTTGCACAATATGTTACAAATACCTATAGTTTCTTTCGTAATTCCTGGTTCTTTCGTCAGCCTCACGTCAAGTCCCCTCATAATACATACAAAGCTGGTATTGTACATCCAATCAATATTAATATTCTTTTATCGCGCTCAATGCAATTGAATGTCAAAAAAACAAAAAGTTTGCATTCATGTCATTCACCTGACTGAAATGTCGAACAAAGAACTTTATAATTTCGTTCCATTGCTTCATTTGTATGCCTATACTTAATAGATTCAAAATTTAAATAAATACGTCACAAGTGTTATGTATTCGGCTAGGTTAAGCTTTGAGTTAACTGACATTTTACGAAACACTCGCAATAAAAATATTTAACAGTGATGACGCGGATATAATATATCTATTACAATAAATAAAAAAAAACCCGGGTAAAAAAAAAACTTTCCTAGTGTAGTATAATTATTTAAGTGTATTATATGTATTTACCGCAAAACACAGCAGATAAAAATGCGAGGTATCTCCAGTACAGCCAGTTGCCAGCCACATATGATATTAGTATCCCCAGGGACATGGAGAGCGTAGGCAGCGAGCCCAGCCGCCCGCGGATCTCGGGGTCACAGCATTCACTCACCTTCATAAACATAAGCAAAATGAACCAATGTTTGGTTCTAGGTAGTCTAGAAATTATTAGCGAGGATTTCATTCTTGTGAACCAGAATCAGAATCAGAATATTTTTTTTTCACGTAGACCATTATTGTACAGTACTTATGAATCGTCAAGTTACAAAAATATTATACTACTGCTTTACCACCCGTTCGGAACGCCGTTCCTATGGAGAAGAACGGGCAAGAAACTCCATGGTTGCTCTTTTTTTTTTAAATAGATCTTTTACATTTTTGAGCAATACATTGTTATAGGTATGTGAGAACAATGTAGGAACTACAGGCAAGACTATCAGGTTTTTTTTTAAACTGGCTGGTTGATGGAAATATATTGATTCTCGTTTTCATAGCTTACAGCATCCGTTCGCGTCCCCACCCGCGGTAACTCGAAGAACCATAGCCTATAGGATTCAGAGATAAGGTAGATTCCTATTTGATTGTGATTTTTTTTTTAGAATCGGGTCAGTAAACCCAGAGATTACTCTCTACACCCAAACTAATATACTTTACCTCGGAGATAGATAATCAAATATTTTGACTAATTTGTCGACTGGGCAAACGCCTTCCTATAACGCCACCACAGTTCACTGTTTCGAACGTGTTGTGGCCACCTATGGTCTACCCGCAGTTTACCTCCAGGACCCTACAAATATCGCATGTCAATAGGAAAACCCTAGTCAATGGCATGTCAATACACTGCATTCCACTGTTAATTTATCTGATGTCTACGAATAAAGTTATTTCCTACATCAAATATACCAAACAAGGAACACACAGACGTAATTCAGTTCCTAACAAACAGTGTATTGTACCAATAATGTAATTATACCAAAGGTCATTCGTAGATAGCTGTAGATAATGCATCATTTAGCGCGATGTTATTACCTAGTTGCTCAAGATCAATAGCCCCTTCAGTCGCTAATTTATTAATTGATTCAACATGTTATCATAAGGTCTATTTATATTTCTTTAAGTAACATCAAACTAGATTATATTCACAAGTACTTAATAGTTTATAACGATATAAATGAGATTTTATTTGAATATTATTATTTATAATAATATCAGCCCTTTTAATGTCCCACTGTTGGGCACGGGCCTCCTCTCAATGCGGCCATAGTCCACCACGTTGGCCCAGTTCGGGTTGGCGGACTTAACACGTCTTTCGAGGGGTTCTCTCAGACATGCAGGTTTCCTCGCGTTGTTTTCCATCACCGTTTAGCAAGTAATAATCATGGTTGAAAATTAGATTCGCACATGAAATCCCATAGGTGCGAGCCGGGGTTTGAACCTGCGATCCTCGTTACCGCGGCAAGCGTTCTACCCACTTGGCTATCATTGCTATTATTATTTGATAGACTAATATTCTAGTGAGGCGATTTTCTCGCATTTGCGAAAATGATCCGCTCCTGAAATTTCTTTCACCGATAGAAAGCTACATTGACCATGAATGCAATAGCTTTATTTCATAGCGGTAGCACGGGCGATGGTGCAACGAGCAGCAGCTATAGTAAAGTCAACTCACATAAACTTGTGCAGTAGCGAGCACAAACCCGACACCTACTCCCGTCAGTATCCTACCGACTAGTAGTAGTGGGTAGTACTTCGCGAAGCCGAGTATCAGCCATGCTGCCACCCATATCGGTGACGTCAGCTGCAGCGTGCGCTTGCGACCAGCGCGCTGCATCAGCGACCCTGACACCAGACTGCCTAAAAACGCGCCGAGAGGTGGAATTGCACCTGAAATCAGATGGAGAATATAAGGTAATTTCATTCGTATAAGAAAACTAAAGAAATAATGTCATCAGTGTCGTACTCATTTATAAAAGCTGTGGTGTGAATGAGACAGAAGACGTATATGTTACCGTAACGTTACGTTAAAAGATGTTACTTGAACCACAGATGTTAAAATCGACGCTATCGGGCCGGGAGGAATGCCATTCCCATGGAGCAGAATGCGCAAGAAACTTCATGGTTGGTACTGTTATAGGTACCATACAACACTGGGCGCGATCCCAGCAGGTATAATAACGTATAATTATAGAATGTCTATACCCAAAATAATACCCCTGCCGGGATGCGAACCCGGGACCTAGAGAAAAAGAAAGCAGGGTCACTACCACAGATATCTGTGGTCACTACCTACCAACTATACCAATAGCGCATGGTGTATATTTCCATGTCACCTTTTACGACATCGACAGAGCAAAGGAGTAAATAGATTAGTGCTATTCTGTAACGAAAATCTCATGTTTCACGCGTGAATCCTTGGATAAAATGTAAAATTTGTGTTAACATTTTACAATGAACGTATGAGATCGCCGTTACAGAATAACACTGCAGATCGAGAATAATCACCAATGATTATCACAGACGGTAGGTCTGTGAGCAATTACACAATAATATGCATGTATTAGGTACCTATCCATGACTTCTGTTCACTGCTCTGTATGATGTCGGGGTCCGTGGCCTGGATGGAGGGTAATGCCGACGAGGAGTAGCCCCTCACCAGCCCGATGATTAGGAAGGACAGTGAGGCACCGAACGTCAGCCATAACTGTAACAAAGATAAATCGCCACTTTAACAATGATATAGAACGATTACTGTCGCTTCTGTAAAGGTGTAGGTGTAAAATGATCTGAAGCTTGATTGTACTCTAGATTAAATTCGGAGTGAGGATGTACTAGAACTCTGCAGATGCTCCTGAAATAACTAAATCCCTTTATGTTACTCTATTAGTTCGACATATAGCAGTGATAGCCAAGTTGGTAGAACGCTTGCCTCAATAACGAGAATCGCAGGTTCAAACACCGGTTCGCACCTCTGGGATTTCATGTGCGATTTCATGTCTGAGAGAAGCCCTCGAAAGATGTGTGAAGTCCGCCAACCCGCACGGGGCCAGCATCGTGGACTATAGCCTAATCCCCCTCGCATTAAGGGGAGGCTCGTGCCCAGCAGTGGGACATTAAAAAAGGCTGGTATTATTATATATATATTATATTATATTATTAGTCCGACAAATTTGAACGAGATTATTGTTCATGCATAGGTATGAAGGCTTTTAAATAGGTCTAATAACGTATATTACAGGTACAGATTTAGGCGAGCCACACACTCCGTCCAATATTACTCCTGTAAGCTAGGATTTACAGTAGCATCCAACGAAGACCCCGCAGGTTTGGTTAGGTTAGGCTTTGAACCTAAGCAAATAACGGGGCATTTGCATCCATATCCAGCCAATTAATTAACAATACCGGGCTATGATTCCATTGATAATCAAAATAATAATCGACGAATCACATGAATTGCTTTACAAATTGATCTATTTGCCATTCATGTGGCTATTTTGATATTAAAGATGTCAGTGGCGTGACTAGCGGAAGACGACGATCACGGCACACCGTTTGCAAGTGCAAAGTGATTCCCGCGCCTCACACGTGACCGACACAGACCACGTGACAACCTGGAGATACAACCTGATTTTTTTTAGCCCTACGTGCTCTTTATCCCGAGCTATGTGCTGAATGTTACCTTCCTAACAAACATATTGTGTGTATTTATAAGTGAATTTTGAAATATACTAAGTAATACTTAACAGCTACACGCGCAATTCACATTCCCATAAAACAGTAAAGGCTTCACTATCGACGTCACGACGCAACGAATTTGTATAACTTTGTAACGGAACGCAACATAATGATTACCGTTTACATAAAACATGAAAGGAAAAACAATAAAATCTATGCACTTTCAACACAAACTAAATATTACCTACCTAACCAAGGCGAAGAAGGTACATCTACTAGCATTCTGTGTACTTGTGGGTTTATTGGTTACTAATAAATATTCTGATTGAAATAAAACTGATTTTACGGATTTTATCGCGTTATATTATGTTATATGTGCGGACCGCAAGCAAGAACTAAATATGAGGGTACCCCAGTTCAAACTATGACACAAGGACTATAAACACCTCAGACCTCTCTTGACCATGGTTGCTGTAAAGCAGCCGAAAAGTCGGGAACGTAAAAATATAAAATTAACGCGATAAAATCCGTAAAATTAGTTTTATTTCGAAACAGAGTATATTTTTACTAAACTCTTATTCATTAATTTCACGTATTCACTGATAATGAACTAATGTAGGTAAGTATAGATAATTAAACTAATATAAGTAAGTAAGTAGTTTCCATAGTGAACCGGTTATGAAGCAGGAAATTCTACATTTTCAACACAGAGACATTGAACTTAGAGGAAAAAAAACACCTCATTTAAAATACTATTAGCTATGTATTTGGAATAATGCTGTAAATAAGTAGAGTTAAGTTGTATAGTAAGCTAGTTTTAGAAAATGCAAATTATTAGCATTTTGGCAAGCGTGACACACCGCCGCTAATTAGTGTTTGTAGTATCATAACGGTATACCCTAATAGGCGTGTTCTGACTGTCCGTGCCACCTCGCTAAGCTTCCTCTGCGTGCTCAGTCAGCACGTATCTCGTACGAAGCTTGCGATGCCTTGCCCGAACGCTGCCACGCCACGTATGGTCAGCCACAACTATACTAACAACATACTAGTAGGACAAGCTCCATCATGGAGGAGAATACCGTAAGGCGTATTACATATGTATCTCTTTCAAATGGACTTTTCTGTAATGTCAAATTCAAATCTAAAACCGACTGATAACAGAACTAATAATCTAGTACCAGACCCAATCACAAAACTACTTGCATATTTGCAGTACATCACATTTTGCAATCAGTAACAAAAGACGATATATTAAAACATAATGAACAGTAAGAACATGGCGGAGAAGTATAATTATTAAGCTTATATAAATGAAGTCGCATTTGACCAATATCAACAGAACAATAATCAAATCTTTGAAAAGAAATAATATTAAAAAGATATGCGCTTATTGTTTTTTTTTAAATTGGAATAATATTTTTTTTGCCTACAATAACATACAAATAATTATTAAAAAATAGGTTAATTTGCAAAGTACAATTAATGCTCCGCAATATATGTGTTTCTTGACACACGATCTTTCTTCAATAAATAAAGAAAAACGATAAGGTGTGCTTATCTCAACCTGTTATGGAAGTGTATCGGCAACCAACAAATCGGAAACCGGTCCGTGATATTACTTTTTCAAGTGAACAACAGTAAGAATAGGTACCTATATTAAAACTATTTCGAGCATAACAAGTACCTCTCTAAAACGGAATGTCATATAACACCTTCAACAGTTTTCATCACAAATATATCTATATACGTATATAAAACAAAGTCGCGTTAGTGACACCATTTTTAACTCAAGAACTGTTGGGCCGATTTGATCATTGTTTTTTTGAATTGGTCTCCGCCTTGTATAGCAGTAAAACTGTTAAAGCAAAAAAAGAATTAGGAATAATTTTGGAATTTTAAGTATGCCCGTGTGCTGAGCATGCGCCTGTTTTTTTGCGAATTTTCCGGAGTCACGTCGTCCCCCTGTAATTTAACAACATTTCGACCTGCCTATGGCCTCCTGGTACAATGCTGCAATTTCATAACATAATGACTGTAATTTAACCCACGCTGAAAGGTCAAAGAAACATTATAAAATGTACTAAATTACTTTACAGAAATCAACACACCACCACTGATAAATAAATAAATATAGCAGAGTAGAACTCCTTCTCTCGGTGACATTTTCTATGATTATCTGATTTGAGATTTCAATTTATCTAGTTAAGCACATGATTTGTCTCTTTTTATTACTTCCACCTTCCTGCATTCAACTTTCCTTCCCCCTTCTATAAAACTTATTTCGCGTATTGACTGAGTATACATAGTAATACAACCAAATGCCCGAATAATATTGCGAAAACAGCATACCTCTATATAATTATAATATTTTCCATAGGTGATATATCATATCGCAGACGTAACAACAGTGCGCACTTGGCCAAGACATAAGCAAACTCTAAATTTAGCAAACTTGCATTGAAGTTACAAGGAAAAAAATTATTAAACGAGAAGAATTGTTACGGACAGCATAAGGTCAATAGCATATATTAAGACGCACATAAGTAATAACTAACTCAGGCTCCACTAGGCATAATCTCAAATAGTAGCGAAGAATACTGAAAAAACTGAGTAGCCGAACTTTTTTGATTATTTCCATAATGACTCAAATTTTCGTTAAAACTAACTGAACGTTGGTTAAATTTGAATTTGTGTATGTTACTAGTAACAAAACTTGGTTTGTTACTACTGAAACATAGTTCGCAAGTCACAATATTTGTGTTACTAGTAGTCAAACGTTTTTTTAATGATAAGCAAACATTTTTTTCAGTTAAATATGGACACATATTGCTTAATTACTTATAAGCTACCGGTTCGGTATTGTTTACAGCCTATTGTAAACAAAATAATAGGTACAGTGAATAGCAAGGTTAATGTAAACGATAAGAAAGTATAACCTTTTGAACCCCATACCCGCCTTCGGCCAACCAGCTCCATACTAAACGATAATATAAGCCAATAAAATTGAACTTTGGTCTTATTGAGAGTATGTCTGACATGAGTGTCAGATGTAACTAATGTGCAATTCTCCTCGGAACGAAGGAAATTTATACAAGTATGCGACGCACTATAGATTAACGTAACTTGATAAGCTTACACATTGCACAGGTAGTTTTACTCGACGGACAAACTACTACTGCTTACATCGTGATGCCAAATATCCTATCATCCATTGATGAGTATCACTTACTGCAGGTAGGGTGTAGGCAAACATTGTGAGAAAACCTGCAGGATAATCAAAAAGCCGTGAGAAGTTCGCTCGAACTGTGCCTGCATGGTGGACTATGGACTATGGAGTGTGCCCGGTAAAATTGGTAAAAGGCTCGCGTTCTTCAATAAATATTAAGTAATAAATATCAACTGCAAAAAAAACTTTGTTTCTTGTGCTTAGAGCTCTACTTGTGTATGACTTGCTACGCGCTTGGTTCGTGTTTTTTTTAATTATACTTTGAGTAATCAATGATATCGAGTGTAGTGATCCCTATCTGTCATCTCACAAAGCTCACTTCCTATTATGATTGACCCAAATAACCATACAGAGATATTTTATCTTTAAGATTATTTACCTGAATTTAGAATGATGATTATAGATAGGATAAGTTGTCCGGATAAACGGTTGGTAAAAAACAACGATAATCTGGTCGTGATTTACTGATAGCTCTACAATCTGATGGAAAGTATAATATAACGTGAGTTTATTTTTCCACCAATGGAGTTATGTTACGTATTGCTGTGATACCGAGACCGCTTAGTGAGAATATGTAGGAATATTATTCGCGTGACCGTAGGCAGATATACCATACCACCGCCATTCCAAACTTTAATATTCCACATCAGACAGTTTCAAATAGAGGCTGTGAAAAATAAGCAGACAGTAAACTCGCGAAAGTCGATACTGTCAATAAAAACATTGCTTACTACGGTATGCTAATCCAAGTCCGTAAACATCCCATCAATAACAAGTTTACTTATCTCTACGCTTAATTAAAAAAATCGCCACACATCACAGGAAATAACGTACTTACCTGTTTCAAAAGAGCCGGCGATATAATAGTCATGGTACGGTCGGTTGAAACGGATAAATTTTAACAAATTAACTGTTAAACTGTTACCACATAATAACTATAATACACTGCACTATAACTATTGCACGTTAGTTTTATGATCGCAGGCAGACTACCGACGACTGTTAACTGCACGGCGTCGAGAAAGACTGCAGCGAATTCAGCTTCCTACCACCTGTTTTGATTACAAACAGCGCATACGCATGGTCATGTGAGATAATCCACCCGCTGCTGGATCGAAGTAACCTCGACACTCGGCGGGGGCCGCGTTAACAAAAAGAACTGGTTTTGAAAAGAATTATCGGTAATGTTTGTGTATGTTTATGATTATACCGATTAGTTAGTTGGTATAACTGCACGTACGGATAGCAACAAGAGCCACCGTAGCATCAATCTTTCGTTTCAAGTTAAATATCATTCAGTCACTATGTCAATAGCTGCGTATTGACTGACCGCGCAGCCTTGCGAGGTTGGCTCAGCCACATGTCGCGCGTCGAAATTTTGATGATCTTCATGCTTAATGTTGACATATAAACATTTGAGTGGATATTCAAGCAAATGACAGATGATGAGCGTTCAAACGAAGAAGTGCGAGCTCTTCCTCCGGCGACCCACGTACTGACTGAGCGAACGGAAGCAGCCTCGCAACGCAGCTCGGTACACGGCTAATTATTCATCACATAATATACGTACTAATCCAAAACTAAGATGGTTAGGAACTTGTAACCTAAAAGCGATAACTTGAAATTAAGGTACGTGCAATCCTTTGTGCGCTTGTTCACTACGAAAATATTACTTGCGACGTTATTTTATTTGTATATTTATGTCAATTTCAGTAGTCAATATACTATAACTGGTAATCAATAAATCATTATACCTACCTACTTATTACCATACCCTTTACAACCACAAACATTGGACGAGTATCTACGGTATTCAGGTGAACACTATTAAGGATACTTAATACAAATGCAGTACATTGCGGAAATTCATTGTTAAAATAGCAATAGTATTTCGTAGCTCACCTCGGCTTGTCATACTTTGCCATAAGTTGGTTTATGAACTTATACTAAAAACCTAACAATAATTTCACTTACATTTAGGATGCAGTTGATAGCTAAGATCACGACAACACTTTGGAAACAAGGTATGCAAGTTCTATCTCCGGCTCGGACCTCTGAGATATTCAAATTAATTACATGTTTATACCGACGATGAAGTGAAACGTCGTCAGATAGCTGTGCTACACCAAACACTCCTATTTCTTGGACCGATGACCAAAAAAGTTATTGGGATATAATGTGCACCGATGACCTAAAACGTTATTGGGATATAATGTGTATGATACAGGGTGTGCCTAAAAATATGGATCCATGATCTTATTCAAGGGTTCATGATTCAAAAGCGTTCTTGATCTATAATTTTGCGTCTGATACGACTGGCCTGATTTTCCGATATTTACTGTAAGTGTTAAATGTCCGAATAGGTACTCGAACACTAATCAAATGGTTAAATCCCACTTTACGGATTGAGTCGTTATCCAGCTTTTTTATATGGCACCATAAAGTAAAGCAATTCTCAAACTTAAGTTGCATTTAAGTTTTTGGTCGTAAATATTACAAATTTTATTTTTTTCAGATATAAAATTATTGTGTCCGGTCCCATCTATCAACTGATCTCATTCATCGAAATCTATACTTCTATACTATACTATAATATTATAAATGTGAAAGTTTGGATGGATGGATGGATGGATGGATAGATGGATGGATGTTTGTTACTCTTTCACGCCCGAACGGCTGAACGGATCTGGATGAAATTTGGCACAGAGATAGATTATAGTCTGGAATAACACATAGGCTACTTTTTATCCCGGTAAAATGTATGGTTCCCGTGGGATAGATGTTTTAATTTTTCATACTTTTTATCGCGGGTAACACCGCCGGGCGCATCTAGTTATCCATATTTTTCAGTACACCGTGTATTTAGAGTTGTATGTATGTCGGTAAATCAATGACATCATGGTACCAAAGATAACAGTCCCCATTCTTTGATTCAGTTAATCTCGATATGAGCTCACGTGACTCCTTTGTGAAGTGTCGACGTGACGTGACATGACGGACGAGTCATTGTGAAGCAGTATCTCACCTAAAACAACAAAAAAACGCTATTTAAAGCTAAATTGCTTGCAAAAGAAGAGAATTTCCTTTTTGTGTCGCTATAACGACAAAACATTCGCATGTTAATCTACTACTAGGTACATCATCTATTCTTTTTTATCCTTGAAATTGTCTTAAGCTTGAATCATATGTTATGTCTAAAATATTACTACCTATTATCACTTCTGATTTTGTATTTTTATTGTACATACTAATGTACTCGTAAGTAATATTTTAGCCACGCTTTTTTTTAATGAAACGCCCTGGCTCAGGTAGACATAGCTCGTCTGCATTGCGAAGTACGACGTATTTCTTTTTTCTTAGCTCTACAACTGGATGCGAACGTGAGTGACCTCAGGTGAGAAGATCCGACAAAAAGCGCAGTGGACTTGTTTTTTCAACTTTTGTTTTTGCGTTAAATTAACATGTAGCATGTTAAAAAAAGCATTATTATTCTAGCTCCAGTGTATTGTTGTTCAAAGCGTGCATACGGCACTCTGCCCTGACGCATGAGCGTTCAGTCCTAAGCTGCTTTACTATCTAAATAATCCGAAATTCTATAATTGAGTTTTATACATATTATAGGCAAATATACGTAAACAATAAGTATGTATAGAATTACACAATAACACTACTATTTTATCTATAAACTCAAGAAGGAGTTGCTTTCCACGAACGCCACTTATAAAAATTACACTAAAGTACCGTTTATCTAAGCAATTTTTTGATATAAAGAAATACTCATGGATACCCGTTAGCCACGGGGGAGGCAAACGGTTTTCCCGGACTCCTAACGAATAAAACCCCAGGCTGGTGCTTCTATTACCTTGTGAGGGGGACATCCGTAACACTACTCTTACCATCCTACCTAATCTGACAAATGACGTCATACCATAATATTTTATGTTATGAGCAACTGGACAAGTAGTTGCGAACGTTGATATACCGTCATGTCTATAAGGCCTCAGCCTCGAATTTAGCGGGCAGCGGGGCGGCGGCGGCGGCGGCGCGGGAGCGGCATGATCTTGTGCGTAAAATCAAATGGACCGGTTCTCGAAACCAGCGGCGCGGGGCGAACAACGAGCGCTGCTCCCGCGCCGCCGCCGCCGCCGCCCCGCTGCCCGCTAAATTCGAGGCCGAGGCCTAATACAAAGATATAAGCATTAATTAAGTAGCTGTTACTGATTATCACAAAACCCAGATAAGTGTTTATTGATTTGATAATGTAAGTGGATCAAGTAGATTTTAGTTTCAGTACATTATTTACAACTGAAGCAAAATGTTGTTGTATTCCATTTTAATTATAACTTTATCAAGTCAATATGTCGCAGGTAAGCTTAATGCCCTTATGCCAAGCGGTCGTGATCGCGTGTTTCCATCAGTCGCTGCCTTGTTAAACAAGCATTTAGTTCACAAATTGTTGTTATTATTATTAGATACAAAAAATTTAAAAGATTTATAATAGTCTGATTTTAAGAATAGTATTTCATTTTCTACACATTCAATAGGATTAATATTCTACGAAACGTGTTGAATACAGAGGCTATGATGCACGCGCTAGCTATTGTAACAATGCTAATTCCTAAGCCTTACATAAAATAACATAAAATATGTTTTATAGACACCTCAATGAAAATAACGCCTTTTACCGTACGTTCTGAAGTACTTAACTTACCAGGAATCTTCTTATTTATTATACTTAATATAATAAATAAAGAAGAATAGTCCTGGTAAGTTAAGTACATCTATTATACTAGCTCTTATCCGCGGCTCCGCCCACGGTACCTCGATGAACTACAGCCTATAGCACTCAGATATATTGTAGCTTCCTATTAGTGAAAGAATTTTCAAAATCGGATCAGTATTTCCGACTATTATCCCCTACATCCAAACTTACAACTAACAATCTGATTTCTGTGTAATATTTATTTAATTATTTTTTCTTAGCTATCTTGTCTCTCCTTTTCTCCTTTTATCTGAGGTTGGTGTATTTTTTTTCTCTCCTTCTTCCTGTCCATTCATCTCATTGACCCCTTTTCCAGGAACTCATCCATCTTCTGTTTTATTTATCACTTTTAGTCACAGGGTTCGTTCGTCGCCTTTCAGTTTATATTCGTGTATTTTGTGTATAATGTAATACTTACCACATTAAATTAAATTATATAAGTGTGAAGGTATCTTAAAAAATATTTTAACAAATATTATTTAGTGTTCGAATTATCGTGACCACGCATCTGACAATGACACAAATAACGGTAATGCAGTAAGGACAAGTATAAGCAGTGTCCTTTAAGAATCTAATGATAAACCAAACAATATCGGTATTATATAATACCTTTATAAGTATTATATCTTTGACAAGCCCAAGATATAGGGAAATCTTGTTTAGAGCTTTGGGGTTAGATCGATTTATGTAACAGTCACCAGAATGAACGGTGAAGGAAAACATCGTGAAGAAACCTGCATGTCTGAGAGAACCCCTCGAAAGATTTGTGAAGTCCGCCAACCTGCACTGGGCCAGCGTGGTGGACTATAGCCTAATCCCACTCGCATTGAGGGGAGGCCCGTGCCCGGCAGTGGGACATTAAAAAGGGCTGCAGTTATCAGCAGAATAAAAATATAACTAAAATTACAGCACAATTTGGGCCGTTTCAACAAGACTTTGGATATGTGACCGTGAGGGAGGGCGCTCATATGTTCTACTGGTTGTTCTATACCACCGCACCCGTTCAGAACTACACGGAGAGACCCTTGGTTGTGTGGCTGCAAGGAGGCCCCGGCGGATCCTCGACGGGCATCGGTAACTTTGATATCATGGGACCTCTCGACTTAGAGCTACAAGAGAGGAATTATACATGGGTAAGAAAATAATTGGAACTTTATTCATATATTTGCCTCTGCATTATGAGCTTACACCAATATGTTTTTGGGTCTTAATTTGCAAGTTAAGTAGGTATGTTTGAAGATATTTAGCTCAAAATTAATTGTAAATTTGAGTTTAATGCAACAGTGTAATTAAGCCCCACTACACTATTTATTGTATGATATGCGGATAATATAATATTTGAGGCAGTATACTTAGGTACCTACTATTACGAGCAAGGACTTTATCCTTGCTCACGCCAGTGTACAATCTGTAATGTTAGAGCGAAATATAGCCATGCAAAAATGACCTTAAATAACCCGTTAGTACATATCGTAAATGTCTTAAATTGTTCAGGTCAAAAACTTTAACGTCCTCTATGTGGATAATCCAGTCGGCACAGGATTCAGTTACGTCGATGACTACAGTCATTTGACAACTACCAACGATGAAATTGGTAAGATTTATTTATATTTTGGTAATTATGGAATATTATCTATTGTAACGCAGACACAGAATCAAAAGACTTTTTTATCTATACTACTAAACAAGTTTTTTTTTTTTTATTTAATGTTGACCATTTATTATTTTGTTAGTAAGTATTGAAAATTTACTTTTAATTTTCACATACAATATAAACTGTTTCCAGTTCGCCATTGATCAACGGCCTACTTGTTGCATAACTCTGAATGCCGTTTGTGTGGGAGGATATATAGAATACAATGCTTTGGATTCGTAATAGACCAGGCTCACTTTTTAATATACATTTTATTATTTCTAATTTCGCGAAATTAAAAAAAAATAGAGTTTGTTATGTTATGCATAATATCTATGTAGACATTAATATGAACATTAACAAAACATATAACTGCAAATTAAATGTGACGTCGCAATTTGTGTAGTAGTCTTTACAATGATAGAAGGATAATCTAGACTTAAGACTGCTGAAGATACAATGGACTTCTTTTTCTTAGCTTTGGACTTCGTTCAGCTCATGCGAGGCTTCTACACTGAACATCCAGAATTCGAAGGTGTACCACTCTACATTTATGGCCAATCTTATGGAGGGAAGATGGCGATCGATATGGGTATCCGAATGCACGAGGTTAGTAAAGTAAACGAACACTGAGTTATAGGGTTGGTCAACACTACGCAGGATACGCAAGTGTAGTCCAAGCCTAACTGCTGAAGATACAAAAGTCAGTGTCTATAAATGTTTGTTAAAAAAATTTCAGGCCGAACAAGCAGGGACAATTAGGTCCGCACTAAAAGGGATTGGAATGGGCAACGCCTGGATATCGCCAGTCGATGCAACCTTAACATGGGGACCACTGCTGCTAGCAGCCGGACTTGTAGACCAGGACGGGTACGAGGACATCCAGACCCAAGCCAGGGAAGCAGAGAGGCTGTTCAACGAGGGTCTGTACGTAGAGTCGACAGCGCAATGGGCGAGGACCCAGAGCGCAGTGTTCAGGGGAACCACTAGCGTCGATTTCTACAATATACTCACAAAAATGACTGCCCCTAATTCCGTACCGGATACTGCAAGAAGTGCTTATGGTGAGTAGATACTTTACTCATGCCTTTCCCAACATAAACTCATTTCCTAGAAAACGGGTAAACTTCATCCCTACGATGCTGAACTTATACAACTTTAATAGTATTTAATAATAAATATGGGTGTTGTTTCCTTTATATTGAAAGTACATGCTGGTTCCTCATTTAGTACGTAGAATACAAGGCTGTAGCTAGGAATTCACTTCGGGTAGCTCGAGCTTTGGACCAGAGACATTAGTAAGTACCTATGTCTAAAACTGTGGTTTGTCTAAGGCATTTCGGGAGGGAGGGGGGTTCGAACCCCCTGCCTACGGCTTTAGGTAGTTAGGTTCGTCCTTAGTTACATTTAATATGACTGCACAACGTGAATGATGGGCGACTGACGACTGGCCGTCACAAAGGAAGCATTAATTCGGGCACTTAGGTATCGACCTTATTCCGTCGACAATACAGTATAGAGTAATCCTACCTATAGATATCAAGAAAAGTTTTCAATCTTTTTAGAGCTCTCAAGAGACATGATGATCCATAATCAACCGTACATGACGTCATCGACCAGACAAGAGGTGTTAGATCTGGACACGCTGATGAACACGTTAGTGAAGACCGCCCTCAATATCCCTGAACATGTCTCCTGGGGTGCACAGTCCAACGCAGTCTTCGATGTGTTAAGGGGAGATTTTATGAAGCCAGTTACCGATGGCAGTTAGTATACTATTATCCTATAAAGAAAAGAGTTAAGTCGTGCTTTGCCTTGTGAGAGGCATGGCAATTCTATGAATAAGTTGAGCATTTAAGGCTACAGGTACTACAGGCTTTTTCATGTCCTTTTAGTACTTTAGCGTAATTATTACTTATAATAATTATATCGCCCGACGAACACACCAACTATACGGTCCCACACTAAGCAACGCTTGTGTTATGGGTACCGTACAATGGACTGAGACTATAATACTTATATAGATACTAAACATCTATGACTCGGGTACAAAGATTCGGGTTCAACACACAAAGTTTGTTCCTACCAGGATACGAACCCGGGACCCTCGGCGCAGAATGGGGCAATGGGTCAATACCCACTGCGCTAATCAGATCGTCGATCGTATGAATAAATAATCATGGAAAACAGAAACCTTTGCATTTATCAGGAGAATAGAATAACTTACCATTTACGCAATTTAGTCTAAAACGATGTATACTTATGTTAGATTAGTCGTTGTTTTTTTAAAGCTAGATTATTGAGATTGTTAGTAAAGAAGTATTAAAATAGTTTATTAAATTTTCAGTTGAACAGCTTTTGAACGAAACGGATATTATATTGACGAAATACAACGGGAATCTTGACCTGATTTGTGATACTCCAGGTAAGTTAACAACAACTTGACTCAAGTTAACTTCATTGTTACAAGAATTTTATTAATAATGGTTCATCCACTGTAATTGATTTACGTCCAAGGATTCTTTCTACACGTACAACCTTACATTAATAATGTTAATGGCAGGTCAAATCCTATGGGTGGACCGTCTCAAGTGGGCGGGAGCAGAAGGGTACAAGAACGCGCCCCGCAACCCTATCTGGGAGAACGACACACTGGAGGGCTATTATAAGTCTTACGGAAACTTCAGGTTCTTCTGGATAAATGTCGCTGGACACAGCGTGAGTGAAAATAATAATAATTCCACTATCCCACTATCCCACTATCCCACTAATATCCCACTAATACAATAAATGTGAAAGTTTGGATGGATGGATGGATGTTTGTTACTCAATCACGGCAGAACGGGTGAACGGATCTAGATGAAATTTGGCACAGAGATAGATTATAGTCTGGAATAGCACATAGACTAATTTATATCCCGGTAAAATGTATGGTTCCCGTGGTATAGATTTGTATGAATTTTTCATACTTTTTAATCGCGGGTAACACCGCGGGGCGCAGCTAGTGTTGTAATAAGTAGAGTTATCTTAAGAAATTACTTTTTTTGTACTTAGGATTGGTCAATAATAGGCACGTTTTGTGATCATGCCTTTACAATAAAGCACTTATATTATAGTATTGGCTTCTTTTGAAGCATACAAAAGGATCTCTATTAGTTTTGTCACATGACAAGAGTAAAATAGCGTCATGTCATCACTGATAGGACCACTGTAGTACACCTACCTATATTTGTTGGATATCAAATAAGTAATCATTTACCTGTACCGTCTCGTTAGAGGGATTTAAATATTTTGGCGTAGGCGTAGGTATACTTAGATCTAAGTATATTATTTTTTATGGGACATGGCCCACAACACCTAAACCTACTTGTCGCTAATAAGTAGGTATGTATAAGTAAAAGTGAAATAATAATAAATTATATTACAGGTGCCGCGAGACAACCCCGCCGGTTCGAACGCCTTCCTCCGAGACATGACTTCTTATGGCTGACAGTAAAATTTTATACATTTCTGAATAATAAAACTCTTATTATAAGTTTATTGTCATTCATTGAAATATTCTTGTTTATGAACTAAAATAATATATACCTACATGACTTTTATTATTACCTATTATTTATATACTCGTACATTATGATTATATATTCGAGTGGATATTGTGATTGTCTCATATATAACGTGCGATTCTTTTTTGCGTTCTGAACAATATGGTACCTATCAGCTACCTTCAGCCTCCTAACATTTTATTTATCTACTAAAATCGGTATCATCAAATTATTCATCTAATTTAGATAAGCCACGGACTCTCTATGATAAAATATTTAATAATAAATCATTTATTTGCTTAGTAGTCTCATCACTACACAATAACAATTGCAATAATAATATGTTTTGTTAAGGCTACAAATTAAAATGAGAAATGTCATGGTAATATCTACATACGGTCAGAAAAATAACACGTTCAGTAAAACACAATATAACTCTTAACTTATTGTACGTGGGTACATTATCATAAAACACTAGTGCCTCTCAAGGGAAATTACATATCAATCAATAGACACTTATCTACGTAAATACTAGTATTTTTTTAAATATTGGATTAGCGTAAATCACTTACGTTATCATATTAATTATGATGCAAAATGTTGCTTCGATAAAAAAGCTGTTATCAAAAGATAATTACGAAAATTATAATCTAATTCGTGCTTGTATCGGATACGTAGGTACTGATGTGTTAAGCTAATTAAGTTTTATTCAAAAATGTGCACGGGAAGGAACAAGACGGTATTTATAGTGGTCACAGTTGTGGGCCTCATAGCCTTGGCGGCAGGGTTGGCTTCGCTGATATATTGGTTGGTGACGAGAAATGGAGACTACACTGTTATCTGTAAGTTAAATTGTTACACTTTGTGGTCACGCGTTAAATGAAGCTGCTGATTATTTTTCCTAGCATATTTATTTCTCTTCCCAACACCTGCTCGGCATGGTCCAATTGGATTTACACATCATACAAATGTAAGCTCAATCTAACCTATGGAACCCATGACGTAATCCTCCCTGCTCCTGCTCCCTGCTCCCCATGGCACCAATCCGCATGGTGAAAAATCTACACTTAGGTATTTGTATCTGTGTCCCTTCCAGCTGTCTTGAACTAGCTGATCTTGGATGCCGCTAATTACACGGAGCAAGCGATCTGCTCTCCGAGACGCTACTAGTGGGTCTACCAGTAACCTAAGGGTAGGGCTATTTGTCAGATTTTTTTAGGACTGCCTTTAACGATTTTCAAAGATGTTAGAAAGACACAGGATCGCCATCTTTCGATGCACGCGGAGGAAGTAGGTCGCTTTAATTCGGTCACCTATCCAGGTCCGACCGAGTCATACTCCGATCTATTGGCCGTTTTAAACAATTAGGCTACGACTCTATCCCAACAATCGTAATTTTTCAGCATTGGAAGGCGATGGTTTCGGGGACCTACCTTACACGGCTGCCCTCACCAGGATCCGCAATGCCGGGGATATGTTCTGGTGGTTCTACCCCACCGTGGCCTCGGAGCCTCATTCCAGGCCCATAATACTATGGCTGGACGGTGTGACGGGCGCCCCGCCTAGTTTGCTGGCGAATTTTGGCATGTTCGGACCGTATGATTTCAATCTTAATAGAAGAAATGATTCTTGGGTACGTAAAAACAGCTGTTTTCCAAATTATTTTTTTATGGTATTAACTTAATACATAATTTAAAGTCCCTTTTTCCTGGTGATATATAAGACTGGAAATGTAGAGAACCTTCAACGCTTTCCATATTATTTGACCATTATACAGATCAAAGTCAAAATCAAGTCATTTATTTGCTTCGGACTAAGGAAAAATATAATATTTTTCCTTAACTCGACAAGCAGACAGGAATGCGACTTAAACTGAGAAGATCGCACTAGAATTGCAGCAGGCTTGTCTTCTTTTTACTATATTTTATCGCTTAATAAACTTTTATATATTTTTTCAGGAATAACTTATTTTTACGCTGACATTACATTCTTTCAGATAAACAGTTTCAATCTGCTGTTCATAGACTCACCTCTGGGCACCGGGTTTAGTACGGCCAGCGATAGTAGTAGGATTCCGACGACTCTAGACGAAAACGGTAAGACAAACACACACGCCGGCAGATTAACATTACCCTTTTATACTTGACACAAATAAAATCCCAATCATTATCGCTTGATAACGGGGAGTCTATTTTCTTATAAGCTAGGTTCATTTGTTTTATCAGATTGCGGTAAAATGGTAAAGCAATGGAGTATAAGAGTCCGTTTCCACTAAAGCAGAGAAAGGAGGGGAATAAACCAACCAAACCGAGCAGTAGATTTCAAACAATCGGTGGGACGTTTGAGTGGAAACACACCCTTATAATTGAAACGTGCTGGCTCATTATTGATCTACTCTAATACGTCTGTAACCTAAACCTAAGTTATGACGAGACAATTAGCCTTTTAATGCCTCACTGCTAGGCAATGACCTTCCCTGAATACTAGGGCGTTTCAAGCCATATTCCACCTTGCTGGCCCAGTGCTGACTAGCACGACTTACTAAGCACGTCTTTCGAGTACTATAGTCAGGTACTCTCAGATATGCAGGTTTCCTTCACCGTTTAGCCAGTGATAGTCATGGTTGAAAATGAGATTCGAGAATGAAATCTTAGAAGTGCGAGCCGGGGTTTGAACATTGTTTTCAAGGGGATCGTTCTACCAACATGGGGCTTGTACCAATTTCTCTCTTCCAGCTGAACACCTAGCACTAACTCTGCAATCTTTCTATACAACACATGAACTATACAGAAGTACGCCTCTGTACATATTTGGTCAAGCTCACGGCGCCCAGTTGGCCCTCGCTCTCGCAACCAAACTTCATGACGTAAGTAGTTTGATTGGTTATTTCGAAATACCTACGCAAAAGGGCCCAATCATTTTACAAGTAACTCAAAACACGTAAGTATGATGTAATTCATTGATTATAATCAATAATTATGAATAGATTTGAATGATGAAGTGGCGTAATCTTAAAGCTGCTCTCGGCTCAAATCTTTGTATATTTAAAAACTAGCTTCTGACCGCTGCTACGCGCACGGTAGCTCGATTAAACGAAGCCTACAGCACTCGGGAATAATATAGCTTTCTATAAGTGAAAGCATTTTTAAGAATCGGATTAATAGTACCGGAGATAACAAACTCACAAACTTTACCTCTTTATTATATGAAATATAGAAGAAAGAGGCATGGTTACCTAATATGCTTATCCAAATGATGATGGCTATCCCCTTATAATTTCTGATAGATTCTTTAATGTATGCTAATGAAAAGAATACGCAATGTAAATTCGGCCATGATAATGGTTTATCAGTTTTGATACCAACTCCTACTTAATGAAATTTTCACTAAGGCTGATATTTAAAATGTTCTTAGTTCAAATTAATAACGAATGACGAGAATGTACCTGGCCATCCTATAATGTGCAAACGATATTCGATCTTAAGGTGATAAAGGTTTTTATTAGTCGATATAACATGCATCATTAAAATAAAATGTTGAATTTCTAGACGCAACGCTTTGCTCTCAACCTCCGTGGCGTTGCCCTAGGCAATGGTATCGTTGCTCCAGCAGTGGCGCTGACGAAACTCGGCTTTTACCTCGAGGAGCTCGCGTACGTCGACGCCAACGGCCGGAACGCAATAGAAACACTGTCAAGCGAAATAAACGCTTTGGTCAACATCGGAGAGCTCGGAGATGCTTTCGACTTGTTTGCTTCTTTAGGAGATTTCGTTAATGAGAACGCTGGAGCGGTCGCAGTCAATCTTGGGCATATAGTTCAGAAATTGCCTAGAGATACATCCAGAGGTGATAATTTTAGTATTGTTTTATCCACCACCATTATAACTTTGCAGGAATGCGATTGTTATGCGTTAATACCAAATTAGCAATGAAGTATCCCGAAAATCAATTTGTTGCAGTACGCACTCATCAGTACCTACTTATTTCTAAAGTGGGCGATAGACGAACCAGTTAGAATGCGTACCTATAATGGCTTAGTGACTTTTTTCGTTTCGACCATGTGTCAGTGCAATTACCTCAGTTAAATTAGCTGACCCGCGGGCGAAAAATGTCACTAAACCATAATTAAGTAACTATACGCATATTAACTCGCATTAGGGAAGTATGTCTTAGTATCTACGTAATAGCTAAATTCTATATTTGTTAAGACTTAAAGAAACAAACTGTTCAATCCCAGAATATTTAAACAACTCTTACCTACACCATGAACATTTTTTAACTACCTAAGTACATCTTAATACATACAGGTCTGCAATACTGTCACACCAGTTTACTTGCACGAGAGTACCTACTAGGAGAAATAGAGTTTGTTACGATTAATTGTAAGGTGCTTAGTCCGTACTCCATTACCTTTATGGTCCAAAATAAGTTCCAGACTAAGTATCTTTGCATATAAGTACCTACCGACTGTACAATGAACTGCAGGCGATCCCAGTATTCAATTCGCTATAGCTATAGATAAAAAGATTCATGACACGGATAAAAACATTCGTGCTCATCACACAAAGTTTGCCCCAACCGAGATTTGAGTCCGAAAATGATAATGAATGCCTACCTTATGTTGTTCAAAATATATTTCCAGATTACTTCGGACAGCGCAAATACCTACGAGACGTGTTTGGCAAAACCAACTTCGGGTTTATGGACGAAGTAGTTGCACCCGCCCTCGGCATACCTTCGGGAACTTCCTTCGATGGTGAAAGAGAAAACGTTCTTGAATCATTCAGGGACTCTTTCATGACACCAGCTACCGATAAAAGTAAGCTTAATTTTGGTGAAAATGTTTAAAATATCTCTGGCTTCTCTTTTTGGGGATTGGTCGTGATGTTATCTAATCTTATTTTTAATTTGCAGTTGAATATATTCTGGAAAACACGGACCTGTCTGTGTCTATTTACAACGGCAATTTAGATGCTGTATCCAATACACCAGGTAATTTTAATTTTTTTTTGTAATTTACTCTGGTCTTGGTGTTACTGGGATCTCCCCCAGAATGTATGGTATCATTATAATATAGATAATAGTTTTGGCACAGAGTTTGGCGCAGAGTTATCCTGTAGTGTACCTACCCAGCGACAATTTTCTGATTGAAATTGTATTTATACTTAGATACCGAGAATTAAAAGTTTTAGCGTATGTGCTGTCAGCTTGCCACGCTGTTCCATTTGCTTTACAAAATACCAAATCTTCTATACATATAAATAAAATTGGAGTGTCTGTTTGTAATATTAAAATAACCGCTTTTTACTAAGTGCATTTGGATGTATAGACGTTACCTATACCGAAACAACATTTTTTACAATTTTTGTCTGTCTGTCCGTCTGTCTGTCTGTCTGTCTGTCTGTCTGTCTGTTTGTTCCGGCTAATCTCTGAAATGGCTGGACCGATTTTGACGGGACTTTCACTGGCAGATAGCTGATCTAACAAGGAGTAACTTAGGCTATTTTTATTTTAGAAAAAAAAATAGGATCTCACGAAAAATAATTAAAACCAATGTTGCAGCGCAGCGCCTGATTAAGTTTGATAGCAACAACCTGCAATGCGTCCCGCGGGCTCAGAATGGGCGAGCAGGCTGTTGTCAACGGTTGTCTTTGTTAAATACCACGCGGACGAAGTCGCGGGCAACAGCTAGTTAGAAATACGCAGATAGTGCTGTACACGGTCCGCTTGCGAATACACTCGTACTCAAAGCTCTGCATGGCACCTTCACACACGAGTGAATCGCTCACAAGCTTTGTCAGATTGGTAATGTCTTAATCATAATACCCAACCAATACACAGGGTTGAAAGAATCAGAATCAGAATCAGAATATTTTTTATTCACGTAGACCATTGTGTACAGTACTTATGAATCGTCAAAAGATACAAAATATGCTACTACTTTACCACCCGTTCGGAATGCCGTTCCTATGGAGAAGAACAAAGTTGAAACTACCCTAACAATAGGTACGATGAACAGGATTGCATATTATTTCCAGGCCAATTAGAATGGGTGGACCGGCTGCAGTGGGCCGGGCAGACTGAATTCAGGAATAGCTCGAGGCAAACGCTCGTGGTGAATAGATTAGTGGAAGGCTATTTCCGTGAAACACAGAGGCTAAGATTCTACTGGCTCAACGCCGCCGGACAATCGGTATCGTACCTATATTACCTAAGTACTAATGTTTTAATAGTTTACTAGCTGTCCCGGTAAACTTCATACCGCCTTCGAATCAAATTATGATGAGGAAATGAAGTATCATTTTTTTTTTAATGTTTTAATAGTTATTCTGCTATTCGGGCCGGAGACAATTAAAAAAAATCAAATATACAAAAAATTAAATGATATATTACTTTTTATTTCAGGTACCGATCGACAGCCCTGCAGCTATGCGGACAGTTTTGCAAAGGATAATCAACTAAATAAAACATATAAAAAACTTTTTTTTATTTCAAAATAAACTAGTTTCATACATTTATTTTATTACCTATATAAATATATTATTGTAATCCTAGATATATGACAAGTACCTAATGTAATATCCCCCTATCAAGGACCTAGGTAGGTGTCTATCATAGAAACACATTTTTTGGAAATAAAACAAAATATGTCTTACTTCCCGCCAAAAAGCCCCTACAAATAATTATTTGGCTTCTTCTTCTTTCTTTACGAAATGAAATGCGATGAAATAAAATGGATATGAATATGGCCTTACCTACAACCTAGTGGGTATTTTGTCAAAGTCAAGTAATTAATAGCAATAACACATTCAATAAATACACATGATAAATAAAATAATGGATGTGACATGAAGATATGAAAATGGCGTGGCCCTTTATTTGCTATTTTGTGTTGAACGCATAATTTTTTGTCTGTGCTGTGCTGTCTGTGATGTGTGGTCTTATATCATTCATTCATTCATTCATATTTCATGTCAGTCAACAAAACTAAATGTCAATTGTCAACATTGGATTTACTTTTCATTTTTGTTAGTAGTTTGCGGTGTTCATAATAAAATTATTATTGGTAAAATAAAGTTTCTAATTAAAACATAACAGTGAATTACTAAAAGCAAGACCTAGTGTCAATAAAAGTATTCAATAAGATATAATACATCAGGGTATTTGGCAGAAAAATTATATAAAACTAGTGGCTCGTTATTGCGGATTGCTTTTTAGCGGAAGAAAACTAAGAAAATGGCTGATATCCTTGATATATTAGACATAGAACATTCTGGAGCAGCTGAGATCAGTCGGGACAGTATTATACATGGAGACAAAGTGAAGAAGAAATATGTTACTGCTAAAGCTGTGAAACGGCCTGAAGGAATGCATAGAGAGGTTTTTGCTCTACTCTACAATGATAATAAGGATCTGCCACCCTTACTACCTACGGATACAGGTTAGAAAAGGAGCTGAGTATATAAATTTTCCTATCACATAAAAACCCAATTGGCACAAATGGTAGTAACCCTGCTTTTTGTACCGAGGATCCCGGTAGGAGCAAACCGTGTGTGATGACCAAGAATGTTTGTACTAGTCATAGGTGTAATAACTATTCAAGTAATAATATAAATGGGATTGCCTATAGTCCATTGTATGGTAGCCACAATTTAAGTGTTGCATAGTTTGGGATATATACTGATAATATTTATTTATTCATCTCTACTGATGCTTATTCTGGTGCACTAATGGTATATTCCTTTTAGGCAAAGCTTATAAGCAGACCAAGGCGAAGCTTGGTATGCGTAAAGTGAGGAAGTGGGTGTGGGCACCATTTACTAATCCTGCTCGCAAAGATAACTCTGTGTTCCACCACTGGAAGAGAGCCTCTGATGAAACAAAGGAGTATCCCTTTGCACAGTTCAATAAGGCAAGTCAGATCTTAAAGTTTGTTATTCTTTATCCTCTTAATGATCATAACATTATGACAACTCGCACATCCAGAAGAGTGTTTGTGGAGGTGTTTCACTAGCACAAATACATGGTCATATCAATATGTAGAGAAGAGAAAAAACTAATCTTTACTTTGCCTGTTAAAAATTATACATTTTTGAGTTTTTTACTATTCTAAATGGATTGTAACAAGAGATAAGACAAAACTAATTTTTTTGTTGAGAGTTTTCTGTCCTAGCCCTAAAGTTTTAACATCTACCAATTACTGTTTAGCAAGTCTCAATCCCTTCATACTCTGAGTCAGAGTACAACCAGTATCTAAAATCTGAAGACTGGAGTCAAGCGGAGACAGATCACCTGATGGACCTGTGCCAACGGTTCGATCTGCGGTTCATTGTGATCCATGACCGATGGGACAGAGCTGCGTTCAGGGACAGGAGTGTTGAGGACTTAAAGGAGAGATACTATGCTATCTGTGCTATTTTGAGCAAGGTACATAACCATTGTACATAAAGAACTGTAGCATTATATTTATATCATTCAAAATCGATTATCAGAAACAGAATCGAAAACATTCCGACATGGATTTCCGAAATTGGTGTATTGTGATAATATAATATCTCCAGACACCAACTATGTGGTTAATTATTTAAAATAATCCCGCAGGTCTAACATATTCAAAGAAAATTGTGTAGCCCATACAGTTTAATTTTAAATGCTTACTCTTTCTTAGGTTAAGACAAACCCATGGTCGAATACAGTAACAATGGTGAATGGCGAAAAGCGTATCTACCATTACGACGCTGAACACGAGAAGAAGAGGAAGGAACAGCTCAAGAGATTGTTTGATAGGACACAGGAACAGGTAAAATAAATTATTTTTTTGTAAGGCTACATATATATTCTGCCACCTTATGCTAATTATTACACAGTGTAAATGGTCTGGCTGGTTATTTACATTTTTATTTTAAAAAGAAAAAAAACAGGCAGCTAATAGTGCATTTTGTTTTATGATATATCTAACTGATTAACTGATCTGAAAACTATTAATATACCACCTACTGACTGATGCTGGCTACATAATATTTTTTTTTTCTAATGTACTCACCCAGGAACGGCCCACCCTAACATTAAATCAAGACGATTGCCGACCATTCCTTATCATATAATTCTCATTTCAGATTGAAGAAGAACAAACCTTACTTACAGAACTCAAGAAAATTGAAGCGAGAAAACGCGAGAGAGAAAGGAAGACGCAAGACTTGCAGAAACTGATATCGCGAGCGGACAGCGGCAACTTGCCGCCGCTGAGCCAAGTGAACATTGCCAACGAGGGCGCCAACACGCCGTCCAGCGCCGCCGCCAACATCGCACGGCGCCATGACCGAAAGCTGCACAAGAAGAAACTCACGGCTCAGCAGAGGCCGATTCGGGCGGTTGAGAACGTTGTAAGTGTGGTTTCCCTCTTTGTTCAATTGTCTAAACATAGTAGTGAAATAGTACACGATTTAGAACCTAATTATTCCAATGGGCAGACTATCTTATTCTGGGAAAAACAGACCACATTGATAGAAAGAGATAAAATGTGTTTTGTTAATGCTATCGTTAAAGTAATTCTTTGTGGCATATGATAATGTGTACTCACTACGCATATTTATTAATTTTAAGTGAAGGGTCGCTCCATGCTTTTTTTTAATTTTAAGTTTTTATTTTATTTTTTTAATCATGTTTGAAAATTTTAAATGGTTTATTATTTTCTGCTGCCCGATTACAAAAAGGACGAATCAAATGTAGCTATTCAGCGAGCACCTCTGCCTACTTCTGGGTTTAACGGCCCGTCAATCCTTGTTTTTATTTGCATATTGTTAGAACACACAGTCGAGTACTTTTAGTCGCATTCGGAACCTACATTACAGAGTTGATCCTCATCATCTGAATGTTATTACAACAGACAGTGGAGTGGTCCGGCATCAAGTTCCCAGAGGCGCGCGGCACGGGCGTCTGGCTGCGCTCGCAACGCATGAAGCTGCCGCCCGGCGTCGGGCAGCGGAAGACCAAGGCCATAGAGCAGGAGCTCCGTGTTTTGAACATTGGTTTGTTATTGCCTGTCCAACGGGATTATTTAAAATGCAATTTAATTCGTACTTAATCGATAGCGGATTCGGAAACATTCCGATGTCACTTCACTACACATATAATATTAATATAGTTATTTTAAATAACAGTCAGTCGAATGACAGTTCGAAAACATACGATAACGGAATTGCCATCTTTCCGCGATCATGAGTTTGCATTCATTTACGAAGAATTTATTTAGAACGGCTGTGGAAATTCGTTTGAAATTATTTTAATAACCCCGCAGTGTTGTATAAACACAACTCACCAATTTAAAAATGTATTATTTGTCAAATGATAAAGTCGCGGATTACGCTTGCAAGTTTAATTTTACTTATTTAAAAACCAAAATAATATTGGTTTTTTTTTATTTTATGAACGCAATGATTCGGAACTCTTAATGTGCCATCCAACTTACACTTGACCCAATACCGTATTAGACATGTACCGGATATTTTAATCTTAATAGATAAAAAAAAACATTTTCTACAGATATTGCGCCTACACCAACCGAGGCTATATGCAAGCACTTCAACGAGCTACGGTCCGATCTAGCCTTGGCATTGGATTTGAAGAACGCCCTCGCGTCGTGTGAATTCGAACTACAAGCATTGAGGCATCAGTATGAAGCACTGAACCCAGGAAAGGTAAGTAATAATTATGTTTTATAACTAATTTTTTTTTAATATTATGTTTTACAGGCCTCAGCTCTTTGTAGCCGGGTTTCTTACGGTTTCTACCTGCTTGCTAGGGATGTAGCGAATGACAATTTTCACACATTCGCGAATGCAAACAAACTGTTTTTGTTAAATTCTTTTTGTTATGTTGTTACTAGTGCTTTGTGCGTTTTGTTTAAAACGTCCCTGATGAAGGTTAAATTTATTGAACATCTCAAAACTCAACAACAAGACAAGAATAATAATGTCATAAATTAAAATTGTCTTTTTTAGCCACCTATTATATCGATTATAAAGCATATATCTTTATTCTTTAGTAAAGTAAATATAAAAAACCTTTCTTTTTGTCCTTACATTCCCATGATTTTTTGCGAATCCGATCTACAAAATCACCATAGCTTAAACAAATGTTAAGGGTATCTAGCGACGGAAATGTTATAAATACATACTTAAATGTTTTGTTGCAGACTCTCACAATACCAGCTTCTATATGCAACACAGTGGCAGAGAATGAGACGAAACCTGTCAGCGAGATCATTGATGTAGTGGGCTCTCCGAGTGCAATGAACACAACCATATAGTATTATATTATATTGCATTAATGGACTCTCCCATGAGCGTGAATTAGATTTTAATTTTAATAATGCAATAATAAGAATGCTGTAAAGCAATTGTAAGGTAATGAACTTGCAAGACAATTGATTGCAAATGCATCTAAAAAGTGGAATTAATTAATGTAATACTTAGCATTATTTAGAAATAACCAACAGTATGTTTTACTGTAATTATGATACTTTTTGCCTTTTATTAACTAATTAACCTGTTTTCATAACTAATAATTCAATATACTCAAATACTTTTATAGTGTGCAAAATGTAGCTTTGTACATAATAGGAGTACATAACTTCTACATGAAAACACACAATATAACCATTTTGTGTTGTCTTGTAAAAGACCCTCTGCATAATAGTATACACACTACATACATATATGTGCTGAGCTACATTACATACATAGATGATTATGTAAAACTAAAATATGCAGTTTATTTACCCATGTGGCTTGATATGTTTTAGGTATTTACACAATATTGTGTATAGCTTCAATAGACTATACAGGTGAATTTCTCAAGTGGGTGTGAATGGCCAAATCCGAAACTATCAGTAACAGCAAAAAAATGCTGTAAAGAAAACTGCATTACATATTTTATTTTTGAAAAAAAATATTCCCTAGGCAGAAATTGACCACATTTGATTTCTAAATAATAACAACATACTGTATTATTGCACCATCCGATAATGTCGCTAATAAGGATCAAGTTCTTGATTTATATACAGGATATTTATCTAGTACCACACAAATACATATATTCAACATAAAGCCATGTACAGATCTAAATAAAACACCAGCATTGTAAACACATGATAATTTTATTCTAAATAGCACCTTTAGGTGCTCCGTAAGCATCAGGCATTCTTTCTATAGTGTACTTATGTTCCGCTACATACATAATTGGAACACCTGGTATTTTTCTTATTCTTCTCTTTAAATCCTTGTCATTCGTTGCAACAATGTAACATTTGTGCTGCATTACTCTCTGTACTATGCAGTCATCAGCATATGTACCTTTGTGTAAGCATGTCACTCGTTCAAACCTGGGATCTTTTATTATTCTTAATGCTACGCGATATTTTCGACCCAGTTTTTCTAATTCAGCTAGGACGCAGTCTGTTATGTATGGGATACATTTGGCGTATAAACAATCCATCATACTTTGAACGATATCCAGTTTGTTCTTGATTGAGAAGTTTATGAAGTTTGTGTCTACTAATATGTGATATGGGGGTCCCAGTTGCGTGTTATATTGGAAAAATAGCGCGGAGCTCGCTTGTGGCGCATCACGTAATTTCAAAGCATGTGGATCTTCTTTTTTCTTCTTGGGTACTATCCTATCAGTCGGTTTGATTCTGCTATCACTAAGACTAATAAGCTTTTTCATCTTAGCAAATTTCCTTTCAACTATCTTTCTGGTTTTCTTTTGCTTTCCCTATAAAAAATGTTTTTATTATAATTTAGGTTGGTATGTTTATAAAACATAAAATTCTGAAGAAGAGTTAACTACTTACCATTTTTACGATAATACCAGTACTTAATTTATTTTAACAGCACTGAGTCTTAAAGCTAGCTTTAAAGTGTTAGCAAATTAAAATCAAATAAAAATAACCATATTTTCGTAAACAATTGAGAGGTTATGTTCATGAATGAATGATTGAATGATGACTGCACAGAGAAAAAACTAAATAATGAAAGCTGAACGTATTTTTTTACGTAATTGCTCTATGGATGTTTGATGTAGATTTCCAGTCTGCTTGCTCCACCACGTTTTTGTAATCGTCGAGCTGTTTTTTATATAGGTCGGAGCCGTTTTCTATGTTTACAACTCAGGTTTACTCTATACAACCTCTACACAACTTAATAATAGTGTTCAGTTCAAACGAGAACATTACAACTAGCTTATAACCGGAAGGAATGCCCGGATAACACGAAAACAATATGCAAGTATCAAATGGCCTAATTGGAACAGAATTAAAATAATAAAATCAGCACTTTAAATGTCCCACTGTTCGGTATGGGCCTCCCATCAATGCGAGGAGGATTAGGATATAGTCCACCAACCTGGACCAGTGGGGGTAAGCGACTTCACACCTTTTTCGAAGAGCTCTCTTAGGCATGTTGGTGATGCACGATGCAATATGCACGATGCGATCGCTTAAATATCAATATATATAATGTTAAAGTGTAGCGTGTGTGCGCCCCGCATGGCAACACACTGGAGCTTACTTTTATATTTTATTTTGTAAAAATAATGAATTTAAAAAAAAAGACAAGCCCGCTGTGTTTCTTGCCGGATCTTCTCAGTTGAGGTCGCGTTCCGATCCGGTTGTAGACTTAAGAAAAAAAAAATGTAATGACAATTTGTAAGTGCCCCCGTAGGCCTATACGAAATAAATGATTTGACTTTGACTTTGAATAAAAGTAATCTTACGGATTTGGATTCCTCACAATGTTTTCCTTCAACGTTTGGCAAGTGATAATCCTGATTGAAAATGAGATTCGCACATGAAATCCAAAAATCGCAGAGGTGCGAGCTGTGGTTTGAACCTGCGAGCTTCGTTACCGAGTTTAGCTATCGCTTCTTCTTTCTTTACGAAATGAGATGCGATGAAATAAAATGGATATGAATATGGCCTCACCCACAATTTAGCGAGTATTTTGCCAATGTCAAGTAATTAATAGCAATAACAATTCAATAAATACACATTATAAATAAATAATGGATGTGACATGACGATATGAAAATGGCGTGCTCACTTCTAAAGAAAAAAAATGGCAATGACAATATTGTGACAGACAGTTGACTGACACTTGCGTGTGCGTAGTACAAAACAAATTTATTTTGTACGTGCTCATTCGGCGTTTTAAAATAATGTCGTCTCAATTATCAGCCATAGAACTCCTCAAATTAGGAGATCAAGGACGGAAAACGCCAGTACTAAACAAATACTGGCCTGAACTTGTTGGGACGTTCTTCGGAATAGGCACTGCATCTTACATAAACTACCAAACTAGACGTCCCCTGTTCAGTGGTAAGCAATTACATAACCTGTATAATAATCATAACAACATAAGATTCAAACATAGCAGTTATTTTGACAAGATGGTTTATAACTAAAGACAAATCATGATTATGGCAATAAACATAATACTTATGCTACAAACAAATTGATACTATTGATGGGTAGGTATTATGGCCTGTACGATTGGTATAACTTGCCACCTAAATTGTCGGGCTGATTTAAAGGAGTTCGAGTTGAAATGAGTTGCTGATAGTGATACTAACTGCTGATCTCTTGGGATTGTTGTGATCTATTTTATGGATTGTTACAGGCATCCAGAAACATGTCATTGGCGTAGTTGGATTTGTGGCAGTTTTGTCTTTCGTACAAAAGAAGCGAAATGAATACTATGCTGAGAAAGATGCTGTACTGAGACATTACATTGAGTTACACCCTGACGACTTCCCTACACCAGGTTTGTATTTCAAAGTTTGTTTAAATGTGATGTGAAGTGAAACTTGACAATGTTTTTGAAACTCTGTAAATCTTTAAAAAAAAAACTGGACATTTGTGCAGAACATAGTGGAAGACCAAAAAATAAAAAACAATTGAATAATGAAATCATTTCTCTGTTGGTTGATTGATCCAAACAGATGAAAGATATTTGGCTTGGAAAAAATTACTATCACACAATAATGTCTGATTGTTGTTTTGACAGTTAAGTTTAAATGTGACCTATGGACAACTGTGGATGTTGAGATTCA
Organism: Pheosia gnoma; assembly: GCA_905404115.1. Lineage (NCBI taxonomy): Eukaryota > Metazoa > Arthropoda > Insecta > Lepidoptera > Notodontidae > Pheosia > Pheosia gnoma. The sequence goes on along the minus strand of FR989901.1, from coordinate 2,735,861 downwards.
TGTATTTTATTTTTAATAGTTTTTATCTTAAGGATTGTATTTTTTCCAGAACGAAGGAAAATTGGAGACATCTTTGAACCATGGGTGCCAATCCGTTAAATAAAGTATATTAGCGGAGTTATTAGTGTATATGAAAAGGAACACATTTGTTTAAATAAATAATTTATTAATAGAAAATACTGTCTTTCAGAATGTGTTCTAGTATGAGCGGGCAGCGGGGCGGCGGCGGCGCGGGAGCGGCGCTCGTTGTTCGCCCCGCGCCGCTGTTTTCGAGAACCGGTCCATTTGATTTTACGCATAAGATCCTGCCGCTCCCGCGCCGCCGCCGCCCCGCCGCCCCGCTGCCGGCTAAATTCGAGGCTGAGGCCTAAGACAGAGTTGTTAGTGATACCATTTATAACTCAAGAATGGGTAGGCCAATTTTTTTAATTAGTGAATTTCTTAATTTGTATTCGCCCTGAATAGCAGGATAACTATTAAAACGAGGCCAAATTTCACTAAAAAATAATAATAAAGATAGTTAATTTTCTCATACATTTTATACTGAGGAAGTATGAAGTTTGCTGGGACAGCTACTTATAAGTATAACTATCATGATTAGTCTAATAATATGTTGTTTGTTATACTTTGACACATTCCAAATAATGTTAAAACACACATTCAGCTAGATTCATGGTTAATTTTCAGTCATAGTTTTAAACTAAATACCTACACCACAAAAAACTAGTGCAATTATTAATTAAAGTATATCCTACTATTTTCTATGCAGGCTTGACATAAAATCTATAGCTTGCTACACAGTTACTGCAGCATGTTTAGTGGGTTTATAATACTGAAATAAAATAAAATGAATAATGGTTATATGAAGGGATGAGAAACTTGATAATTATATACAAATATATACAGTTGATTCCCTATCATAAATTTGCTTTCTTACATTATTAACTGTCCCATTAGATCGCAATGTGGGTTAAAGAGGCACACCATACAAACTATAAAATAGTTACATAGATTGTATGCCAGTGATAAATACAGTAACAGTCATAGATAATACATATTGGTAACAGTCAACAACCTTATTTATTATTCACACATATTATGTGACTACAAAGCTTAATGTTTACATCCTCACTCGCAAAAGAACAATATTTATTTAATGCACATTTTATCGTCAGTCTAGTGCATCAATAACTTATGATATCTATCTTTAATCGTTTCACACAAACTAAGATATAAATAAGAGTAAATGTAGAAAACATTTTGGAGCCAATAAAACCATAGTTATAGTTATTAGTTAAGGCAGGAAGTCAAATTTCAAGTTTATCGGGCTCATCGTTTTGGAAATTTCGTGATGAGAGTGTCAGTTAGCTTAACGAACCTAGGTTAAAGCTGAACCGACCTCGTTCCCTCTCGTTTGCGTAGCTGAGCGACAGGGAATGTTATCGGATGTTCTTCTCAAATTTATATAAATGTTATTCGGGCAGTCTATTCTGTGTTACACCAAAACTCTTAGCATGATCAGTATGTCTATGCAAATAATGTTGCGCTAAAGCAGTTACGTAATCGAATTTCTCCCCACATATCGCACAATTGTGAGATTCAAGTTTTGGATACTGAAAAATATCTTTCTGATCGTAGTGTTCCGCTATTCCAGGCAACGCCATTTGTGGCTTTTCGTCTATATGCTGTGGTATTATATGATGTACATCTTTCATAGGCATCGGTGGGTCTTTATCGACATCGATGTCAATTATGTCGATATTATTGCTGTTGTTCACATTTCCAGTTTGTATTTTCGAGTTATCCGGTGGTATTTGATGTTTTTTCAGTTTGTGTAATTTCTGAAACAAGGTGAAACATATAAGGAAAGTCTTTAATGAGTGATACCTTGCATCCACTGTCACAAGAGTTAAATCTGAGCGACTTTATTTTTCATACCTCAATGCAATCTTAACTCAGAGTTAAGATTTATATTATTCTAAAGCCAATTTCCCAACAATGGCACCTATATCTACCAACATTGGCTCGCAATAGAATGAAAATGACATTGTAATTGTCATATTTGACTAGTTTTTTATACGAAGACTGTGAAAAGTAGTATTGGTAATATTGGGTAAGCAGCCTAGTAGGATAAGTGCAAAAAAATATTTCATCAACTTACCAGATCTCTAGCATGTACATAAGCGGCAGTACACATGTCGCACTTGAAATTCCTGGCTCCCCCGTGCTTACTCATGTGCCGAGTCAGCTCACTCGTAGTTATGAACGACTTGCTGCATATCATGCATTCCTGGTACATAATTAAATTTATTAGAAGTAGAGCAGTAGTAAGTATACAGCGTGATTCAGAAAGGGTATACCAACCATTGAACCTGGGCCCCTAGTCTGCTAACACAATCGATTCATAATCAAACAGCAACCGCATAGTAACAGTCACTTTTGACAGATATTTTAACGGCCAAATAATCAAACGGTACTCAAATATTTAAGACTTAATTTGTATGATGTGTTAAAATCAAACAGCTCTTTAATCTGAGTTGCGTTTCGAGTATTTAGCAATTATTATTTATTATAATTTTCGTTTAGTTAGTATATTATTTAAGTAACCGATTTGCAGTTTTGATTTGATTTGTTTGAATCATCTGCCTCTATATAAAGCAACCTGTTTATAACTTACATGGTCCTTTTGTCCTGTATGAATTTTGAGATGAGCGTGGAAATTGCCTTGCGTTGAAAATCTTTTGCTAAAATTATGAAAGAAACATAATTACTTATACATTACTGCTTGATCATAGAGCAAATTTATAGGGCCAGACTGTGAATCAACAATGCATTTGATAACAAGCAATCAAAACTCGATATGGTGATTATACATAGATGCCATGCTTGAAATGGCATTGACTTTATAGAATTAATTGACTGTTAATATCACGGCTGTGCTAATACATTACCTGCACACCTCGCATTGAAAAGGCTTCTCACCAGTGTGGACGCGTAAATGTATAGTGAGGTTGTGTTTCTGTGTGAACCGCCGAGGACAATACATGCAGATGAATGGCTTGTCCCCAGTATGAGTCCTGGAAATTAAAAAAGCATTGTTATGTATGGGATCATACAGTTGGTGTTGGGGGTGTGTTGGTTGGTTGATGGTGTATGTTGGTTTTGTTGAGTATATTATTTATTATTAAGTTGATCAAATGCTCGCTGTGGCTCACCCAGGTGAGGCACACACCTCGAGGAGGCGCATTATGGATGTTTGTCTCAGATAAAAAAAATATAATAATACCTAACATGCATTTCCAACTGCGCCTGACATCGGAACTCCTTATCGCACTGGTAACAAGAGTGAATTTGCTTTGGTTTCGGTTTAGGACCACGCTTCAGTTTCTCAGATTCCGGTTTCCTTCGATAATTCCGTTTAGGTTCAGCTCGTTTACACTTACTAAAAAGTAAAATTTGTAAAAGTATGGTGCCAATAATTCAAGTTTGGGGCCAAACAGTTTGTGTGTTTCCCACTCGTTTTTGCATAATGCTTGATCATACAGATCAGAATTCCAAATTAGGTAGGTGGATTGGATTGGTGGATTGAACTTGAAAGATCCACTTTAATATTTCAAATAAAACTCTTGCACACTGCTTGCACATAATATAAATGTGAACACAATATGGGTAGTAAATATTCCACCAATATTAAATGAAACCAACAACTTTACTTTTTACCATTTCCAGCCAAAACAGCCACAGCCATAGCACTAAATATTGCTGTGTGAAAATATATATAAAATATTAGCTAAGTACTTACCATTTCTTTATTATTGTTGTGGTAGGTGGTGGAGTCTGAAACATAAAGGGCAAAAGTAATCAAAAATGACTGCAGGCCCATCCCCTATTACATTAGGAGGACTTTATACTATTGGGGAAATGTAGGTGCACTACATTGTCACATCCAGTACATTGTATGGTATCCATAACACACATATTGTTTAGTTTAGGTCACAGTATGGTTGTTTGCTAGACAATATTTATTTATTGTAAAAAATAGGTTTGATTATGTTATTGTCTGTTGTTGGGAGTTTAAAATTATATTTAGTATACTTACAATAGGATCAGTGGCCACACAAGCATCATTGTATCTGCAATTCAAAGTTTGTTTTAATTTAGCTATACAACACACATTTCGTAGTTGACATACATGTGTAAACAGTTAGACTACATCACAAGTAGACAAACAAGCCAATCCCAATAAATTCCAAATTTGCGAAAGGTGGCTTTATAATTTATTAGCTTTTGTCTGCAGCTGTATTTGTACTACACCTCAACCTTCAAAGGTCATAGAGTTATAATATGTACGTATAGTGCAGTTATTTTCCATGATGCTTACACAAATAGAAGACTTCTATAATGTATTGTTTTAGCAATACTTACCTTTTTTGTACTAACAGACCAGCCCAGTATAATTAAGTTAATACACACAGGGACATATTTTATTTATTAACCAACAGTCCCAGTGATCTTCGAACCGCCTAATTATTATTTTTAGCGAATACTCATGTTTTAATAGTAATTCTGCTATTTAGAGTGGAAATAAATTCCAAAAATTCAAAGATCATAAAAATAAGCCCTCCTATTCGTGAGTTATAAACGTTAGAACTAACACGACTTTGTTTTATATATATAGACATAGGTATTTGTAAACTTACTTGCTAGGTATTTGTAATCCTAAATACTGTCTTAGTCTTATATCAGCACTCTCACTAGTCTGTTTAAAGTGATACGCAATTCCGAGCTTATAAACACAATTACTGCACATCTGTTCGGGCAATCCATCGTCCTTGCTTATCTAAAAATGAATGATTATGACAATAATTTATTTATAAGGAATGTAAACAAGCTCATACTTTTTTGTTTACCTTTATATTGCAACAGTATTCAATCATATCGCATAGGGATATATTATAATTTTTGGTAAACACTGAAGAGAGGACACCCTCTTCTAGGCATATTCTACAAATCTTATTCATATTGAAATAGGTAAGTAAACAGAATCAATTTATCCAAAGATACCGAAATGAAAATAAAATAATAAGAAAGACAACACCGCTCTCTGTCACTCACTCACTTCACTTATGTCATTGTCAAACGAAGCGCCAACGGTCGTTTTTCAATCATCGCATTCCACAATTTGATTTCGAAATTCATTCGTGCGATTTACTTAAAATAGTTATTAGTTGATACAACTTTCGTCATTTCACCGTACATATATATTTTGCTTTCTTTCTATCAGTATTAGTTCGTCCACTAGGACTTTGTTGCTATCATATTCTACCGGCTAAGTGTCTTTTCAAACCCTGTTGTCGGCAAAAACATCGACGGAAGCCATAATGATTTAAAAAGTGAAATGACCTTCCTTTAACCCTCTAACTGCAGTACTAAGGTATATATTTTTAATTGTCGTTTTTAGTATAATCTCCATCTTAAAATAAACCGTTATTTATTTTAGGTAGGTAACAAATATCGTTACCTACTTTAAAAACAATAATGAAACCGCCATAAAAACAAAAAATAATATTTAAATAAAATAAAATTGCCAAAATCTTTTCAACTTTTACGTAAAACAATAGAACATATAAAGTTCTTATAAAAAAGGACAACGAAATCAGTAATTGTTACAAATAATGGGTACTTAAGTAATTTTACGGTCAATGAGTCTAGAAGCATACACTTTTGTACAGGAGATCTTTATAAAACGTAGATGAGCACTAAAAAATAAAAGATTTTGAAGAAACTTTTAAGGTACGATCGGGCACATGGCTACATAATTTTATCATACTCATCCATATGCAAGCACAATAAAATCGATGGTAATGACTGTTTCGTCCTCGGCAAGTCGATACTACTATCGGTTTCCGTTCAGACCCAAGTCCATCGGCTTCGACGAATAAAGACCGGCTTGCTTTTAAAAAAAGTCACTATAGTTTATAAATAATGATGATTTAATGTTGTTTATTGCCTTAATAATGTACGTATAAACGAAGTAATAATTATAGATATCATTATATTATAATGCTCAGTTTATTCCACTTTGTGTACGTAGGTGATAACAATTACATCGGTGAGCGAAGTAGATAAAATAATTATTCTTGTTCAGTCTGGATTTATATCACCGGGTGTTCTTCGGGTTGATGTATTGTACTGTTGTAAGGTTACGTAGGACTTCAAAGTTTATTGATAAGTACAGACATAATCATGTACCTACTAGGTCACCCACTAACCTGCTATATCTAGGTATATAAGCTACAAGCTTACACTAGTTTCTGTGACATGTATCGGACAGGATTACGGGAACTACCTAATTATTGTATTTGTAGACAAAGAAGATATGCTTTCTTTTAAAATCCCTATATCCTTTAAAGTTTCCTTACTAATACATAATGTTTGAAATTAAATTAATTTAGTAGGCATTTTTATTTATAATACCCATAGCGGTAGTACATATGAGCTCCCCATTCTGCAGTCGTAGGTATATTAACAGAAGTTCCATATTATCCAATTCAATTGCAGTAGGGTAGGGTCAATTGACACCATCCTTTTGCGTCAGTGATACAATAAGTATATCATATCCTGATTACACTCACAGGTCCTATACTAACTCACAGGTATATAAAAGTATTACCCAATGTATGAAGTTTGAAACCTTTTTATTAACCCTTAAATGGTATACTCATCCATTATTTCATAAATAGCTGTAAGAGCCTGTGAGCCATTTTAAATAGGTACATTAACAATAAAATTAAGTAAATAATAAAAACGTAGTCAACATGCTTAAATAAAATCATATACTAATGCATTTAGTTTAATAAAATACTGTTACACTATTCTCTGTGTGCACATATGGTTTTCTTATATTTACGCGAATACTACACTTTGAAATAAAACTAATTATAATGGGATCGTCAAAAACATAAAATAAACGTCTCTGTATGTTAATTTTAATTGTTTAAATATAACAATTGCTTAAGTATATATTATAACATTATTTACGTTCATAACAAAATTAATGCTACAAATAATTATAACGTAAAGGCACAAATCGGTAAATCACTCGGTCTTTTTGATTCCGTATGTATGGAAGATCAATAGTTATACTAATAGTAAATGAAAAACATAACGATTTCCATAATCATAGTATTGCACAACCGGTTTAAACGTTAGCAACAGCAGTAAGGAGGTTCACGTAAATATCGATGCCTTTTAAAAATATATCAGCTTTGAGGAATTCATCGTGGTCGTGCAGAAGGACCGGGGTATAGTTCATTGGTGAAAAACCAAGGGCGGGTATGCCAGCTTCCCGGACGTATCTGCTGTCTGTACCGCCAGGGAATATTCTGCAGTCCAGCTTTAGTTTCCTGGGAAAAAATATAGAGACCTCAAGAATCAGTTATTAAGGCCGAAGCGTTTAGGAGTGATATGTCCCTGATGAGATAAATCTCAAATATCGGATATAATAATAAGTATCTACACGTCATATTATAATAGTAGGTAAGTACTTAAACAATTTTTATGCTCCAAAAAAATGCCAGAATAAAATTTTGAGAAGTCTTACAGGTTTAAGTTTTAGATGCTTGAAGAAGTCTTTATACTTACAGTTCATCTGCAGCTCCTTTGAACGCCACCCAATAGATGTTAGTGGCGTCTAATTTTGTAACGTCCACGTAAGCGTTTTTTTGTTCAAATTCAATGGTTATTCCATCACCTGCTTCCTGACACCATTGATTTATCTAAAATGTGTTACGAAAAATTACATTAAGAGAATAATATAATATAAAGGAAGGCTGGAAGGTGTTATTCCACCTAAAGGTCACAGTACATCATACATAATAGTAAATTTAAAATTAATTTTAAATTTTCCGAACTACGTTTTGAATCGAGAATAATTTATGTGGGAAAATGTATATAAATTTACATGAACTAGGCATAGGAGTATAAAAAGTAAGGATAATATTAGTTACCATCTTCTCAAACTGTTCATGGTCAACTGTAACCGCCAATCGTATATCAAAAACAGCTGTTAACCTTTCTGGAACAACGTTAGATTGAACACCACCCTGAAAAATAATGAAGCTAGTAATGATATACCAAATTACTGATATAACTAGAATACAGTTTTAATTCTTTTTTCAGTTTCATTTTCAACTTCAGCCCACTTACCACACATAAACTAAGTGGAAAGCTTGAAAATAAAAATAAACGACACTAAGTAAATTATTGTTGTGTCCACACGAATAAAAAGATAAAGGAATACACAGAAAAGCATAGTTATAAAAGTTAACCACTACTTAGATTATACTTACATATACTTGGGTTAAATTAACTGTGGTTACGTCACCAATTGTCAGCTTAGGATTGCTCTCCAAGATCTTCTTTTGTTCGGCTCTCAAATCCATGAATTTATCTATGACACATCTTATCTAGAAAATTAAAGTTCACCAATTAAGGAATAAAAACCTCAATTCAAACAATTCTTTTTTATATTTCTGGCTATTTATATGTCATAGTTTTGGGCAAAATTATTAAAGTTTAGTGTGTAACAATAAAAGTCGCGTAATATATTTAAAGTTATTTGTGTAAACATTTAATTAGCCGCATATTAACGACGCACCTTTTCACCTGCTGTATTTGGTAGCAATAATGAACCATGACCAGGTTGGCCGGTACAGTGCACGTGTATTTCTGTAAATAAATAAAGTTATCTTCATTGTGGTATTCTTATGTAAATCTTACCACACGAGCTCAATGTGGCAAAACTAATAAGTTAAAATATGTACGAACATTACAAGCCAGAGCACCTACCTATTTCTTGGGTACTTACGCCAAAAAGGTACGTTTAATTGGCTCTACCACAGTTAGAGATGATCATCATTTCATTAAGCCATATAAAATACTTACGCCAAATACTTCTTTCACCATTGAACAAAACAAATTCTTCACCAGGATTTGCCATTCCTTCGTCTAAGGCAAAACCAATGTTGAGGTCTTTAAAATCTTTAGTGAGAACAAACTTTTCCATGCCATCGTGTCCACCGATTTCTTCATCTGCAAAAAAATATATTTTAATACAACTTTGCAACCTTGAAAAATAAAAAGTTGCTTTACAAGTTAGATCGTTAGATTTAATAATTACCGGGCACAAAACAAACGTGCAAAGTCCTTTTCAATTGTTTTCCAGATTGTTTTAGTTTTCGTATGGCTTCAAGATATTGGATACCAACGCACTTCATGTCCTGGGAGCCGCGAGCGAATATTTTTCCATCTTTGTCGATATGACCACTGAATGGGGGGTGTGTCCAACTATTCTGGAATATAATTGGTTACCAGACATTTAAGTTTAATTGCAGCCGGTCATTAATCGGCTCGAATATGCTGGAGTCCGCTGATATTATAGGCTCGATGAGCCGGTATTCATAATCCAATTCTTTATCCGGACGGGCAGCACGTGAAGGCAAACAAACACGAAAAAACCAGCTCATTTTCCGAAAGCAGTGTACAGCTCGCTAACCTGAACTATGACCGCATGTTTGGCTATAGCTCCGACCCCCTCAAATTGTAAGTACCCGCTATAAATGAAATAGGCTGGAGCCCTATTACGTTCGGATCAACCAACGGCAAAATTTGGGTGCAATTCAGTGCATCTTTATAACGTACCTATCTGATGTTTATTGTTTTTTATTCATTAAAGTGAGATAGTATGTACTAAATAATTTGTAATAAATTTATAAGTAGTTGTGTAATATCTTTGCAGTTAACATAACATAATCGAGTATATTAAATATAATTATTGATACATTCGTAAACAGGTACATACTTATAATTTAATGAACATACAAACTCATAAGATCATACACAAGTATTCCTTTTATTCTATTTAGATGTGTTTATCATGTCAAGATACCTAATCTTAAGTACATATGTGATGTTTTATCATACTCACTTCAAATACTGGTACGACATCCATATGAGAGTTCAATAAAATTGATGGTAATGACTGTTCCTTTCCTGGCCATGTCAATATTACTATCGGTTTCCGCGGTACTAATTCATAAACTCTCACAGCGAGACCCAGTCCATTGGCTTGATTTTTTAGAAACGCTACACAATCGTCTGTAAATTATTTAAAGTTGTTTATTGACTACATAAAGCGTGTAGAAACGAAGTTCATTAGTAAAATTAACCTTGATATCTTTATTGTGAAGCACTTTGCCGATGAAAGCTTATTGATATAAATTATCTTAATACTTATTTTGTAAGCTGTAAGACTTCAAAGTGGATTCTCTTATGGCAGGTACCTAGTCATTAATTAACAAATAGCTACCGACTTAGCTACAACTCTCCCAATACTATTGTAATTTATTGAAATGGGATACAGGAACTTTCTAATTAAGTACTAGGGGACTTTACTACTTAAGATATTTTTTATCTAAACGGTACAGCAACATGAATGTTACAAACCGCTACGCTAGAGCGAAATATTGCCATGCAAAAATAACCTTTAGATGAACAGACAGTGATGACCCCGTTAGTAGTGCGAGTATTTGTCGTTTGGAACAAACTCACCGTAGTTGATATTCGGCTGTACGCTCGGTATTCTTAAATATTCGATGAAATTCGCTACTGCTGGATTGTTGTCGTACTTTGCGTCCATGGTACTTATCGAGGCGAGCACTGCAGTGGAAATGAACGCTTACACATCGAACTGAGAACGAAAGGTCGACCTACCTAATAAGAATCTGCAAGCAAACAGTTTATTCTGTTATCATTATTTATAGCGCGCATTAAATAAAATGAACCAAGATGGCGGCTCAGCGCATGCCGAACTCATGGAATTATTAGGCATGCGCAGAGCTGTCATCTTTGTTATTTAAAAAATAAGGCATATGGAGCTGTAAATGGCATAAGCAATCATTGCAGGTAGTTAATAAGGCTTGCAAACTTATTATTAACTGATATGGGTCCTATGCAACTTCATTTTTCTAAAATATAATTAGCATGAAAAATGCTGTTGTGTATAAAATATATGCGAATTCCGACTGAAGACTGATTCTCTCAAAGTATAGTAACATATACCTACTTATTCACAGTTATATCTCTAACATTAATTGTATTACATTTATATATTTCGTTTATAATAAATGTGGTTAAGTACTTAATGTTTCTTTGTTTTGATTGAATTACTGACATGTTTTTTAATTATTTAATGGTCCGAAATTTGAAGGGTTAACCTATTCCTTTCCCGCCACTGCAATTATTTTTCACCAACCAATCAGATGAACGAATAAGAATGGTTAATTTATTTCATTCATTCATCAATATTTCCGTTATATTATATAGTTCAATGCGTTTTTTTGGAAGATAAAAAGGTTACTATGGGACTTTTTGGCGGTAACTTGAACCGTGAAGTTGTCAATTTTGTTTTATTTTCCAAAAAATGTGTTTCTTTAAATAATGTGTAATATTAGTGGGATATTAATCAACCATTGACCAACCTTAACGTCCACGAATGAAGGAAATTGAAAATAGTATAACTTGACTTCTCCCAAGATGTCCGGTAACTTTTTATTAAAGTATCCACAAAATTACTGTTAAGGGTAGGGGATTCATTTCATCATCATCGTCATCAACATTATTATTATCAGGAGTATGAAGATGAACAATCACTCGACACTTTGCAAAAATGGCACTAACTATTTGCTAGCTGATTGCCAACCTGAAAAAAAGAAGAAGAAGGTAACCATGGTAGGAAGGAAGCATAAACCTACTATCGTAGGAACCATAGACACGAGTTACACTAGTGCGGAGACAAGCTATACTTGTATATAATTCAAATATTAATTAGGTTAATTATGCTACGTATGGATTATCGATCGTTTTTACCAGAAAATCGGTTGTGCCGATAGTGATTATTCTATCGATAAATCGATAATCTAATCGATGTCTAGGCAACACTACGCTACGCTGAGGTGCATCTCTTATTAGTCTGTACTCTGTGATAATTATCTGACATTTCTCTAATCTTGATATTATGTGGTGGACGTTATTTTGATTTTAAATGCAGTTCATTTCGTAAATAAAGAAGAAGAATCATCTAATTTAAAGCCTACTAAGTTTATATAAATAAGTTGTTGTATGTGCTTAGTTTTATAATGGATTTCAATTACTACGAGGTTACTTCCGAGTTGGACGCTAGAGAAATATTGCGATATTTGAACAATCTTGGTATTCACAACATAAGCGGAGAAGTATTGAAGTATTTCATAACAGGTTTTTATGTTTAGTTATATTTTAGACTTAGCTTTAGTGATTTGATTATTCTAAATTATAAACCGTAATTTATTTAGGTTCCGGATATAATTAAATAGCTACCTTCGTATCATTTTCGTTCAAATAAATCTGTGATTAATATTTTAAACTTTAGTAGTAAATCTACTTGCAAACATACATAGAACGAAAACTAATATAATTTCAGATCTCAAAAAGCTGATAAAATATGATCTCCAACAAAAATACTCTCATGACAAAGAAAACTATGAGATGCAAGGTCCGGAAAGACTACATAGTGCCAGCACATTCTCATCAAGGGTCAAATCCAAAGAACATGAGGGTGCCGTCCTTAAGTGTAGTAGAGAATGTCTAAGGGGCATAAAGTTGCCTAATGTAAGAAATGTTCATTCTGCACCGAATTTAGGACGACCAAAAACAGAGGAGGAAAAGCCGCTCCGAAGAGCTTGTTCCTGTGTTAGAGTTGAGAAAAAGTCTGAGCCAGTGAAGGAGAGGAGTATGACCGCATGTAGTAATTGTAAGTAGTGGAATAATAAATAAGATGTCCACTGTACCAAACAGAATGCATACATGTTGTATGTCCGTCTGTCAAACTATAAAAAATATGTTCAGTATATGTTAAGTATAGCCTTTGAGTAATGGAGAGACATATATTTTACAAAAACTTGCAGTGATATATAGACATATGATTGTATTGTTTTCTAATACAAATCTTTTATTTTGCATTTTCAGTAATAAAAGTTCCTAAACAACCTGTCAAAAAAAAGTGTGATCCAGTATCTCTGTACCATTACTACACATCACTATGGGAGAAGTACAAATCCAATGTACCAGGCGAGAATGATCGGTCAGACCTCAGGTGGAATATACGACAGAAAATGGCGGGAAATGTTGTTAAACAGATAACAAATAAGGTGAAATCATTAACTGAACTATAATGATAATTATTTATTGTTTGCATTATTAATTATACCCCACTATGTGTACCAATGGAGCATGTGTTTATCAGCATTTGTATGTATGTATGTTCGTTTGTGGCGCTCTAAAGATCTAATGTGTGGGCTAATTTTGATGATGCTTAAGTCATAATCTTGCGGGTGTCAATAAAGACATGAGGGTAATCTAAATTCAAAATAGCAACAACCAGACCCCATATTGTGTGAAAGAGAAAATAGTCAATGAACTATGCAGGATATCATTCAAAGTATAGGTATTGGAAAATCAACTTTAGGTTTGTCTAATCATATATAATTTTGAATGTTCAATAAGGATCTATAACAATTTAAAGTTCATTAGCAACTATAAATTAATTGCATAATAGGTCTTATTGGACAAAATAATGTAAAATAAAAAAAAGAGAATTTATAAAATATGGTGTAGTTATTCAATATTACCCAACCAAATTCATGAGTACTGGACTTGTTTTTTCTTTTCAGTAATTTTTTTAAGTAGGTTAATGATTTATTTAATAACTTTTTTATGTATGTAGACATCAACTGTAAATGATTTTTTTTGGTCTTATATGAAAACCTGTCTATAGAAATTATTGTTTTATCATTATTGTCGAGGACAGTGACAATGACAAAACCTAACCTTGTCTCCTTGTCTACGAAGTATGTAGTTATTAATATTTTATGTGGTATAATTTGTTCAGCTTTCCATGTATAGAGTCCCACATTAGGTATAGATAGTCTTACTCTTACTATCTATGATTGACTGATATATTTACTTATATCCTCACTTCTTGTTATCCATTGCAGGTGCCAGATACCCATAGAGAAAAAGAACAGGGACAAGTAAAATCCTGACCGTAGACAACCATCTTGTTTTCCAGGACTTAGAACAATGTTTCTCAATTTTAGTACATTTGTTAATCAATACTATTGTATCCACTTTGATGAAGTTATTTGACTTTATAGCTATAGATAATATTAATAAATGACTTGGAATATGTATTATGTTAACTATTTTATTTCTATCAATAATGTACAAGGTATACTAACAAGATTAAGAGGCAAACTAGATGTGTAGAGAAACATGAAAAACATTATTATATTTTTTACACAAATAGGTGGTCAATAGTATTATATAAAACCCCAGTTTTATAAAGTTTACAATGACATTACATAGTTCTTGTGAAAACGTATTTTAATGCCATTGTAACTTCTAAATTTGGGGAAAATTATATCATGCTCATCTACACATTGAGAATATTATTGTGCACACAATTTTATAATATGGTATTTGACTGTTATTTTATTGCATAATTTTACTGGTTAAGTAATTATAAAAATGATTCAATACAGTTTTATATTTGTCAGCACGAAGGAAAATAGTACAAAGATATGTGACATCATTGCCAAAAGTCAGTGAGAGTTTGACAGAATGAGCAATAGGAATAAATATCTTTGAAATATTTTAATTCAAAAATTCTCTCACAGTGCCTATGTCATACAATAATTAATATTTATGATTAAAAATTAAAAACGGTCAAACACCCTATTATTATTCAACTAGACTTGATCAAGTTTGAATTCCTGCTGTTGAGCTTTTGTATTTGCATGCAGAAGTCGTAAGATCCTCTCTTCTATTTTCTCTGCAGCGGAGAGTGTCAGCACCAGGGTATCATGCTTCAGCATGGAATAGACATTGAGCCCATATACTGGCATTATGTTCACATGTCCTAGACCATCTGATGCTACTGTGATGTTTCTTGGTGCATAATCGGTGCTGGAAAAAAATAGTTTAATTAGTCTTTGGGACTAGTCTTGACTACAAATTAAGAATATAAACAATACCGTAGCTGCTGGGCTCACATGATAAATGCAAGATAACAATGTCTCATACAGTTAAGCAACATTAAATGGCTTCTTTATTATTACAATTATACTTACTCATCAACTATCAAAACTGAAGGCCCCCAGTTCCTTTCCTCAATGAGTTCAGCCAAATATTCTGGATCTTCTGTTGGTAATTCTAGGTCTTTCACTACATGTAAATCATCTTGTGCCAGTTTTGCAGACAGTGTTGATGTTAAACCTGCTAATCTTACATGGAAGGGTAACATGAAAAAGTGGGTTTTCCCGGAGCGCGGGCCGTGAGCGATACCACCGCCCTTAAAAAGGGGGGATCGAATGGACCCATGTCGGGCACGACCTAAGCCTTTCTGTGGCCATGGTTTTCTGCCACCTCCTCGTACCTCCGCCCTTGTCTTCGTGTGAGCCCAAGACACCCATCTAATTTTCTTTTGCCATATAACATTCCTATGAATGATGTCTATTCTAGGTGTTGCAGCGTATACCAAAGGATGAAGTTCAAATAATCCCAATTTCTTCTCCTCCACTGTATCTATGTTTTCTATCCATACTTCGCGTGGTTTGGTGTACTGCGGTTGAAATTGCCATTGTTTTTGGGTAATAGATAAAGCATTTGAGTCCGGAGTAGATATAGGCGCAATGTTCGACGAAAATACTCGAATCTGCGGTGTTACAGTTATGTGGAGCCTTTTGATGGCACTTATCAGTGCGGAAGTTATGTTCATATTGTTTTCCAATGAAATACTTAATGGGAAATGCACATTAGTAAATTAAATTCTAAATTGAACTCGAAACACTTAACCTAAAACAACAGACAGCTGTCACTTTTGTTTGTTAGGTTATGTTTTCATTTGGTTCAATAGGCAAAAGAATTATCGCCCATAGTGCCTTTAGACGAATGAAAAAAAAAAAGTGCGAGATAATATCATACTGTAACATTTTAAATACATGGATGACTTAGAATAAGGTTAAAGTAGGTATCTAGGTATCAATAATTTAACAAAGCCTAGCGACAATAACGGAGTTTTAAAACCATGAATAGGTAAGACGCTGCCTTTTTTATTATACCAACTTATACACTATGGATTCCATGTTTATTACACTTACTTCAAGAACTACTTATTTCCTTTTATAGCTACCTACATAGGTAAGTAGATAATATACCACTAATATACTAATTAACTGAGGGCGACCCTAGAGATAGATGAGGATTTGACTTTTTGGCGGGGAGGTGAATATATCAGTTTAGTTTTATTTCCTGCTAATTGTGTTTTATTTACTGTTATGGGTGCGATTCATTTCATTATCATTATCGTCATCAACATGATTATTATCATCAGTAATAACGAATAAAAATTTTACTTGACACTGGCAAAACGGGCATTAAGAAAATAGAATAATATAAATAGCGATATTAATAAAAAAAGAATTAGAAGATATAGATGACCCCCAGAAAAAAGACAATTTATCCGAAATCAGCCCAGGCGGCAATTTATAATCCATGTCACGACATGCGGTTGGCTCGGTGCGCCACTCTATGATTACTGATACGGTTGTCGGTTTTATTAAATGCCCCCGAACAAAGAGATTGCTATAAGTAAATAAGTAGGTATCTGCCTAGGTACTAAGAAAAAAGGAAGAAAAGAGGCAGTTGCCTGGCGTCTCTTTTTCATATAGGTCGGTCTGTGTTGGACGTTTAATCCAAATTATGATGTTATAACCCTAGCCAGGGGCAAGTGCGAATTAGTAACTTTATATTTGTATTACTAGGCACATACACATAAAATGTCTACGGATCATGGCTCGCGTAGGAACATTGAGCAAATGGCACAAATTGAAAGTGCAGATTTGTGGCAATACCTACCCTGTCGGCGGAGCATTAATTACGGCGCGCCACGGTTACCGAGTAAGAAGCCCATTCGGATCACTATATAGCACCATTACACAGCCCAATCTCAATTTCAATTTCATTTCGCCAATTTGGCTCTGAATTAGGGGCGATTTATTTTCATTCGTAACATTCCCCCGCGGTGGAAGGTAAATGTTAAGCGCGCGCAGATTTATTGCCTTTCATGCGAAGCTTGACAGGTTCATTGTTACGATACAGAAAGTGTTTTAGTTACATAGAGAGGAACTAAAGTTCTAGTCTCGCTGGGCGCGTATGTTGAATATTTTAGTGGTCCCTGAAGTCGGGCCAGGGAAAAACGACTCAGCTCCCAGTGTATAATTAGGTAGGTACTTACGTATCTAAAGTTAAAAGTGCTACATCATCATGGTGTTTTGATTGGGAAGCTTGGAGGGTTACTGTCAAGGAATCAATAACTGTATAAGACGCTGTATAACAAACAGGTTGTTTGTTATGCTATTCCTTTCGTCTTGTGTTTTGGAGTGCTCTCCATGGAGTTTTAAGTTGCTGATTTTCAAATAGGTGGATAAGAGTGGAGTAGCTGATGTAAAACTTAGGTGGCTCTTTTTTGTCTGTTTCGTGTTCCATAATTAATTCGTATGTTTGGGCTATAATAGACCCGTTTTTTATTAATGATCCATACGATATGAAGTTGAAGAAGGAAGATGATAGGCCATCTCATACGGCATGATTCCTTAATAATGAACATCTTAGAGGTGAAGATAGTAAAGTAAGGATAAAGAAAACTAAGAATAAGCTACATGAGTCAGATAAAAGAAAAGATGGGAGCAATGTCGTATAAGGAGATGAAAGTGCTGCTCTAGACGGACACAAGTGGGATGAGCTTTATCAGCTCACATCCTTATTAGGTTTTTACTTCTAATTTAGAAGAAAAATAATAATCTCTTTCCTTTAAGTTCTCACGTCAGTTTAATTTATGGTTTGTATAATATAAAAATTTGATGCAGTCTACTATCTAATGTATGTCAAACTTTTTTAAATACACTAGGTATAAGTAAAGCTAACCCCTGAGGCAGCTATTGTATTCATTTGCGCCTTCGCCTCTATTTGTTTCTATCGAACGTGATTGGCTTTATCGATGCGACCTTAATTACGTTCCGTATAAATAATCGTATTTTTCGATATAGGTACTAATACATTTATTACAAATTTTATTGGAATAACTATTCATGACATTGTAGAGTTTAGTTTAGCAAGGCAGAAGGTAGGTTTAAAGAAATATGTGGAGATCGTTGAAATAATTGTGTCCAATAAATACCTAAAAGATATACCTATACATAACTAGCTAGATACTTAAAACCTAAGGCTTATTCTTACGTCTTATAACAATTAAAAAATACACAATACCATAGCACATAATGGGCATCGTTGGTAGTGACCCTGCTTTCGGGACCGACGGTCCCGGGTTCGAAGCTCGGTAGGGGCCAACTTTGTGTGATGAAGACGTATGTTTGTACGCGAGTAATGGATGTACGTAAGCAGGTAAATACCGACATCAAATACGGTAAACCTTATTCTGGAGAATCATTTTACACGGGAATTTTCCACGCACAAAACTATGTAATAGAAAGTGGCGTACCCTCTGCCATTTTCATTTATTATCCATGTATTCATGGCGAAATGAGTGCGTAAGTCCTTACATTGTTATTTATTTATGTATGGAGAACATTGTTCCATTTGACAAGCTTGCTGATTAAGTAATATGAGAGACAAATCGAAAACATCCCGACACGGATTTTCGCAATCGCTATACACATTTTTCGCAAATGCCCACCATCTTTCCGCGATCGAAAGATTTCGAACTACCTTCCGACCGTTATTTAAAATAGCCTTTGACAACTTGTTGGGAGCGACTTCGACACCGGAAAGCTTTGGAACCAGCCCCCCGATTCACAACCTTACCACAAATCTTATATCGACCGATTCGGTTTTTAATTGAATCGTAGTCGTATCGAATCCTCAATTCGGTCATGAAGTGTGGCTCTGAAAGATCATCGTCGAAACGAGAAAATTTCTTATAGAGATGATTCCGATACTTGTCGAAACGTTCTGAATAGACCCGTCGTTTCTGATATCGAATTTATATGGCTTAAAATAACCCCACAGTGAAAATAATACCTACCTAATGTAGCACTAGTATAAAATTTATTTAGATAACAATTAGAAAGAAAATAACAATAAATAAAATAGCATTAGTCAAGTCATGCACGGATTTTTTTCAAGGATAATTTTACAGTGGCTTTGATGAGGATGGCGAGGCCGAAGAACCGTTATTTACGATACTCAAAGCGAGTCATGTCATTAACGTTCCACGTCCGGTTTCTTGTACCTTTGTACCACGTAGCTCTGGTGTTATTTATACTACCAAAATGTAACATAATCTAAAAAAAAATTGGTCCAAAGGCTGTCAGTTTAGCTGTGCCTGTGCTCTACTAAAGCTTTCATATGGAACATGTTTATCCGGTCCCACCTTCACTCCGGGATTACCATTCTTTATTGTCCCGGTATGGCATCTTTTTATCTGAATTCAAATCCCAGTACCACCATGGGAAGTGGGCCATAAAGGGTCGAAAATATATTGTTGAAGAAGAACTCTTAGATTGGTATTTTGTGAACTTGACAGATAAACCGAAATTAGTTGTAGGTATAATATTAAAATATTTCGTAATTTAGTTACCTAAGTAATTTATTTTGACACAGGAACTACATAGCTGAATAAAATCGATTCTTAATTCCTATTACTTTTCATTTTGTAAGGTTTCGTTACTATTCCATAATGTGTCGATATTTATACCTGGAATGGTAATAGCTTATAGCTTTAGATAAGCATATAGGATACTACTTATTACGAGAAATAAAATGTACCCACATCCCGC
The DNA here is from genome assembly GCA_905404115.1 of Pheosia gnoma. Classification (NCBI taxonomy): domain Eukaryota; kingdom Metazoa; phylum Arthropoda; class Insecta; order Lepidoptera; family Notodontidae; genus Pheosia; species Pheosia gnoma. The sequence goes on along the minus strand of FR989901.1, from coordinate 2,715,909 downwards.
GGGCAAAGCTATAGTCTCTGCTGAGCTCAAAGAAAACTAAACCAAGCTAGGTATTCTTTTGTACATAGGAAAGTCTGAAATATTTCCTGTCCATTTACCAATAAGTATAACCTAGAGGGATATTTCAAAAGATCCAAACATCCTTATTGCATTACTGATTGTGAAGTCTTTGATCACACCGCTCGGGTATTTGATGTGAAATGCTCATAAATGTGGAGGTCCTAGACTGAAACCACGAAGGGTATCTCAGGAATGTTCGCCTCTATATGTTTGATATTTTACTATGTCACTATCTACCAACCTTGGTCCTAACTTATGAAAACTTAAAATTATCACTTTAATTAATTTAAACCTGCTCGCTAATTAGTTGGATACTGTATGCTTTGAGTTATGCAAACATTTTGGTTATAATTACATACTTGTACATTTTATCTAAATTATTATAGTAAGTATACCTACCTAGTTAAAACACAACTATTAGGGTGGAGATGAAATCTATAGAGAATCTAACAGAATTCGAAGAGATTTGATAATAGTTAAATTTAACCATAGATGGTTAAATTTAACTATTGTCAAATCTCCACTCCAGTTTTAATGTGTAATAGATTCGATTTAAAGAAAAGTCCGTAGTCCCTTAGAGTTTAGAGGATTTAAATATTTTTTGTGACCAACATTATTATGCAATAATTGCGAAATTATAATCGTTAATATACATAACCTAATAATAAGTAGTAATAAGCAGTATGTAACACTGGGCTATCCGTATCGGCCCACAAGTCCGTGAAAGATGATATTCTCACTCACCATCTAATGGGTACCAGGTAAACAGAAATTCAATAAACCTTGATTACATTTGTTCGATTGCTCAGTGCTGTTGCCGCTAGACTAATCCGCAGGAACCAGACGTATAAAAGGCGCGGACTCTCCGCATCGGAGACGCATAACGAATACATATCTACCTCTCGCTTGTTTGCATTTCACTGAATCGATAGTTGGTGCAAGCCCGGCACGCATTGGAATGTAAAATGGAAAAAGCAGAAGACTTAGTTTTAGGGGAGCCACACTTTAAAGCCGGGTATGAAATTGGAAAGAAGGCGAAAACAAAACACAACCTACCATTGTGTCGTGCCTTTATATAGGCATGTAGCTCTAACATACGTCAGACTTCAGGGCATTGTTTATTGTATAGAATGATATCAATAATTAAGCATTTCAGTTCAAGATATTTTTTTTTATTTTATGAATTTCTGTCGTTTATTATTTTTTAATTCTGTCTATTATTGTAGTCAGATAGAGATCAGGTATTAGTTGCAGTCTTCTGTTGGCCAAACGCATATATAGGTACAACTCTACTATATTAATCACTCGGAAATCGCAACCATTCACCTATAGATTAAGAATAGTAGGCAAGTATTTAGCTGCTCTATGTAATTTCCGTAACGGCCTTAAGGATTTTCGTAGTGGACCTACTGGGTTGTCTTGTGTCGCAGTGGCGTAGATCTGTGCCAGCGACAAGATCGCGCCGCGGCCGACTGAGTGGCGCCAACTACCCTTTATTTGCTATTTGTAACTTTCAGCCGCTGCAGCGCAAAGCAGCGCTTCGGGAAATACAGGAGTTACGACATGTTTTGGTATCCTGGTGCTATGCCTCACACATCAACATGTTCGCACATGCCGATGCTTTGCTGCGTCCTCAGGGAGCTCACTCTGCTGCACGCGCACCTACCGGAAGATCGTCACCACCATCACCGCCTACAAACAGAATCAACCAATGCCGAGCCCTCAGAGCTCGCCAATTGTAACATCCAGGTCACATAGTGGCAACCCTAAGACCCGTCCACAAGCAGTAGATGGCGTAGCTGTGGTTGGCTGGAAAAGGGCCCAGCCCTGAACCAGTAAACAGCAACGTCTACTTTGTTTTATTTATCTTCTAGCAAGTCTTTTCGCTTAGTGATGTGACATACCTTGAGAGAAATATTGAGCTTTGTATGTGAATTAAGCAAATTGAGCTAGCTTTGAAAGATATGAGTAATAGACCAAGACAGCATATTGAAGCAAAAAACCATGCTGATTTGTGTACTACACGCGAATTACGTCCTTATGTACACGCGAATTCACGTGGATTACACAAATCGGCTTGGTGTGCTTCTTTATGATGACCGCGATACTCCATCTGTATTACTTCTGAGATGCGAAAAAGCATAAAACTCTCAGTTGAACTAACTAGATAACATAACACAGCAGTTTTGAAGTTTTCATTAAAAAGGTTTTTGAATACATTTTCTGATCATGAAAATTATATCAAGCGCTGCAAAAGCTCGCGACTTTCTTACCATTTGGGATTGTTTGTTCTGGTTGAATAGGTCGTCAGCCCCGGCGCGGGGAGGACCACATGACTCGTTCGGTGACGAAGAACAGGTATGTGACACGACCGATACGCTTTAGTTGTATCGATAACGAGTTTCAGATTGGTATATTTGAGCAAAAATATCCCTTCGATACTTATCTTGAGGTAACAAAGTTACAAATACTTAGGTAATTAGTTTATTCCCTGCCCACTTAAGTGAGTTTCTTTTGATCGTACAGGCTCTGAGCTGTATCAAGCCGTAGCGCTAAGTATCGCCATGCGAGAATGACCTTTAAGGGTTAAGGTATGTCTCCGATAGTATATTTTAGTTAAGGTGGGGCCAAACTGACTAGAGTGTACACCACAATATGCTGTAGCCGTAGCAGCTTGTGCAATTCGTTTGCGACAGTTTTGACCACAAATGCACTGTGGTTTAACATTTGCTGTTATAATCTGTGCGAGCGAATAGCCCACACGCTATGATAGTTTGGGGGAAAGAGACAGTAACATTATTTATTTACACATAAGATAGATACCGCGGCGTCTTAAAATTTAAATGGCGTGCCCTTTGATATACTTTGAATTATTCTGTGACGCGAAGTGCTTTCAGGAAAAAGTGCGTGAGCGAGTCTGCTTAGGAGTACTTAAGATTTGTCTGTAATCTTCACTCAGACTGTATTTATTAAAATGATGTAGGTATGCAATTGGTATTTCCAAGTCTTTTGAGAAAACAAGCAGAAGCAGAAAAAGTGAATGGTTCGTACCTATTTAAAATCTTCTGCAAAATAAATAATAACAATATCGCCAGACGAACACACCAACTAGGATACTTATACGGTCTCAAACTAAGCAGCGAGTTTTGTTCTATAAAGTACCGTTCAATGCACTGGGGGCAATCCTAGTATATATTTTCTTATAAAGATGTTAAACGTCCATAACTTAGATACAGACATCAGACAATGTTAGCCCCTACCGGGATTCGAACCTGTCACCCTGGGTACAGAAAGCAAGATACTACACTACTGGTCGTGAATATATAACCTTTTTTTTTTTTTTTTTTTTTACAAGGGGAAATGCGTTACGCATCCCCTCTCGTCCGGGGGGACGAGAGGGGTATGTGGGACTCCCCGGCAGAGTGCCGGTATACCCACTAAAACCCCTTGGTCCGCCGTCACCGCCTTTGAGCGGGGCGCCACAGGATCGCACTTGGCATACTACTGTGGCGGTGAATATATAACCTAAAGTTACTTAAAACCATCTGATTTGATGATCTACGTTTCTGATGTTTATAAGATTCGTTTAAGACTATATGGAAAACCACTATATTCATAAACCAAGTATCTTGTTCGTAAAACTCTGAATAAGTATACTCGTATAACATTCCCGTTGTTATAAACTTCGCTAAACAACGGGCGTTGCGGTTTGTAAACGAACAAGAGTTCATTATGATTCATTATTCAAATGAAACGTGGTTTTGGCGTACTCTGTACACGTGCATTGTAATATAATTATGTATGGTAATATGAATTGAATGCAAAGATTTGTTTCATAAAACTATAAAGTATTGTGAGAGTTTGTGAAATTTAAACTTAATTTTTACACTTCGACGAAGAAATATACCTATAAAGCCGGAGTGTCATGAACAACATATTGAAGTCCATAAATTCAAGCCGTTTTGCGTACACGCGAATTACGACCTTTCGTACTCGCGAATTCGCGTGTTCTACACAAATCGGCTTGGTTTTTTGCGGTTCAAGATGTTGTCTCCGTCTGGGTTATTTCTTCCTCTGTGATTGTACGTGAGTGTGGCTAGATTACAACACTGTTTTTTTATTTTAAAACTGTGAGTTAGAGACTTAAGCACATTCTTTTACGTAGCGTATACGGTAACGTAACGTCTCTGTCCCTTTTACACTACAGTCGTCATAAATAAGAATGACAGTGACAGCATGTATTCTCGATTACATTAGGAGTTCCTTCTTACTCTACTGTATTATGTACTAAAGTGTGTTTGTGATAAAGTCAGGTAAAAAGGAAAAAAAAAAAACGTTTTTTTTATTAAAACTGCCACCCAGGCTACATGCAACATTCTACGTACATACCTATTTAAAAAAAAATTAGAATCAAATTCAATAATTCACTCAGTTACATATTAATAACCTTGTTGTTATTCCTTATAAAAAAAACAAAGGAAATATCGTTGAAAAAAATACTTCCACGTATATTTCGGCAGTAAAACTGTATTTTCTGTGGCTATTAGTCGTGAACCCATACAATTTGGTCCGAAATAATAATAGGGCAGCTGTCTATCGACTGTTTGAATCGATAACAATAGGAATAATAACAAAAGTATCTAGGGCAGTGGTACTTATATATACGATATTGTTATCTTGTTCATAGCTAGGTATACAAGGTATACGTTAAGTTACGTACCTAGTAGGTACCTGTAGCCTTGGACATTTTCCATGGGTTTAAAAAAGTGTCAATAACTCAAAAACGTATACCCGATTTCCATCACAAATGAAACAAAACGCAAATGGACAAAGGCAAACATTTCCGTTGACTTTGAAAGAGAAAACAATTGCGTCTATTTCTTATCGTAGGTCCGGTTAATAATTAAGTGTCTACAGATTATCACGTGTATAACTAGGTACAGAGAACATCTTAAAATTTGTGCCTAATCCATGTTCGGTACCTTTCTTAAGGTTAAGAAAAGGTGTTTTCTCAATCGTATGTTCGCACTTACTAAGATTTTCTGATACAGATTTGGTTCCTTGAATCATTAATGTCTGATCCGCAAAAGGTTGCCTACAGGCCCCTGGTACTGAACTTTAACCCAACGTTTAAATGTTGTTGGCAGCTGATTCTCAACCATACCTTCAGAGTTCATTTTGTTTGTACAAACATAGCTGTCATAGTAGGTACAATTGCTACAAAGCTTTATTACTGGTTTTCAAACATTTGGTCAAATAAACGTTTTGTCCAAACTTAGAATATCTGAGTAGCGTTAGTAATGAAATAAAACAAGTTTGAACCTTTAACCAACATTTTGTGTTGCGATGTTATACGTAGTTTTAGTGGTTTTGATCATGTAATTTACTTTAATAATGATTATGTTTACTTACTCGCAAACAAGTGTATAGTAGTTGAAGTTTTATCAGTAAGTATCTTTAATTTCTAACGCTGTAATTTGTCAGATGAGAGAAAGAAGCTGTAATACTGCCTTAAGCGTGCCATCACCCTCGGTACATACTACAGTGTAATGATGTATTTTTGGAGACATGCAACGTAAATAGTGATAACATCACTGTGCCCTATATAGGCTGGTGATATTCAGGTAGTTTTCTTTGCGTTTGGTGGGAACCGGTGTGTGAAAGCGAGGATAACGAGGGTTATATAGAGAAGGGATATATCTATCAACCTAAATGTGGTTGAGAATTATTGGAAAAGGTGATGAACCTACACGACCTAATTATATAATACCAGCCCTTTTAATGTCCCACTGTTGGGCACGGGCTTCCCCTCAATGCGAGGGGGATTAGGCCATAGTCCACCACGCTGGCCCAGTGCGGGTTGGCGGACTTCACACGTCTTTCGAGGGATTCTCTCAGAAATGCAGGTTTCCTCGCGATGTTTTTCTTCATCGTTTAGCAAGTGATAATCATGGTTGAAAATTAGATTCGCACATAAAATCCAGAAATCCCAGAGGTGCGAGCCGGGGTTTGAACCTGCGATCCTCGTTACCGAGGCAAGCATTCTACCAACTTGGCTATCACTGCTTCTTCACGCCCTAATTGATGTAATGGAATAATGTATCAAATATGATTAGTTTTCGTTTGTCCAGTAATCGTTAATACCTTTGCAATTTATATACGTATAATTATGTTACTCTCTTCCTGAAATGAATGTCTTTGTTACCCGTTATTTGGGAAAGGGTAAACCCTTAGGAGCCCTCAACCGTTCCCTCTTACTGATATTTTTCAGGTCTAACTTGGACACCTTAACGGTTTATGCCGATCAAATAACACATCGCGACGTTCCACAAATGAAAAAATAACAGCTCCAAGCAATTAATGAATAATTGTAGTTTAGTTGAGTGGATCGGTGTTGACTGTACATAGTTGAGGCGGCAGCGAAGCATCGGCAATATGGCGTATCGTCACGTACGCCCATTCCCGCCGACATTCATATGATTTCTTAATAAAGTGCGACCCGGCCTGGAGCCAAGCGCCCATATCAATAAGAGCGGAGGGAATTTAATGAAATTCCCTTTAAGAATTCCTCGCTGGCTCCTAGGTGGGTACATTCCGTATTTCCACGTTATATCGTGCCCTTATTTCTCTTAATTGGTCGCAAATATTTTATTTTGTGCGCTCGCTCATCCGCGGAATTTGTTTTATGACAGGCAAGTGTTCGGGGAGTTAATTTTAAGTGAGGCATCTTATTGTTGTGTTAGGGAGGGAATAATCCCACACGACAATAAATTCAACAATCGGATTGGAGCGTATTTCCAACTGTTGATAGGCGTTACCGCTCTTCTAATAATTTATTAGACGCACGTTTTTAGGGTTCCGTTGTGACCATGAGAAATCCATATTATAATATCGTCCAGTCCATCCGCGCAACAGGCTGACACAAGCGTCACAAATGTTATTTTTAACTAAGTATGCGTAATTAGAAAAATGTTCAACTGTCTTTAGTAAATTAAACGCGCATAAGTTATAGAAGAATAACTGCGTAAATTACCACTAAACCCTACACTACGCGTAGCCTAATATGCACTTGTCCTGTTTTATTTTCCATGATAAAAATTTTGAAATGATAGAATCGAACATTTAAAAAATAATTTGAGCTCTATGATACTTACTTCAGGGTGCTCCCATCAAATACCTTTGAACCGTCAAAGAAAGTAATTACGATAATGTCGTCAGCGGTATCAGTGACCTATTCATATTAAATCGATTTTCAATTCGAATGAGAAGATTCGATTAGGTGCGATTGTCACCTAAGTCGATGTGGAGAGGCAGGTGATAGATATGTATTGTCGCTTCGGAGTCAGCACGTGGCAGTAATCTTCCAATAAGTTATGAGATGCTGAGAAAAGTGACTAGGTATACTTATTTATTTGTGAATAGTATTTTGTTAATAATAAAATGATCTTTATTGCAATTAGGTAAAATTGTAATTCTACTTGTTATTTCTCGGTCCCTTAATGTTGAGGATAGAAATTATTTCGGATATATATCTCTAAAAGCTACGTTCATATGCATGTACTGTCTTATATAACTTGCCACCAACAGCGTTTATAATAGAAATCGACATTGTCAACAATTATAATCCTACTGTAAATTTTCATAGAAATTAGTATAGAATTAACATACCTAGAGAGTTGATAATTCCTTGCAATATTGTCCATTCACCTATAATTGATTTACACAGGTACATTAGAGTAGAAGGTACTTTTCGTGCTTAATCATAATTATGACAAGCCGCTACTATTGAAAAGATACTTACAATAAAAGCAATTTAAACAGGAATAATGTTCAAACAGAAACATGATACGTAGAGAGGGTTCGGGATTCATTTTCCTTGTAATGTTTTTTCGGAATAAAAAAACAGGCCACAAAGTGACGGCATGGCGGATTTGCACTAAACTTGGAGTTGTTATTTTTCCTATTCTCAGTATTTTTTTCACTATAAAAACGTTTGGAAAGATTCGCTCAACTAACAAGATGATTCTCTAATCCTTATAAAGTTATATTTGTGCTATTAGCATTTCTTATTTCATAAAACCACTAGGTATACTAAAGTAAATCTGTATTAGCAGGAACTCCTAATGTAATTGTATTATTAAAAAAAACATTTTGTCATTGTTATTCTTAATTATAGAATCTGTGGTGCGAGCGGAACCGAATACGCACTTAAGTTATTGAAACGAAACGAAACTACGTAAGAAGATTGTGGTTGAAGTGATTTTCCATTTCATTCTGCGTTGATTCAATTGCGGTAGGTTACCTTCACTGCATTTTCTGAGAACATTTACCATAGTAATGTATATATTTTTTTACATTATCAAAAAGAAGAGATTTCAACATACAAAAATCCCACCGCCTTTTTAAAAAAAGCTGTTATTTTGACCCGAAAATTTTCGATGAAAATGATGTATAAGATAAAAATAAAAAACCATAAACTTGGTTATTTTAATTTTTCACATAAATTTTGAGGTTATGTGAAAAAGTGCAGTTACAAAAGTTGTAGATTTTTTTTATTATCTACAACTTTGATTTTTATTTTTTTCCATAGGAGATAAACCGTTTTTTACCCTTAAAAACTCACCCCCATCCACTTCCCGACCTCAGATCACCCGTAAATATATATTTACGGGCGATAATATATATTTTTCCTTTAATTTTTGCTACATTCTCTTCCTTTTCCTACTATTTTTTTTTTCACATTTTACCATTTTCAAAGGCTTCAGCCCTGGTCTAGTATCACTAATATAAAAAAAGTCTTCATTTGGTGCACAAACACGCGTCGCCGTCAGACTCGGGCCCCATTATTTTTAATTACAAGAAAGTTTCATTCGGCTTAGAGAGTCGCGTGGAATTTCCCTGTCCACGTGTCAAAGTAAACTGTTTCCGTTACGGGCCTTACAAATGGGAGAGAATGTTTTATGTTTTAACATTATCGACTAATTCAATGAGTGTCAATCGTGCAACGAGCTTTCGAGTGGGTACATACATAATCAAACACCATTAACACAAGTATTTTAGGTACATAAATAAACATGATCAGTATGACCTTTTTATTATAATTAAATTAAAAAATGTCCTGCTTAGCGCAGTTTGTAGTGACCCTGCTTTCTGTGCCAAGGGTACCGGGTTCGAATTCTGGTAGTGACAAACTTTTGCTATGTGTGGGACCGTATAGTTTGGTGTGTTCGTCTGGCGATATTTATATATTTCTTAAAAAAACTCCTCACTGCGCAAAAATGCACTGTAAAATTTCTAATGACCGTCCAATTCCGTATGAGTCTTAAGCAGTCTTAACATTTCCGTAAGATTCAGCCACCTTTCCACACAAAGCGATATCGCCACCACTGGCATTTCCACGTCCTACCATCCACTAAACGCCGACGTTACGCTTTAATATGCCATAATATTACGGCTATAAAGACGTGAGTTGCCTGCACACCGGTCAGATGATATCATTAAGTGCGATTGTACAAATTGAGCGAAGTTATGACGCGGCATGAGGATCGCGGAAGCACCCTCGCGGATCTTGAGTTTGTGAGGGCAACTTGGCAGTCATCGCGATAATAAATGATCTTGTTGAAACGTTATCCCCAAATATAGGAGGTCGTTGGCTTACTGGAATAATGGAAGCTGGTACAATTAGCATAACGGCCTTATTATTCCGGCTAAATATGTATTTGGTTACAATCGCTTTGGGGCGGAGTTGATGAGATGACTTAAAACTGTCAACCGCAGTTGCGCACGCGAATTTTCCTTTTCCTCTGATCTCCCTAAGGCCTGTTGCAATCCCCATTTTTTTAGCGCCAGTTAAATTTCGTAGTTCAAGGTACATTCTTTTTTGTTTATTGGTCTTGGTCGGCACGCACCCCTGTTACTCCAAGCTCGGAATTATAAGTTGTGTTAAATAAATTTGCCGAACTTTGACCCTCGGCGTGTCCTTACAAAACGCTAATTGTCTTCAAGCCTGCAACGATTTTTTATTTATATATATAACTAGCTGTTACCCGCGACTTCGGCCGCGTGGTATTAATTGTAAAAAATGTTGTTTTGGTATATGTACCGTGTATACATCCAAATGCACTTAGTAAAAAGCGGTTATTTTAATATTACAAACAGACACTCCAATTTTATTTATTTGTATAGATAGGATTTGAAAGGAAATCATCTGCTTTCCTTGATTGCAAAGGCGGAGACAAAACATATTGAGTAAGCAGACTGATACATTAACATATACTTTTACTTTTACAATAGGACAAAGCTTTGTCTGGTTCTACTGATAGTTTGTATATTATGGAGTCAATTAAGAATTTGCACACGCGATGTATTTCTCCTTATGTGTGGGTGAAATTGGGCGGCGATGTATTGGGAAACTAAGCACCGTTGAGGAAGGCATAATTCAAACGTGCAATTCATGCAACGATTTAACTCGACCGCGAAATATAAATCGTCCTTTTGTGCATTCACTGTTGCATAGTTATTTACTAACTCTGTATGGCTTAGTATTCTATATAGTTGCCAGTTAGTATCAGTTTTCGCAATATCGATACTCGTTTATTTTGTTGATGGAGCCTTAGTCAAGTTACAAAACTTCAAATCGTCTAACTTATACGGAGAGAGGAATATTTACGGAAGAAGAATCTCAAAGCGTTTTGTTCTAAAATAAAATCCTCCATAACCTAAGTTTTTTATTTAATATCCCATCCCCTTTGTACATTTTAGGGCCATGTTTAATAAATCATATTAAAATTTGTTACGTCTTTCATAAAAACTGCGTATTTTTCACAGGCTCTTTTGCAACTTTTATTTATCTCGCAAAGTTATCTTCTAGGTACGTGTTTCGGGTTCTGCAGGTGCTTAAGAAGTATGATAAGGAAAGATATTTTTTTTCGTCATGACTAATGAGGCCAATTAGTTTACAGTGTTTCTTTTGTAGCCACAGACTATTAATATGCTACTACGTATGGAATAGTTGTTAATGAGAATGATATAAGCTTTTTGATGACACTGAATATAATTTTGCATTATTTCTTTTATTTTACACTCCTGTTTTTAATATATATATAAAGGTTTGAAGTTTACTATCAATAATATGTATAATATTATATAAGGTTTAACAATAATAGTGTAAAAAAATCATAGGTTAACAAGTAGGTAATGATCACGTTTATGTATAAAATATTATGTATATACAGTGATTGATTATTCTGTGAGAAAGCAAGCCAGTACAGTTTCACCGCGGACTTAGTACGTAGGTTAATTTTTTAATTTAAAATAATTTTTTTTTCATTAATGCGAACTTTATAGCCTACCAAGCCTTATATAATTTGATGGATCTGAAGGGAATTAGGTAACCTAACTCATTAGAAAAATTTCGCCGTTAACTAATTAAGGTTAGGTTAGTGTGTACTGCATAAGTAAGTATAACGTTCAACACATAATTGACTTATCGGCCGAGAACTGACGGTAATCTGTGTCGCTTAACGTCAAATGTCAGCATTCTTGACTGTTTTAGGTCATAACTTTTCGGGTATTCATAGTTTAGATAAACGGTTCAAAAGCTCAAAGCGGCTGACGTGAGCACTGAGATTAGGCAAGGTAAAGTTTCAACAAATCTGGGTCGAGGTACGTGTAGGTCCTGTATAACTTAAAATGTAGGTACCTGTACTCATTTGTAGCCTTATTTGTATGCTAAGCCTGTAACGTCGTTAGATAAGTAGGTACGGTACCTACGTATTAAAGTTCGAATGTCAAGTGTATGTCGATATCCTTAAATAGTAATATCGAGGTAAGCATTAATGTTGTCTTGATGGCAGTCAGCAGGGGGCCTATTACAAACTCTTCTTCCTGTGTTTAATTTTTTTGGCAACTTTTTAATTTTAAATCAATAATACATTAGTAGGTTGTTATCCTATATTGATTTCTTATAATTACGCATTGAAATAAAACGAATTTTAAGGATTTTAGCGCGTTTATTTTATGTTTTTACGTTTCCGACGTTTCGGCTGCTTTACAGCAACCATGGTCACGGGAGGGCGGTGTCCTTAAAATTAGTTTTATTTCAAGGTAATTATCCTAATACATAAATTTCCATTGTTTCCAAACCTTGTGGGTTAAAATTACAATACAGAACGAGACCAAGTACTATCTAGCGGCAGCTTATGTCGTTAACATGATACAGAAGACAGGTGAAATGAATTGCTAGGAAAAAAGAGTTCGCAATACACCCCCTGGTTAGGAATGATAGACAAACATAAAATAATGTATATGTCTATAATCTATCCAACCAATTCAGCCAGTGACACATTGGACTAGAAACTTATATGTCTATAATCTATCCAACCAATTCAGCCAGTGACACATTGGACTAGAAACTTATATGTCTATAATCTATCCAACCAATTCAGCCAGTGACACATTGGACTAGAAACAGGCCTAGATATAACACGAAGCCATATAATATGCTACAATAAAAAAAAAATATTAGGTATGAAGAAGCCCTAACTTCGAATGAAAAATATTTTTTTCATAAAAGTATTTAATTAAACAGCCTTCAAATTTGAGTTTTTGTTAGCCTTTTATTAAAAAAATACCATCAACAATAACTGATTGTGAGGTTTCAGTTGTGATTGAAAACGGATACACACAGTCATGAACTCTGAAATTCAGATGGATACATGTTAATTTGTTGTGAAATAAATTGATATCATACTAGGGGAAAATATTTTCAATAAAGTGAATATATTGTATACGGATTGTTCTGTATAGTTGATCGGAATGATTGATCACGAGGGGGTACGTATAATGAGGGATCTAAGTCAGGGAGGGGAGGGGAAGGGAGGGTCAATGATCGATGCGCGTTCCGAGCGCTCCCCAATTATCATAATCCGGGACCGTGTTGGTAGAAAAGTCAAACGTTTTCTCAACAAACGTTGTCGCAACTGAAATAAGCAATAGACATTTCAGTGTTTGAAATGTTCGGTACATTGGGGGCAGTGAGATTCGCAAACTACAAATTAATTACCAAGATAGTGCTGCTAGTATTTGTCACAGAAACTACGGCTTTGCCTATAATTTATTAGGTTTCATTTTGAACAAACAGATTTGGGATTTGGTCTTGTAGTTCTTTTATCACTGTGGAAAAATATTTTTTGTGACCGATTCTTAGTGTAAGTAAATAGTTCTGTTTAATCTAAGCGCGGCTACAAACAGCGCAATTGCGTACACATATATAGGTATTATTAAATATATATCGCCAGACAAACACACCAATTACACGGTCCCACACTAAGCAACGCTTGTATAATGGGTACCGTACAAATGACTGGGGGCGAACTCAGTATATAATACTTATATAGATATTAAACATCTATGACTCGGGTACAAACATTCGTGCTCATCACACAAAGATTGTTCCCTACTAGGATTCGAACCCGGGACCATGGGCACAGAAAGCAGGGTCACTACCAACTGCGCTAAACAGGTAGTCATATAGATGTGGAATTAGCAAAAATAGGACATTTGGCGCAGCAGTCTGGCTCCAATGTTCGGGACACTCGCGACACGAGCCCGCTGCTTCCCATTCCCATTCCCAATAAATTTATTAGAACGTTGGAAGTATTTTTGCCAATTCACGTTCCAGTTATAGAAATAAGGATGTTGTGAAACTAGCTGCATCATGTTGGTTTGCTCTCGTTTTTATAAGTTCTATGTCGACTCAGACGATAGCTTGGTCTAGTGGTTTGAGCATAGGCCGGTCGGGTCACTGCACCGGGTAGTTGCGAGTTTGATTGCCGCCTGGGCAAATTTCAGAAACGATCTTTCGTAATTTACCCTGATCTGGGTGTTACTGGGAACGCTCCCAGTCCATTTTTCGGTACCTATAATACAAGCGTAGCTTAGTTTGGGGCCACATAGTTGGTGAGTTCGTCTGGCGATATTTATATTTATGGCGATATTTATTACAGAGGGTAAAGTTCATTGTACACTCGGAGTGTTAGCGAAGGGAATCAATTACAATTGAATGAAAACTTTACTCCTTTTGATATAAGGGCGCGAGACCAGTAGGATTTTATTTCGTTACACCAATTATAGCCGTACATCAAAGTAGGTAAAGTTGATTTTCAATTTTTATCGAATTAGTCGCTTCGCGGCCACTCCGTCGGTGTGCGAAAGCCCTGAGGCGGTTAACTCGTGTATTTCAATTTGTATGAAACAAGCAAATTGGACAATACTATCATGGTCGGAGAGCTGAAATACATCAATAATTAGGCGTTTCCACAAATATTTGTACCCCGTACCTTGATATTGTTAACGTTATATAAATCAACTACCAAAAGTCGCTCAACATACCTACTTCGAGCAACAATGATTATTGAACAAAACGAACATGACTATTATGACACTAGGACGTCAACCACCTCAGTCTTCATGTGACCATGGTTGCTGTAAAGCAGCCGAAACGTCGGGAAGGTAAAAACAAAAAATAAACGCGATAAAATCCTTAAAAAATGTTTTATTTCAATGACTATTGTGATCAAAACTTCTTATCACATGAGAAATGTTTTATAATTATCTCTTTTTAAAGCTACCCAAGATGTCAGGATTGCTTCTTTTAAAAATATCTACAATATACAAACAAACCCTCATACCGAGATTTCATACATGTCCATAGATCCAAACAGGATTTCTTTTATTCATTGGGGACTTACCATTACAATAGAGCATGAATTTTTCGAACGTGTTTTACATTCTACTACGTTGTTTGTAAGACCAATTCAATATTTTACCAGAGCAACGTTGTAGATATAATGCAATGGACTTTAACCCAGTTGGGAACTTTGTGTATTGTACCATCGTACTACTACTGTTACTAACTTAAAGTGTACTTTGTGTGGGCTACAACTATGTAATATGCATCGAAGTACAACTACCTACCAGCGGTCCCAATCTAACGAAGAAACACCGCAAGCTAAAGTGTTATAATAGGCTTAGCAACTCCATTGCTATATAGCCTCATTTAGACCGCGGTACAATATGCACACGACTAAACACACGTTCACAGTTTTATACGTATTTAGTTTAATGTTGCTTTACTCCTATTTTAGTTTGACGCCATCGATGGTGAACACTGTAGATGTCAAATTTCCTCAAAAAAAAACTCACATGTTTCCATCAGCTCTCTATTTCAAATGTTTGTTTCACAATTTTCCATCATTCGATATTAATATAGTGAAAGAAGAATGATTGGGAAATATTTTTGATTATCGTAGAAATTTCAGAAAAACCGAAATTCCAACATCTTTTTCTATAATTTATAGTTTGTCCCAACAGCTACAGCGGACCTTTATAAGCCATCTTTTGTCGTAAACTTGTGTTTGGGTGTTGGTATGTTAATCATTTATACCCCAAAGACAACTTCTACTGACAAGTTTGTACTGAGTTTCGATCGAAATCAATCCTTGACGCTTGAACTTTCATCGAGCAGTTCTAATTAACGTTTCAATAGCGTTTAGATTCCCTCCAAAGGTTGATAAGAAAATCTAATGTGATAATATACTGCCGTCGACTGATACTATCCTTCCTAAGTTAAAATACTGTTATCTACTGTAGTCGCTCTGACATGACATTGATCGCAATCTAACATTTTTTTTACGTCACAATTGTTACATTGTGATAGATAGATTTCGTCATACCAAACGACGCGATTTTATAAGGATTCTATTGCTACAGGTTTTAATTAACATTTCATGGAATTACATAAAAAAAAAACTACAACCAAATTGAGAACCTCCTCTTTTTTGAAATCGGTTAAAAAGGACTGATGACAGGCTTGTATAAATGAGGGCCTATTATTATTCGGATTCTGATGTTTCAATAAATATGTATAATATAATTGTTGAGCCTTTTAGTATATAATGTTAATTAAATAAATTAAATTATTTAACGAGAAGTAGTGCTTTTACTTAATTAAGTTCGTATGTGGTGATAATAATTATCCTGGTATAAGTATATGAAATTGAACAATCCTTTGACGAATAATGGGTTTCATAATTATAAAATCTATTGTCTTTAATAGTATTATCAAAACCCACATTAAATATTATTGTGATAAATATATCTACTGACTAGTTGATTCATTACAGTTGAAACTCTTTAGGGTAATTTGAGTATTCCTCATGGAGACCGCAGACGGTTTTGTAAACGAAAAATTAGAATTTAATTATTTACTAACCCGCCGTTGCCCTCCACTGTAAGGGTTGAGTTAAAAAAGCCTTTCGTAGCGGGCATTAAGATGCAAAGAGAATCATACATGCGAAACATGACTCCGTGAAGAGTCGCAGTGAGTGGTAGGAATTTGGTTTTTATTAAGGTACATCATTTTGATTGGATAAAGCCGCGAGTTGATAAGGATGCATGCGTACGGACACATGGGAAATTTATTTAAAATCCACGCATCCGTGCGTAGCGTGATCGTGCATTGCTACGACATCTTGATGCAATGTGAAAATGCGTAGCTGCGTAGCTCACTGTGCGTAGCAATTGAGTATTCTCAGAGTTGCAACGGACATTGTACAAAACGTTTGCTTAGTTATCTAATACGTTCCAGACCAAATACGAACAACTAATCCGAACCAAATACGTTCAGCATAACGGCCCGATAGGAACCGATTCGTTTTTGTACCTAGGGTCCCGGGTTTGAGTCCCGGTAAGCGCAAATTTAATACTTCATTATATATAAGTAATTAATGTACTGGAATCGCCCGAAATCTACGCTGCGGTACTCATAATACAAGCATTGCTTAGTTTGAGACCGTACAGCTGGTTCATCTGGCATTATATATTTATTTATGATTATATATTATGGATTACCATCTCACACCCGAATTACTCATGATTGATTACACCGAAATAATTATGATCTGTCAAGCGTCCACACGAGGTCGTATAAACAATAGTTACGATTTGTTAGCGCCCGTCGGTCCCCTCCTTGGGTCACAAAGGCTGGAGTTAAATGGCCCGTCTGGGAGCCGTGACGTGTGCGGTCATACGAGAATTGTTGTGTTCAGATGTGAAACATCTTACATAGATGCTGTCAGCATTAAATATGGGTCTTGCGATTCTAGATTTGTATTTTAGGATATGCTAATGGTATAAACAATATATTTTTTATTAAATTTTAATACGTCACTCGGCACGTCATATGCTAGGAATGGTTAGTCGATAAAACTCGAAAAATATGGTATATTATCTATTTTATGCCATTTTAAATGTTCACGTAAAAGACGTGTAATGATAAATGTAATTTATGTGTCTATTAACACATAAATTACATTTATCATAGGTGAGTAAGTATATGAGAATGAGATTTACGTAAAACCATTTGATATTAAACTGTTTTAATGTCTCAATTTAAAAAAAGAATAGGTAGATTTGCATATAAAATAATCCACATAAACTACATGAGCGATTAAGTAAATCGTTTTAACGTTCAATTTGCCCGTTAGATTAGAAAACTTGAAGAAAATTATTCGAGAATGGAGGATCAATGTTTAAATTTTCAAGTACCCATCCTTCGGTATTATCAGATCATTTCGCAGATTTAACGTTACTAAAATGGGTTTAATACTTCTAAAGTTAGATACGATATTATGCTTTCAATATCTAAGTATGATGTCGTTACATTTCATATCAAATTTATTTTGCTAAATTTTCAAAATGACTCTTAATAGCGCTATAGAGTGCTTGTAATGTTCAGAATCACGTTATATTTTAAAGAGCAATTCAAGTGTATTATAATTTAGTTTCAATATTGGAAGACAGAGCAAGGCCCTAGTAATTCAATCGCTTTAATAAAAATTGTAGGCAGCTACCCGTGTCTAGTATAAGTAAGTACCTACACGGTACCATGCCGCTCGCAAGCCCTGCGCGATGGGTCACTGCGCAGGCGCGAACTCGTGTGGCGCTCGCGCGACCTAACCTTACCTACGTGACGCGCCGGATAGCGCCAGTAAGAAAAAGCCTATCACCGCGCGTACACGCCCTTCGTCCTATAAGTTGTTTTAGTAATAAGATTGTGCAAATACATAAACAATTGAGAAATAACGAGCATCGGTGTATTTAATTTATAAATATTTATATCATAAACATTATACAAGAGTGAACGATCGTCCTACAAAATGCTATATTAATTGTCTTCAATCATAGGATTATTTCGACGAAATGTTGCTAACATTAACCAAGTACAAAAGCCCACTTGCTTTGGGCATCACGTTTTAATTATTTCTCCTTACCTCTTCTGTTTAATCATGTTTTCTGTTTCATAAAATTAATTAGTCTAACTCATGGAAAATATAATGAAGGTGGCCGTAATGCAAACTCGAGGCGACGTTCTTTTTATTTATTTTTTAGAAAATACATGGTATATAGGAAACTATTCGGCCATACAGTTTGCATGCGAGGCACCGCATTCAGTTTCATATGAGATGCTTTACAGCAATACGTAAGCGGCAACCTCATTTTGTCTCATCTGCCGTCGACTGAGATGAAAAAACTGCACGATTAGATTTTTTTTTAATGTTTACCTACTGCGGAAGATGTATAAGCCTTTCGCGAGATGTGTACTGAATAAATTAATAACGTTTAGTTGTATTTTCATATGAATTCAGATGAATTTTGTTATTTATATTACTGAATGCTCAGTGCGTTCTATCAACATGTGGTCAGTTTTACAGCAATGCGAATATATGAGCCGTTATAGTACACTATCGATTCACCTTGAGCAAGATGTTTTATAGATCTCCGTAGATTTATGGGTTACCATTTAACCCAGTCATGGAAGTCTATCATTTCTAAAATATAATAGATTGTAGTTTCCCAGAATGCGTTCCCAGGCCGTAGGTGGTTTAAAATAGGTTGAACGGTACATGTTATTTTTAGTTTTCTGGAACAATATAATTCTTAGACATCACGCGTGGGTGGCGACATCTGATGCTTTGTTACCATTGCCAACGTTTACGTGGGATGCGGTTTAGTGATGATTTGACTTATGTCTGTTTTTAAAGTTTATTTCTATCTATAGGTATTTAGATGTTGTTTGGGTAGGATTTAAATGTAGAATTCGGCTTTATTTGGTGTTTTTGTCCGTTCGTCTGTTTGAATTTAGATTTTATAAAACTGGCATGGTCAATATGTAAGATACCTACTTTTTATCCTGAGAAATGAATTGATTTTTGCGTCAAAATTAAGCCTTAAAACGAGAGTCCGCACGTACAAAGTTGCGTGAGAAAATGTTGAAGCTAGCTATGATGGTCGAATAATTTTGTGACTATCAGATCAGTTTTTTTACTTGCAGTACTTTCTAAAGTATGCACTGCATATACCTACCAATAACAATTGCATATATATCTATGTCTATAACACAATATCGAATAAATTTTCGGTATCCTGAAAACGTTTGCAATAACTATTGCAATTCGACCAATAATAGCCCCTACGTTGATATTATTATTTGCTTCGAGAACATTCTGGCGTTGGGGCCTAAATAAATAAGAAACCTTATTGGATATTGAAGAATAAAGGTAGGTAAAGGTACGAGGTGTCCTTATGAGTTCACTGACTAATGACTTTAGGTACGTAGGCTTTGGTAAATATAATAGTAAGACAAGTACATATCTGCTAAGGTCGTCTGGCCGGTCCTTAATTATATGTCTCGCTGGTGACTTGAAAAAAAATAATTGGTTGGCTCAGGGCTGGCTGTATTCACTTTGAAAAGTAATATTATGTAGGATTTAGAGTAGTATGTAATGTAACCTTATCGTTATGTTTTTAGCGGAAAAGGGAAGATCTTCCAGCCAGGGTGGTATGCCTGGCGGGGCGGCCGCTATGCCCCGACGGTTATTGTCGAGATCTTGTATACATGTTACGTGCTCCGAAAACTCTCATAGCGCGATTCAGGATTGTATTGCTATTGTTATGAATGCGTCTGCAGCACTATATGTGTAGCTTGTGGCGAGGTTGAAGAGGTAGCTACATGTTGTTATTACTTAGGCTGAGTAAAATTAGGCATATTAACGATAGGCTTTTTTACTTTCTGTACGGTCAAGGCAAATATGGTCGAAAAACTTATAGGTTTTTCATGAGGCCATGTAAATTTCACGAAGTCATAGTTGGGGACTATGCACCGACGCCCTGGCATTGAGGGGGAGTGAACCTGGTACTGGCAATAGACCCGTCCCTACATAGGTACCTATGAGTCATTGGTAGCAAATGTTTTGTTGAAACAATTAGGCCTTGTCCGTTCCAAATTGGATTCGTTAAAGTAACAGGTAAAACTCCATGTAGTTCCTCTCTTTGCCACATAAGGTCCAAAATGCGACGGAACGAAAATTAATCTGTCCGTTTCAAATCGGACAATTGTATTGGGGGTACACAGGAAATTATTTGTAGGAAGGGATCTTTAGTCACGTGCCTCGAGGCCCTTCGTTTTATACAATACGATAACGGCACAATTGAATTTATTACCCACTGCGAAATATCTGTAGGGAGACGATTATGTCGAATAGACAAAAAAATAAAATCATTTTGTGTCATCAGATTTATTTTATGGTATTCATGTTATTATTACTATGTAGTTAGAGGTTTTTTTACGGTTCTGTTTGTGTATTTTTTTTTGTATATTTATAAACTCCCGCTGCAAAGCAACGATGAATATTAATTAAAGTACGTATTATTTAACAATCTGTTATTAAGTAATTATATTCGTTAAGTGAACCCCGGGTTAAAATACTAACACTAGAATTTTTCTTTTTCCATTGTTATTAAATAAAAAATATTGTTTTACCTGTTATTCAAGACAAGCCCGCTGAGTTTCTTGCCGGATCTTCTCAGTTGAGGTCGCGTTCCGATCCGGTTGTAAAATTAAGAAAAAAAATATGTAATGACAATTTGTGAGTGCCCCCGAAGGCCTATACGAAATAAATGATTTGACTTTGATTCAACTACAATATTACTATTCGGTTGCCTAAATTAATTATTTTGCGTGAGTAATGCTCCGCTCCACACTTCGCAAATGTCAATGTGATACTGAACAAGGTGTGGTTCCGGAACCTCAGTTCAGTGGAACACAGTGATTGTTTCGTGCGTTCAATCTAGTACCTAGTAATGTACTACGTTCTAGGTACAACCGATATCGTAGGTTTTCGCAAACAAAATCTGTCGAAAGTGCCATTTACTATGCCGCAACATTGCCATTCCGTTGCTATTCGATTATGAGTTGATTCTGTTAGCAAACATGGAGCCAGGTGGACTTGACCCTCATTAAATAATTTAGTTCCATCATTAATTAGCTGCTCTCATCATTCCAGTAATATCTCCGTGTGGAGTATGCTGCCCGGGATATGAAATGTCGGGGCTATCTGTAAACACTGAATCAGGCTAGTTTATAGAGGCAATAGAGGGCGCTGGGAGCGTTGCTTTATTACACTCGTTACAAATCTGGATTATCCCACAATCCGTAATATTATAGCATTACTAGGTGTGCGTAGATACCTCGGTCTTTTTTCAAAGTACCTTATTCCTTTTATCTATGTAGATGTGCATGATAAATATCTAAATGGGGAAGCCCTCGCGCAATTGAAAGAGCGAGCGAGCTAGCCTTGGTGCGAATTGTTCGCTTATACACATCGTATAAGAATTTCAATCCCAGATATGTTAGTCGAAACTCGAAGCCCACTTAGACCAAGTAGGTACATAACAGCAAAAAAAATACACGTGTTGAATTGAGAACCTCCTCCTTTTTTGTAGGTTAAATAGAACATTTATGACAGTAGTGTGACATTAATCTTTGAGCAGGAAAAAGTATAAGCATTTAGAACTACCAGGAAAAAGCGAAGTTGTAAAAGTAGGACCCAAACCTTCATTCCGATATGTCACTCGGATTTTACCCCGGCCAAGTCCCGTTGACCCTAATGTTATCTGACCGCCAGTGGTGATCTATAGGTCAATGCCCTATAGATGTGAATGTTTACTTTAAAACAAAACAGTTATAGTTAAACAGCAGATGGCCTTTTGTATTTTAATAGGTAACAGCATACTTGTTATAAAGGCTAGATATATTTGTAAGTTCGATGGTAAGTCGTAAATGGATTTTGTGTTATTAAGTATTGCTAACAGAGTTTACAATGTAAAACAAACAGACATAAATTGTTATAGAAAAAATATGAATGATCTTATGGATAAATTGAACTCTAATGATAATAGTAATAGGGACGCAGGATGGAACTACTATCTGTTTCATACGTCCCGGCTTATAGAAGAAAGTAAGATTGGTCTCTGACGAAGGTACAGTGATTATGCTTTTGATTAGTTCCAAAGAAAATATTGTGTTGTACTCTCAAAATGTTAAATCGGGAAAGTAGTTCATGTCTTTAGTGCCACTCGCAAGATTAAGATAAATCGATTGAAGTAAGAATCGTCAATATCGGCCCAGGCGTTTGGTCTATAGAGCGCCACAAAGGAACAAACATACATACATAGGCTGATAAACACATTGCCATCGTTTGCGTCGCGCAGTCGGGTAAATATAGGTACTATAAGTGTCAATAATTTACCGCCATACCGCCATAATTATATTTTGGGAAAAGTCAAAGTCAAGTCAAAGTCAAATCATTTATTTCGTATAGGCCTACGGGGGCACTTACAAATTACGAGTTAGAAAGTTACATTCACTAGCTGCATGGTAAATTGTAAATCAAGAGCCAAACCAAAGACAAAAGCTAGTCTTTCATACTTTCATAATATATTTCATGATTCCCTAAGCCACAGGATCCGACAGGAACCTTAAATGTCTGATGGATCAGAACCATTTTATTTTACTAATTGTCAGGAGTTCTGTTAGGTGTAACAAACCGGAATCATTCAAACATTTTCATTTGTTCTGAAACTATTAACCGGTTCAAAATTTTAATCTCTGTACAATATCCGGTTAGGATTCTCGCCCTTTAATACTCTTAGAGTAACCAGACAATGGATATGATTCATCTCGTTGCAGCGCCGACGCAATGAGTCATAACAAGTCCGTGAATACAATTCGCACATCGCTCGTAGATTTTCCATGTGATATTTAATTTAGATAGCAAGGTATTTATTATAGGTATAATATTGCGCTATTTTATAGCGCAATATTAACGTATAATTGCGCCATGATCGGGGTTTTAAAGCCTGCATATACTTCACCTATTGTAACAAGGAAATAGCCGCTATAATAATTACAAGTCAGACGTCGATGTAACGTAACAGGAAATTGTAAAGGAAAATACTTATAGATACTATACTAGCTGTCCCGGCAAACTTTGTACCAGCTCAGAATCATCAGTATGACAAAATTAATTATCTATACTATTTATTTTTGATAATTAAATTAAAAAAATCAACGACCATAACGATCGGCCTACCTGTTCTCGAGTTATAAATGGTGTAACTAACACGATTTTTTTTAGTAGGTATATATTTACATATATTGAGAAAGATGTACTTGAGCTGATTCATATTACAAACCGTAGGCAGCCTATATAAAATGATTGGATGTATCTCTTGTATTTTTCAGACATGTTTGTCATCCTCTGAAATGCCTACAACTACTGTCTCTATCATAGAGCGCCGATATTTTGTTCGCCGATTCATATGGAACCTTTATACATAATATGCTTGGGTAATATTAACCATCTTTTTGAATTGTCGGGAATTCAACAATACCTGGGATTTGCACAGATATATCGATCCTATTATTCGATGCCTGAATGATATCAAATGTTAAAATATTGTATGTCTGATCTATTTAAAACTCCTTTCAACACCCACTTCGATCTGTATTCCCTATTTGAAGAATACTAGTTCTATTGCTAAATCCATAAATAAACTCATTGTAACTAGAATAATCATTCGCATTTGAAAAGTATTTTATTGAAATAAACTGAATTTTAAATGTATTACTCAGTTACTGATGATTTTTTTAAGAGAAATAAACGTACCAAACATGAAGAAAATACCCCTTTAAACGGCACTTAGATGTGGGAGCCCTCTTGGGCGGCTGTGAAAAGCTCTATTTAAAAAGAACAAACAGATGAGTAAGCTCGTTCATCAACCCGCGAGAGCCGTAGCGCCTAGCGTCCGCCGCTTCGCCAGTCTCGCCGTAGACAGCCAGCTGACGCACGCTTGCTACGCCGCGCTACAAGTGCTACGCGCTACGAAATGTATAATGACAACGTGCTGTGCATAAATACCATAGTATAAAAAAATATATAATAAATGTGTACCATATAAAATAAATGTGTATAAAGTGATTGTTTCAAGTAGTTTAGTCCAGATTTTATAATTATGACGTTTAAGTTACGGATCGTTATTAGAATATTTGTATTTCTTTTAACAACACAAGGTAAGTTTATAATTTTTTTTATGATAAATTATAAAAGATAATCTGGTGATTTTAATATTTATATACTCTTATCAATAACCCAAGTAATTATGCAGTGCTACGAACGAAAAAATAATTAACCGCTATCAAAAAAGTTGATTAATGATACACATTTAATGAAAATAAATCGTTTTGTGGATGCCAGTCCATTCGAATATTTAGTCCAATGATAATTACTATGAGGAAAATAAGACGGCGAAGCGTGTACATATATTTGAGTCTTATTTTTCCTTGATCAGTCGGATCCTGGAGAACTAGTTATATTGCTTCCATGGACCATTAAAGTGTTCGAACTATTTATTTATGTTGATGTTGTTCAGCGTGCCTACTACATCTTGTAATTATTTTTATATAATAAAAAAAAGTTTATATAATAACCTACACTTCGTAAGTAGGATTAATTGAGCCGGGCTTCCGTTATTCACTGAAGTCAAAGAGAATTTTCAGCTACAGTCCACTACACTGGCTTAATTCGGGTAGACAGACTTCACCTGCCCTTCACAAACTTGTTACAGAGTGTATACAAACAACGAAGAATAGGCTATACCAGCGTTGTCTATTTTATATTCTACTGTGTATGTAGTATTGGGGTAGTACTTGGACATCTTAAAGGTCATTTTCCAGTGCACCATCATACCTCTATTCCAAAGCGGCATGCAGTGATGCAGTTTTGTAGAGCCACGCTTAAGTGAGAGTTATAAAGCCACAGTATAAAAGGGGCAGTGCAATTGCTTCAATCCTTTGTAGCAATCAGAAACGTAAAATACAGAAATACTCAATGCATCGCACTCACTTTAACGCAAGCATTTATCTCGCTCATGCAACTTTTATTGTTCTGAGTCATGATCACAATTTATTAGGCTATGTACTTTTCTGATGTCGTCTCCAGTCTAGGCAAATAAATCTGGGGTGTCGTTTAGTGACCTAACGACCCAGCTTGTCAATCATTAGCCGAACGTAGTCCGCTGTTAGACCTAGGACTTTCACACGTCAAGACACTTTCAAGCTTGTCTATGTGAAATTATTTTTTGTTAAGTACCTACTTCTTATAATCTAAAGTTCTTTATACTGATTTATGCACACACGCAAACGTGTAAAAGATCTCTGAGCGTGTATTGGTTTCAACAATGTTCAAGTCTTTTTGGTATGCTAATGAAGCGGCCAGAATAAATTATAATGAAATTGAAAATCTGACTTTACAGACCTGACTACAGATGTGTTTTTTGAATATAAAACATTATATTTTGTTTTGGAACACACAATTATTTAATTTATTATGATAATAATAAGATGTAAAACAATAACAACATACAAACACTCGCGGTACTGACTTATTACACATGTAAATTCACTTTCAGTACGTCAAGTGCGAGATTATTCGTAAGCTAACCGTATACTTTATAGTCCACCGTATTTAGATATTTTGTATGGAGAATCGAAAGTTTAAAATACATTCCGCTAGATGCGCTTTTTAATTCTCCATACAAAATGTCTAAATACGGTAGACTATAAAGTATACGGTTAGCTCGCACTTGACGTGCAGAGTGGCAAAAAAAAATAAGTTAGAGATTAATTTAATATTCTTCTTAAGTCTTGTTGATTATATAACTAGTGCCTATTTAGCAATATAGTTTGAATAAACTTAGCAACTAATTACGGTGTAGACATAATGAAGGACGACCGCGGAATATTAAACTCAAAGAGATTTGGCCTAACTTTTATTTATTCCTTAAAGCCCGTTTAGCGATCAGTTTAATTAAGTAAGGTTCTTGGATACGGATAATAATTATTTCAAGGAAAGATTGTTGTGGCTATATTAGATATTTCGGTTTGTGGGAATGGTTGTTAAATAAAATATTATATTGATTTCTTATATTTACGCGAATACTACACTAATTTTACGGATTTGATCGCGTTTATTTCATGCTTTTTACGCTCCCGACGTTTCGGCTGCTTTACAACAACCATGGTGACGGGAGGACTAAGGTGTTTGATGTCCTAGTGTCATAGTTTGAACCGGGGTTCCCTCATATTTAGTTGTTGCTGGCGGATCTACGCAGAAAGTGCTCACTGTGTCTTGAGGACTTGCAATGGTGCGCTTGGTTTTGGATTTAATTATATTAATTACTGGATCCCAAGTCAGTGGTAGCACCCAGCCATCTTTCATATTGTCTATTGTAAATTAAATGTAGGCCGAGTATAAAAAATCGTGCTTAGCACACAAATTTAAACCCTACCAGGATGTGAACCCAGGACCCTTTGTACAGAATGCAGGGTCACTACCAACTGTGCTACACTAGTGGTAAAAACGCCATAACTCGGTAATTCGAGCGTAGCTACTAATTATAGAAATACTTAAGTCAGTCAGATTTTCGCCTCGTAAACAAAGTTCGAAACTGGAGTTTTTTTTTAAATCATGTGCGTGATAAATTACCCCATTTATCACTACTTTCCTTGAAGGAAAACTTTGTGACGGAACCTGTCTACCTCAGGAAACCTAATCGGTTTTCAAAAGGCAAAAGGCGGGGCATGTGCAATCTTGCCAAGAGAATTCCATTTTATATACAAATTAAGAGGGCGTCTGTAATTAACTGTTCCATTCGATTTTAATTACAAGGAATTCATTCGAGAAAATGTCGAGAAGCAATTGAAATATTTTTATTTCAACGCGGAAAGAACGGGAATGATAAAGAAACGTAAAATAAGCTCGAATTAACGGAATTCATCGCATCAGCTTTGCAATAAAATACCGGTTCCGTATATTTTTTTATTAATCAATTTTTCCTTTTTTTTATGAATATAGCCAGCACCTGGTTTTGGGTTAAATAAGTTTTAAACAAAAAGGATTTTTTTTTTAAACAAAAAGGAGCGGGCTTCATTATTATAAATTGTCCATAAATATTTTTATGAAGAATAGCCTTGTTTGAAGACAAATATTTTACTAAATGAAATCAAATAAATAACTTGTATGACACATTTGTATTAAGGTTTCCTATACATATAAGCAGCCTCTATATAAGTAGCAGGAAGTATTATATATTACAGAATTGTACGAGTTTTTCCTTATACATGTAACATAAATATATATCTGATGAAGCTCCATCAAAAAGGATTACCGGGTTTGCACTTTTATCACGGGACCCTAATTATGTTATATATCACCCAATTTTTCCACATCATGGAGCAGAAGATTATGCAAAATGGCGGATTCCTTAATAAATGTAATATCCCCATTTCTTCGACGTATATATAAAGTATAAATTAGGGCTTGCTTCATTTGGATTTCGTTCTATAAAGCGTCTATAAAAGGGATACGTTAAATATGCATTGAATATCCGAGATTGATCTAGACACGTACGTACCAATAGTTCATTCGATTTTGTTGTGTTACTTAATAAAAAAATAGGTGATCATAATAAAATAAAATAAAGCTTTAAGCGACGACCTGATTAGCGCAGTCGGTAGTGACCCTGCTTTCTGTGCCGAGGGTCCCGGGTTCGAATTCTGGTAGGGTACAATCTTTGTGTGATGAGCACGAACTCAGGTATTTACAGTACCCGAGTCATGGATGTTTAATATCTAGTATTATATACTGAGTTCGCCCTCAGCCTATTGTACGGTACCCATAATACAAACGTTGCTTAGTGTGGGACCATATAGTTGGTGTGTTCGTCTGGCGATATTATATTAGCTGGGTTGTCAGTTTAACCCAAATTCTACAAAATGTTATATTTAGTGGAATACAATTCTAAGTCCAATTAAAAAAGCGCTTATCATGATTGTAGTCACGCAGACACAATAAAGACGTTCTATTTGATTTAAAATATAATTAAAAAGTTGTTGCATAGATAATAAATAACATATGAAAGGAATTTATTTAGCGTCAGCCGAGATACTACAATAACGTCGGCCGGAGCTTACGTTGTTCCTGTTAGTAACACACGAGGGAATTCTGGTGTAGCTATTGTAGAACTAAAAGTCTTATGCAATTGTAGATTTCTATTTAATTACAGAAATGCGACCGTGTTAGTAACGATGTAGCTAAATTGATATTAATGTAAGAAAAACAAATTGAAGTTTGAAATATTTTGCTTTAATTTTTTTTACGAATTTCTTCTTTAATTTGGACTTCCAATCGCAGTGTTATTTAGTTTTAAACGCTTATGTCGTTTTCTTTTGTTGTTATCGCAAGCATTATCTTACAGTTCGATACTAATAAATGCACTCGGGTCACACTCAGTGAGCGATAGAGCGTTGTTACAAAAAATCCTTTCCCAGTTTCCCCTAATTTTGGTTCAGTATCGACGGTTCAACCATTCGTCAAAGCATACTTTGTTCCAGTTCTATCGCAGTAATTGTTCAGTGGACTCTAAACTGCTCCACAAATTGTGCAGCAGGTTTATTCTGCAGTCCTCGCAAATAATGCGTCAGCCTTCCGCAGTTTGTGGCTGAATTTAGTTTCGTTAGGTTTGCATAACCCAGTCGCGAGTTTGGTTTAACTTATACATACATCCAAGTGCATTATGCAAACAACTTTAATTTGCGATAAGGATATTATAATAAACGTACAAGTATTCACGCAAAATTTGTAGAATGTTTTCGTTCAATGGTTATGCAGAACACAAGTGCTTTGCAATGCTATTGTAATTTCACACTAAGTTTTCGAAATATAATAGGTACCTTTAGAATTCCGTAGGTATTTAAACAAAAAGAGCATGGGCCTGTAGTAGAGTTTATGTTGGTATTAAGGCTCATAATAAATAAGCTTGATACAAAAGGTTTTAATCGTCGGTCATAATAGTTTATTGGTCATTTAGCACGCTCGCAGTATTGCAATTGTTTAGCTGATTTAAAACGCAGTGAACACTATTATGTCGCTCTTATCTTGCGATACGTTATCGGTGCATAGTTCAAGGGAATTTAGTATATTAGTTATACGCGGAGATTTATTTACTCGCTTTATAATTTAAGTGTTAAGTATTAAGGCTACTTTCAGAATATTTTCCGAAACATAATCTTCCTCCGTACTATATTTGATTCGAATTCGGATAATCCCTTTTGAATGATCCGCCATCAAACTTACAAACTAATGGACTTTCTAAATCGATGAGTCACTGTAGTTTTATTCGATTGTTGCAACAAATAGAGTCTTCCATAAATTAAAATATTTGCGTTTGGTGACGTTATTTTAAAACATATCAGTGAAACCAGTATTTTTTTTATTTCTAGAAAATGTATCTAAAATAAAAATAAAATATTCCCTTTCCAATCATAGTCCAGACGATATTTTTTTATTTTTAAACTTTTGCCATTCAAAATTACTGTGGTTTACGAAATGAAAACTCGCCTGAAGCTTTATATTTACAGTGTGAATATGGCAACCACAATATTAAGAAATGTCAAGAGCGTGAATTAGAATCAGCCATGGTGGCGCAAATGCTTAGAGTTAATACAGCTGCATTGCGTGTCGCTAGTACAAATTGGTAATGCTTATAAAGCACTTCTACCACTGTAGATACTCATAGCTGTATGACTGAGTTCTATCAATTGGTACCTATAGTAAACATCTACCGTTAAATAGGTAGGTCGAAAGATCTTATCAAGTTGCTATTAGGTCTGAAAGGTTATTGTAATTACACTACTTTAATAAATACATGCGTGGAGTACCGATAAATCTGGTCTGGCCCTTCGTGAAGATGTAGTGACAGCTCTAAAATCGTGTGCCCATTGATTCGAGTTTGCCTACAAGTAAAAGGGACTCACACTTATATTCAGTTGCCGATTATATTACCTACTAGCTGTTACCCGCGACTTCGTCGGCGTGGATTTAAGAAAAAAGTTTTTCTAAATAAAAGTAGCCTAAGTTACTCCTTTTTACATCGGCTATCTGCCAGTGAAAGTCCCGTCAAAATCAGTGCAGCCATTTCAGAGATTAGCCGAAACAAACAGACAGACAAAAATTGTAAAAAATGTTGTTTTGGTATATGTACCGTGTATACATCCAAATGCCCTAAGTAAAAAGCGGTTATTTTAATATCACAAACAGACACTCCAATTTTATTAATTTAAATATATGTATAGATTTTACCAAAATAATTATGTAAATTATTCTTAATTAAGATAACTTACATTACTGTATTTAATTGAATTACTACAAAACACCATCTGTACATTACAGAGGCGCAAATGGCGACTCGATTTGACAAGTATAGATTGGATTCTGGATATCGTAATAAGGGGGTCCGGCTACCAATTAGATCACAGGATTAGGATTCAACTGATTGGGGAAGATAACAGGGTGACAGCTTCCATATCTATGGCGGCAGTTGCTTTTGAATTATTATTTTTAGAAGTGTTCTTTGTACCTTATTAATCGCTGATACGAAGTTGTTAAAAGCAATCAAATAATTTTCATTACATTTATCTATACTTCTATACTAATATTATAAATGTGAAAGTTTAGATGGATGGATGGATGGATGGATGATTGTTACTCAATCACGCCAGAACGGCTGAACGGATCTGGATGAAATTTGGCACAGAGATAGATTATAGTCTAGAATAGCACATAGGCCACTTTTTATCCCGGTTAAATGTTAAATGGTTCCCGTGGGAGAGATTTGTTTTAATTTTTCATAGCGCAAAGGATCGACATGATTTTTTGCGCGGGTAACACCGCAGGGCGCAGCTAGTTTTACAATATATTAATAATATCAGACCTTTTTCTTGTCCCATCAATGTGAGAGAGCTTAAGCCATAGTTCACTTCGCTGGTTCAGAGCGGGTTGGCGTACTTTACACTATAGAAAAGATTAGCAAGATGATTTTTCAAATGTCGTTTGTTATTGCTTATGGCTTGTTTTTTTTTCTAGCTTGTTTGTGTGTTTACGTGACGTAGTTGTCTCCAGACACATAATATTTTTTTTTAATGTACTATTTCAACAAAGTATATTAAGTATACCTAGAACTAAAAACTATGTTCTAGATTTTTAGAATAGATATTCAAATTAGGTTAACTGCCAACACTCCTCGTTACGTAGAGGGTATCTAAGACAAGTACAGATCGTTTGCTCTGCTCTGATAAAACCAATTCTGTCGAATAACTCGTGATTCCCGGCCTGTGATTGGTTAGATTGTCTGGGCCGAGCCGATATCAATTCGCAAATTTCCCAGGGAAGTTCTGTGAAAATGGAAAACGGCTGTTCCTAAACGACAGATCTGAACATTGCTGTAAAATACGCCTCGGACAATATTTAGGCTATATATTGACATCTCTAGCCTCTCGTTATAATAGTATCGTTCCCCTATCCCATTCAATCCCATCCTCTATGACATCGGGAAGCTTTTGTATGTGAGCACGTGCTCTCCCGAAGATTTCAAGTGTTACACACCAAAGCTATTTAAAGCTCTTGCTCGGAGAAAATTTGGAAAATGTATTTTACATGACTAGCTTTTTAGAATTCGTTGTTTTCGAGAGCGGCTATTTGTGTGACGAAATATTTTGAAACTTTGTAACAGATCGTTATTACTGGGCATAAAATAACTTGCTGACTTATAATAATAATATCGCCAGACGAACACACCAACTATACGAGCTCACACTAAGCAACGCTAGTATTATGGGTACCGTACAATAGAGTTTGGGCGAAACCATTATATAATTATTTAAATATATATTAAATATCCCTGACCCGGGTACAAATATTCATGCTCATCACACAAAGTCTAGCCCTACCGGGATTCGAACCCGGGATCCTCAGCGCAGAAGGCAGGGTCACTAACCACTAAGCTAATCTGGTCGTCAAGTTTGGTAGGAATGAGGACATGCCCAGATTAGATATATATATATATAAAATGAGTCATAACTTGTTTTTGCACGGACGTTCTTATAATATCGCTGTGTTATTTTAGCCACGATGTTTTTACATTTTTAACATGAACGCAATATGAACATGTTTTATTAATAAATCCTTCACGATTTGATGAAAAATAAAATGTAGAGAAAGAAAAATACCGGCGCTGTACGCTTTATTATTGTTTACTCGTTATCTAATATAATGAAGGCGAACAAATACGGCCCCGCGTTCGAAAACACATTAAACCTACATCGTTGTTTGGAATACCAGAATTTTAAACATCCTCAAAACGTTCCAGTATCATACTTCAATAAATTATTCATTTGAAATCATAAAACAGTGGTCCTTAAAACTGCAGTGTTTATGGAACCAACGAGAAACGCAGCAGCGCGGTTATGTGCAAATATTATATTTGCTACACGTTTTCATATGTACAGGTTGATTCAGAACGAGTAAACTAAGTCTGGAATCTGCCCCCGAATCACAACCATGTGACAAGTCCTGTATCAAGCGATTCGGTTATTAATTGAAACTTGCATTATGAAATGTATTACCTATGTAAACACACCGAGTTGTCAAATCGAACCATTCGGTTGCGTAGTCGTATCGAATGTTCGATTCGGTTATGAAGAATCGTTCTGAAAGATCGTCTCAGAAACGATATATATTTTTTAATCCAATCCATTCGGAAACTTGTCGAGACGTTCTGAATCGACCCACTGGGCTTCTATAGCGTGTTTGTAAAAAATATGTAAAGTCAGATTTTCATAAGTACCTAATCGTCATAATAATTCAACTTCAGCCGTTTCTAAATTGATATTTCGCCGACAAGTAAATACATTATTTTAATCCTATCTATCCACTGAATGAGTACAATAAAAACAAGCCAAAAAATCCAATACGAAATTCCATGTTATCCCAACCACCAACATTTTAGCACGGATATTCTTACAGGCATAGGTATACCGACCGGCATAAAAATTGAAATTTCATGTTAAGTTGCGATTGCTTGGAACATGGACTCGAAGTTGGCAGATTGCCAGAGGAGAAACAAACTGCTGGGAACGAGCCTTAAAGTGTGGATGCGGGGTGACAGACGAGCGTAAGGCTATTCTCGGCGTGCTACTGAATGTAATAAGGCAAGGCTTGAAGCGGGCGAGGCGTCGCGCTGAATCAAACGAGGCGAACCGCACAGAACGTATAACGCGGCTGGGTTTTAAAATAATGAGATTTTTTTAATAAATATGAACGGCTTATGTACGCCTAGTGATGTGAATAATGATTGAAGTAGCATATAGTAATAGGATGGAACCATAGAATATAAAATAGACTATGGAAACAGAATGTAAACACCCTGTGTCCATTGGGGTGTTACAAAGATCAAATATGTAGATAGAGAACGGTTGATAAAACTTGAAGCACAGTGCCCCATCTTATAGAGGAGGGTTGCATCCAATAATTAATATCGAAAAGATTTTATCTTATATACCCTCTTATTTCTCCCGAAAGAAGGACTATTGTTTCGCCTGTAATCCGATGAGGCGAAGCCATTTAAGTGTTTTATTCAAGACAGCAATAAAAGGCCCATGCTCTGCGGATTCTTAGGAATACATGCATGTGTACTTTTATGATGGACCATGTGTGTTTGTAATAGGTAGATAAGTGTATTACAATTGTCACGTTAATCTCCTATCAGTCGCAAGTAGAGTTTGGTTACATTGCTTTTTTTTTGAGTCTACATAACAATTTTTCTGAAGTTTTATATGAATAAATATGGTTGTGTGCCCTACACCTTTAACCGTCTCTTTTAAACCGACATTTTCGTTTTACGGAGGTTAAAGACCATTTAAAAAAACATTAATACATCAGTGAAATGGTGATTGACCTATATTATTATTATCTATCAGTTCAATAATAGATCGGACTATTCTTTACACATTCTATTTTTATGAGGCATTGGTCTCTTTAGGCATAAAATTCAAATTTCGTTTTAGACATAAATATTCTATCTTAATATCCAACGCTGTGAAATATTGCTCACCTATTTTCGTAGCACATCATATATTTTCTAGGACTTTGGGTTTAGATATTAAATTATCGTTCATAATCTAGCTAGCAGTTGCAGGCAAATTGTAAAAAAAATAAATGGGGATTTTATTTCATTTATCTGATTTGATGGCCTTTTGTTTAATTTAACTTATAAAATGAGTATCTGTTTTTGAAGCTTGATGTTGTGAAATATTAAAACAGATATACTTAGAATATAAATTCTCTGGGTGTACCTAATAATAAATATAAATGAGATCGTTTTTCCACATATTTCTTATATAGAGTGATTGCCTTTTACTGCACTCCATTTTAAAACAAATTTCAATTTAAAACACTACGCCATATTAAAAAAATATCAGAAGTAGTACCGCTACTCACCTTAACTTTATCTTACAGCTACAACATTATGTATCGGAGAACAATTTAATAAAATAAAAAACTGTGCGGCTCAATCGGTTCAGAAGTTTTCCAATTGACGAACAATCCATCCCCACTAATCGAATCGGGGACGCGATTCTAAAAACTATTGGCAAATTGATTGAACATATCGTAAAACGTTTGCGATGTTTTTATTTTAAAGGATTGATACTATTTTTTTACAAGAGGAACGTCATCTTTGTTCATACAGTACGTCAAGTGGGAGATTATTTGTAAGCATACAATGTGTCTAAATACGTACACTATGGACTACACGGTTAGCTTACGTCTAATCTTGCACTTAACGACCAGAATTTAGTCTATACGAGTATTCTCGTAACTTAAAAAAATTCGAATACGTTAGACATGGGTTTCTTAAATCCGCAAATTAAAAGAAAGGAACTCTATAAATATAATAATAATATCGCCAGACGAACGCATCAACTAAACGGGCCCACATTAAGCTTGTATTATGGGTACCGTACAATGGACTGGGGGCAAACCCAGTATATAATACTTATATAGAAAAAAATTTAACATCCATGACCCGAGTACAAACATTCGTGCTCATCGCACAAAGTTTGTCCCTACAAGGATTCGAACCTGGCACCCTCAGCACAGCGAGCAGGGTCATTACCCACTGAGCTAATCAGGTCAGAAGGCAAACTCTAAACTAACTCTTAAGTTAGATTAGACTGACTAGAATTAGCCAGACAGGACTAAAAGTTCAAGATCACTCTAGAATAGGTAACTGGGAATACTTTTTTTTTACTATTATTGTGTTTTTACACTTTGGCGCTTTAGGCTTTAGGTACACGAACTATTTTGTATTGCCGATCTTCTCTAACAGCAATATTTTTAGTTCTCTAAAATGTTGTATACCTGGCAAGTTTTAGACAACATAATCGGTCCCTTTATCCTTATTATTAACTCAAGTATTGAGAAAAAAATGCATTTGTTAAATTATATTGTATTTGAAAGAAAATTTGTAACGAAAAATATTATATTATATATTGATGATGCACAATTTGTATTCCCAGGACGATCGAGCGTTTTTAATTTAGTTAAGTAAACTGTCTTTGTCGGCCCAGCATCAACACTCACCGGCGTAACAACCTTTATTTTTTTTTCAGTTTGTATTTTGACTTTTTTCCAGAGACAATATTGTTTGTATCATAATTTGTTGAGCATGACGGGCGTGGAGGACGAAGTAAAATACTAAAACACTATAAAGTAGATACTTAATAGAACACATTTTTTGATAGGATTTTAGGTCATACTCTGTAGGATTGTACTATTACTACTTCTACTACTACTACGACTATAGTACCTTTTAATTTAAATTAAGAGAGTCTTTATACTTTGTGAATTACCTACCTAACTAAAAGATTTGTCAAACGTAAACAATCTCAGAAGCGACATGAAGCAAATGTTTATAATCTCAATGCTATTGCTTTCAATCTATTGGACGACATTATGAATTAGCTGAGTACAGACCGACTGCACAGCCTCGCAAGGCTGCCTCGGGAATACTGTGAGCCTATACTAGACATGGCTTATGACAGATGCAAGTGCTCGGCTGGCGCGCGAGCTTTAGCCTCGGCGTTGTCAAAGCTGTGCCCAAAAAAGGGTTACCATATATGTCTAAGCTCTCACGCAATTTTATATTTATTATCCGCAGGTTTCACAAAAATGTTTCCTCTAACACGACCTGAAAAACCATCCCAATAAAGCCCAGATACCGTTAAGTGTCCCCACTAATTCCCTTATTATGTATTATTCCGTGTTCCCGTTCCACATGGCTACATAAAATATTCTACAAAGACCTTTGATGGTCCTTTCCGTGCCAAATAAATAATGAGGTGGAATATGGAATAGATCTTATGTAGACGCAGATTCCTTTCGAAGAGCTCTCCAATGTGTTCAGTCAGGTCGTCTCTAGATAGAGCTTTAAGTGGTCTTGGATCGGTAACTAATGAGAATCTACGAGGTCATCGCCCTTATACTTCAGTAATAAATCAATACAAAATGTGCCTATTTCTTCGTTCTTCACAACGTTAATATTAATATATTTTATATAATATAAATCTTTAGGTTTATACCCTATAATCGTCTATTTTATAATCGTATTTCTGATAATAGTGATACAATGTTTTTTTTTAAAGATACACAGAATCAGAATATTTATTATTAATGGAAATATTACTGATTATACGGATTTTATCTTTAATTTCAATGTGTAGTGTTAGTGTAAATATAATAAATCAATACTTCTTATTAAATTAAACTATTACAGTACTTAGAATGGTCACAAAATGATGATAAGATGATATCGCTAGTATGAAATACTTTTATTACTATGTAGAAGAAGGGACTCCATGGTTAGTCTTTTAAAAGGATATACATTTATGTATATGATTATCACCTAGTGATCGCATTAGCGATTTTAGCTAGCTAAAATGTTTGACCTATATAGTTTATTAACTGATGGTGTGTTGACTCGAACACGAAACCCACCCAAACGAAAAAGGTTTTTCATTTTGGTGCTTTTATATTTTGGCGCGATTTCAGCGCTGCGTGTCAAACGCCTCGCTGCCTCGCCCGAGCGCTGTCATTGGTTTCGCTGATAGCCCACGCGCGGCTCGTGCCAGCTAGCCTCACGAGGCTGGTAGGCTAGTGGGAACATGGCCATTGGTGAAATATTTCCATAAAAATAGATATTCGAATGGTTTAATCGATATTGCATCTTTATTGTCTATGCTTTATAAAAAAAATGTCTCTGTATTAAAACGAAAAATATTCTCTCTGTTTTTTAACCGACTTCAAAAAGAAGGAGGTTCTCAATTCGGTTGTATTTTTTTTTATGTTTGTAACCTCAGATCTTGAACCTACACATGTAACGAACTTGCGAATATACTGTTCAAAATAATTATATGATTGTTATAATTGAACAATAGAACACATGCATGTTGCAGGTGTATTGTGCATGGAGCACAATATACATACCTACACTAGATTCTATCATATTTTATTCAAATTCTCGACTCTATATTATACAGATTTGTGAAGCAGCATATATTGCATTCGCAATTCAGTAAGACGCATTTAATCTTCCGCGAGCAGTTCCGAGAGAGATCTTCATCATCATACTTATAACCTTCTTATTATTGGATGTGGAAGTAGGTCATTCATGAATAATTGGGTGTATACATTACGCGTCAGGGATGTCGTTTTGAGTTTCGCAGAAATGCTATCAGCTTCGTACCGTAAAACCACATATATGTTATGGCCATCAAACATGAGGCAATAGCTATTAGCTGTGTATTGACTGACCGCGCAGCCTTGGGATGCCGCCTCGGGAACTTAGCACGCATGGAAGCCTCAGTTTTGATTCCAGCCATCAGCGAAGTTGGGATAAACTAGTGAGACCGCAAGGCAAAATATAGAATCATTTTGTTTTAATTCATGAAAACCATTAAGTATAGTACTTATGAATCGTTAATCGGAAATTACAGCGCTCAGGTCAGGCAGCGCGAGCGTTTGCCTCAAGTGAGCCATGTTTTATCTGCGCGAGCAGAGCAGTCTAGAGGCAGTTCGATCAGTCGGTACACTAACTTGTTACCATATTGTATAGAATAACTATATAGAAAACAAGTTAATAACATAAACTAGTATACTTATTATACGGTTTAGGAAATTTTAGAAATAACTCCCTATGGTACCCAAGTCGTTAGCCTAAGCACTACAATCTGGCGGAAACACATTGTAATCATGGCATCGTTAGAGACATTACCATAGAATCGTTCATAAATCGTAATATACCTCATAACGCGTGATGTAAATGAACCCAACACTCGGGTGTCAAATGCCAAAAGGTCTAAGTCGGGTGTTACACGCTCAGTCAGGTATCAGTCTGATCCATCAGTTTAGTCATTAACAGACTAACGAAAACAATATAAGAATCCGTCAGTCTAGGGTTTCAGTCTCATTGCGGTGGACAGTCAGTCCAACATCAGTTTAACAGACTGATGACTCCGACTGACGCCAGACTGACGGTGTAACCCGTCGAATATCACCGAAATGACGTGAACAATATTCGCGGAGTAATTTCCCCGGTCGTACAATGCCGAGTGAACATAATATCTCGGGCTATAGAAAAGGCATAACCATGTAGCAAGCTTTGTTTAACGTATAAAGTAATTCCCCGAGTAACTTTGGCAATCTTGAAGTTATTATCATTTCATGTCTTCACGCTTTGTTTCTATTGAACGTAAAAAAATAACAGTTCATGATGTGGAATGAAATAAGGCTCCGTGACAGGCCTTATGTACGCTTTTGCCCGTTAATCTGTAATGTAATGTAAAAAAAAGAATCTCTGATTTTATAAGCTTAAGAAATTATTATCTGTGAAATTTTACTTGTACCTATGTATAATAAGGTGCTTCTGAATTTGCAACGGATATTTTAAGGACAGTACACCATGATAATTTATCACAGTGACGACGAATGGAAACAAAAACCTTTTTAAGAAATTAAAGAAAACAATAGACAAGATTTTAAATTACTTTTTTGTTCGGTGAAATAAAATTACAAAGTTACTTACTTAGTTTGTTTTACGTTCAAAGCTCAAGGTATCGAGAAACACGCTACATACCTATAATTTTTTAAGTATAATAAAAATAAGCAAGCCTGTGAATAATTACTTTTTAAAATAACATTTGATCTTCACCCACACCCAATTTGGCGAAATATGCAGATTTATGTACATTTTCCCATTCACTAACATACCAGGAATTTATCTTGTTGAAATCTAATAAGCCTTCCAAGCAGAGAGTTGTTTTGTTTGCATAGTTTACTAGAACAGCCGAAGGGGAATCTAACATTATAATTATTACTTAGGCAGCCGGCTATTAGGACTACCTACTGCGCAGAATGGAACTAATTTTAACTTATTACCCTAACATAACATACTAGCTTTTGTCCGCGGCTTCGCCCGCAGGTGGATTCCATTTATCATAGCGTGATGATATTATTATGTATTCCTATATATTTAGTCTAGAAACATGGCTATCCTATAGTCAAATCCCCGTTCAAATTGCTTCAGTAAATTTCATGTGACAAATACTTGTATTGAGTGCAGGCAGAAACGTCCAAATATCATATGATTTTGAATATCATAACAAACAGAAGCTAGAATCAAATTAAACTAATCCGTAAGATTAGTTTTATTTCAATGTGTAGTATTCGCGTAAATATAACAAATCTACTAATACTATTCCTATAGTATTCACGAGACTCGACTAATTTATCTCTATATATAACCCGACAAAAACATAAATCTATTCTAAGTATCGTATAAATTGGATTGCTAACTCTGTCGACATGATTCAGCCAAAGCCTAGGCCGTCCGCTGCGTCCATTAGTATTCCATATCCATTGTACTGGTCCATTTGGGTAATGCTATTACACTATTGCAATTGCGCAGTGATTGTACGACCGACAGAAATTGTTGTCTAATCTGCACATTGGCTTTTTAAATTTTCGAGATACTTCTGAGTGTTATTGCCTGGATTGTTAGTTTATATATCGCAATAGTTTGGTTACCGACTCGCGCGAATTTTTACTTCGTTTTTTTTTTATAAAATTCAAATGAAGATGATTTAATCGGAGTTGTTTTGAAGCATGTTTGATGGAAACGGGTTCGCGATTAGGGAACAACACAACATAACTCATCAAACACAATTATACCACAATTCGACACTCAATTACACAATTACATGCACAATTAGAGGTTAACATCAAACAGTGGACTGGCAATACGTAATTAATAGATGCGGCAAACGTATCATTTTAGGACCTTAGACCTTCATACACGACGGTCTCCTTAAGGTACAATGAAGGTTTTCGTCAAACAATGGGTTTTTATAAGTAGATTGTATCGTTAATAAGTGAATATCTACGTGTTATTTTTATTAATCAACCAACTGTCCTGGCGACTTCACACCGCCTCAGAATCAAATGTATGTCAAAATGAATTATCTTTGTTATTATTTTTGTCATTTTTATTATTTATTTTTATGCTATTCGGGGCGGAGGCAAATTAAAAAAAAACAAAGACCATAAAAATCGGTCCACCCGTGTTGAGTACTGAATAGTGTAACTATCACGTCTTTGTTTTATATATACGGTAAATACGGTATTAAGCTACGAAATCTCTTAAATCAGCATCAAATCGTTTTGTACTCGCGTATACCATTCCGAGCGTCTAGCAGGAACTCCTACGTAATCGTGACGCTAGCGAAAATGCATGCTGTCACTGTTATTCTTATTTTTGAAATGTATTGGTGTGAACGGGACGTGTAGTGTTACGCTAACACGATTGTGTATAAGCATACTAAAATATATTGGATCAAAGCACTTTAACATTCAAAATACTATTTAGTTTTTTTAACATTTGTCTTCTTTGTCCGCAGGCTCACTATGCCTTCGCAACGTCCACGTGATGGTACCAGAAGCTGTAGAGCGAGGCTCCAGGGTAGAGATGAAGTGCCTCTATGACCTCGAGCAGGAGGTACTATACTCCGTGAAATGGTACCGTGGAGACCGCGAGTTCTGCCGGTACTCGCCCAGAGACGTGCCCCCGCTCAAGATATTCCGCATACCAGGCATCGAAGTCGATGTAAGTTACTTTATTTATACTGTAGTGATGCGAATAGTTGAGTATGTACTCGAATAATTGTAAATTCCAATTTTGAAAATATAAATAAATATCGCTAGACGAACACCCCATTGTATAGTCTCAAACTACGCAATGTTTTTATGATGAGCACCAGCGAATTTGGAATATCAGTAACACCTAAACAAGGGCCGATTAAGTAAACTACAATTCCCAAAATTGTCTGTACAGGAATCAAACTTGCAACTATCCTGCGCAGTGAGCAAAGCGGTGTTAAATCATCACACATCTGTTAAATTTCGAGCAAATATTTTTAGAATTGGAATATCTATTTGCCTTAAACGTATTCTTTTGTATTTTTTATGTTTATATTTATCTACTGCACGACGCATGTATCACAATGAAAATGTACGTTACACTTTGCAGCTGGAGCAAAAGTTATGGCGCATGAAAATATTATTTTTATTTTTGTGCTGTTTTCATTATACATGCAATAAGAGTGGATATTGGTGCCTTTTTTCCTTTTTTAGAATAGTGCGATAATCGATTTTGACTTGAATCAGAAATCAATATGACAGTCCCGTCTCGATTCTTAAAAGTACTCGGATAGGAATTTGGACATTACGTAGCATTACTACCCTATTAAAGTTCCACGTTTACATAGCGATTAAACTTATTCAGATAAGCTTGCGTT
Source organism: Pheosia gnoma (assembly GCA_905404115.1). Lineage (NCBI taxonomy): Eukaryota > Metazoa > Arthropoda > Insecta > Lepidoptera > Notodontidae > Pheosia > Pheosia gnoma. The sequence continues at coordinate 2,673,647 of FR989901.1, read as the reverse complement.
TCCGAACTGGCCTTTGACGGAGTTTGTAATATCTTTAGAAATTCCTATAACCGAAACTTGTCGGATAACCCCTGAAACTTTCGTGGAGGGTTTCAAGTTTTCGGCCGAGGAGGCTGCTAATTTAATTGGCGAGGCTTTGAGAAGGAAAATAATATTCAGTTCAGGTTAATTTGCTTTTGTTGTGTTCTCCTCTCCATTGCATTATCTATGACTATTTACCTTCATAATCCAACGTTGTATTTTGCTTACCTATGTCCTGTCCTTTTGTCTTTCTAGTAGGTATATTGAAAAATTTTTTGACTGTTTCATTTTGTCGGTCAGCTTCTGGGATTTTTGTGGTAATTTTTTATTACGTTAATCTTGGATGATTTACATCAAGGTCATATAAAATCCTTTTATAAAGGTCTTATAATAGGCTTTTTGTAAGTAAATTATCAAAAATAAACAAAATAAGAAATTACCACGAAAATTACGGGCCACTTTCGCGAGATCCTTCTAATTCACCTAAATTTACTGATAACGATATTTACGTTGAACGTTCGCCATCTGCCCTCCGAGGCCTTAATAATGGCTTTAGGGTAACAATTTGTCAGAATCATTCAGGCTTCGGACTGCCAAAGATGTAAGCGTGACAATCGGACCGCTAATTTGACGTGACCTACGAAACACAGTCGAACTATCGAGCGTCTAACGATCTCCTCTAGGAACTCTACAAAAATACTATTTAACTTTCAGTACCGACTATCACTACCTCTACCAGTAGTCTCTACCCGAATATGCATAGTGTATTCCATAGGGGTTACTTATTTAAACCAATAACTAAATCCCTATGAAAGTAAACCCTGCTTTCACAATGTGTGTACACAAAAAACTCCACTAAGTACATAGAATGTTCACATTATTATCGAACATTCAGTAATAATAATAGTAACGACGATACAATTAATTAAAATGTCAGTACCTAACATTTAACAGGTATGTTTTAAACGTAGAACGCCATACGGAATCAATAAAGCATTTAGCAAAGCTGAAAAAAGCTGTTACAATTTTATCGCAGACTATAGAAAAAAAAATACAATTTATTATCTATACATCTATACATATAAATAAAATTGGAGTGTCTGTTTGTAATATTAAAATAACCGCTTTTTACTAAGTGCATTTAGATGTATACACGTTACCTATACCGAAACAAAATTTTTACAATTTTTGTCTGTCTGTCTGTCTGTCTGTCTGTCTGTCTGTCTGTCTGTCTGTCTGTCTGTCTGTCTGTCTGTCTGTCTGTCTGTCTGTCTGTCTGTCTGTCTGTCTGTCTGTCTGTCTGTCTGTCTGTCTGTCTGTCTGTCTGTCTGTCTGTCTGTCTGTCTGTCTGTCTGTCTGTCTGTCTGTCTGTCTGTCTGTCTGTCTGTCTGTCTGTCTGTCTGTCTGTCTGTCTGTCTGTCTGTCTGTCTGTCTGTCTGTCTGTCTGTCTGTCTGTCTGTCTGTCTGTCTGTCTGTCTGTCTGTCTGTCTGTCTGTCTGTCTGTCTGTCTGTCTGTCTGTCTGTCTGTCTGTCTGTCTGTCTGTCTGTCTGTCTGTCTGTCTGTCTGTCTGTCTGTCTGTCTGTCTGTCTGTCTGTCTGTCTGTCTGTCTGTCTGTCTGTCTGTCTGTCTGTCTGTCTGTCTGTCTGTCTGTCTGTCTGTCTGTCTGTCTGTCTGTCTGTCTGTCTGTCTGTCTGTCTGTCTGTCTGTCTGTCTGTCTGTCTGTCTGTCTGTCTGTCTGTCTGTCTGTCTGTCTGTCTGTCTGTCTGTCTGTCTGTCTGTCTGTCTGTCTGTCTGTCTGTCTGTCTGTCTGTCTGTCTGTCTGTCTGTCTGTCTGTCTGTCTGTCTGTCTGTCTGTTTGTTCCGGCTAATCTCTGAAATGGCTGGACCGATTTTGACGGGACTTTCACTGGCAGATAGCTGATGTAACAAGGAGTAACTTAGGCTACTTTTATTTTAGATAGGATCTCACGAAAAAAAATTAAAACCAATGTTGCAGCGCAGCGCCTGATTAAGTTTGATAACAACAACCTGCAATGCGTCCCGCGGGCTAAGAATGGGCGAGCAGGCTTTTGTCAACGGTTGTCTTTGTTAAATACCACGCGGACGAAGTCGCGGGCAACAGCTAGTTATTATAATAAAAACATTTTCATCCAGACTTATAGATAAATATTTAGACATTTCAATTTATCAATTCGCCGGTTCGTTTATAGCGGTACATCATTTATTTTTTCGGCCACTTACATTCGGAATGATGAACAATAACGCATATATATAAATTTTATTAAAAAAATATTCGAGCAGCGCTTAGAATACAAAAACTCGACATTTGATATATACGGCCGCGGGAGGCGAAAGATTAAAAACAACCCTTTTTGTAGTCCTGTCGCTGGACCCCAACAAATATCACGTAAAACGCGTCATACGTATGTACCTACGTGGAATGAGGCAAGTTGTATTCAAAACACGAGGGCCTATTCGAGTGACACACACACATTTCTGTTGCTATGAAAATGAAATTTCCCCAGCCATTTCTCTTGTAACCCAACACGACAAATTATAACAAGTATGAAATTAAGTTTTGAAACTTTCTTGTTCCGCCATCCGTATACAGTCTTCGTCTTTCAAATTACAAACGTTTGTTCAGATGTAATTATAATTTTAAGTAACCCCATATATTACATTTTCCTTGTAATTCGTAACATTCTTTGTTCTTACACGGAAAACATGACATTATTAGCTACTTAATGAGTACAAACCGAGCCTAACGTTGTCTTAACGACTCTCAGACCTTTCTAGCTTCTAAAGGCAATGACCTGTTATTCATACAACGTAAATTCTTGGCCGTAGGACAAACAAATACAAGAAAAAAAAAACAAAAATATACACATCCACCCTTAACATGAAAAGTAAATCAGTAAAATTCTAGGGTAAACGTTATGTTGTGAAAACGATTGCTTCGCAGCTTCCTTTGCAACCTCGTTACAAGACACAGATGGCGCTGACAATTCTCCATGCGATTCGGAAACGCGCTATGAGAGTTTTCGGGGACCGTCATATATATACAGGCAAAGGAAAAGATCTTGCCTTTTTGCTACAGTCTTAACTGATGATTATTTATGGCTTTACAATCACCATAGTTATAGTGTTCTAGTCCGACATTTATATCAGATTTTCAGATTTTTCAAGCTGATGCTGATCACTGATGTTGTAGAATGCTCGGAATGCTAATATATTAGACAATTTAGTTTTATATTATGTGAAATTAATGCGGATAGATGTATTATAATACTGGTTTCGTTTAGACGTGTCAAAAAATTCAGAAAATATTAAAATCCCAAAGGGCACTTTCCCGTTCGTGGTTTCTCCAAGTCTGACGTAAAAGAGCTACAGAAATAAATAAAGCAATAAATATAAAGAAATAAATATTTCAACATTTCATACAAAAGAAAAATAAGTAACGATTATTGTACTGCAGAAGCTTATCTCAAATGTAATAAATAAAAGGCGTGGATACAATAGGTACATTTTATGTTCTCAGATGAAATAAAAAAAAATCGTAAGTAAATTTATGGATCGCCGAGCTTGGATATCGTGACTCAGCACAAATTCGACATTACGTTGACGCAGCAGTCACCATTTAAATACAGCGTCATTCAGAAAGGGTATATAAAACAAACCATTGAACCTGCAGCGCTTTTTCATTCAATCATTATTAAAGGGCAGAAGTATGTAAATTTAAAAAAAGTTCCTAACATAGTGATAATTAAATAAAAAAAAATCGTATCACACGTTCTTGAGTTAAAAATGGCGTAACTAACACAACTTTGTTTATATATAAATATATCGATATCGTTTATAGTAGACAAGCCTATTTTACCTTTTTTTTTTTTTTTGTTGAAGGGGGGAAATCTTCGATAGATACCCGGCTTCTGTGTGGGAGAGGGCCGGGTTATGTGGGATTCTTACCCACTAAAACCCCCCCGGTGGCCGCCTTCGACACATGTTTGAGGGGCTCCGGGATCTCCAAACGGAACGCACCGGTGCCCCTCTTGTGCCTCGCCCCCTTAAGCCTATTCTACCTATGCCGATCCAAAAAAAAATCCATATAAGATTTCTTGTGAGCTTTTTTTTTAATTGTCATTGAAATTCTGACATGTCATAATAATGATTACAAATGCGCCGAAGAAGCGCTGCCGGTTCAAAGATTGGTATATCCTTTCTGAATCACATTGTACATCACGTCTGCATAATTGTGACCCGCGTATAAATACCGCACAGATCGCGATAACGAAGCAGAACATTTATTTATTTCACCGCAGCAATTCTGTGTCAAGACACTTCTCGTTATAATTACGAGCGGCATCGGTTTTTATTGGGGTCTATCGGGAATGTGGGGTAACTATGCGGGGCATTATCATCTTCATCAGCTGACTGTACATAGCGGGGGCAATTTGGCACAACCAATTGTTACATCGGCTGTCCGAGTACCAACTCATTTCATGTCCGCACGGACCACTTAAATTTTATCGCGGGCTTGCAACATACCTTCATTACTGGAAACAGTCTCGCATGCTCATTAATTTCTGTACAACATACATTCTGTGTGTCCATTAATAAAGTTTTTATTGGGTTACCCTATCGGGTTCCACGAAAGACGTTCAAAACACACTTTTTGTTCGAATTGGCAATTGGGAACACACTTTTTGTTACTGTAACAATGGGGTTCTTTGAAATGTATCTTTATTCTCAGTCTCTTTAAAGAATCGTTGGCACTTTTTAATAAATACGGTTTGATATACGTACCGTGTTGCTATGACGAACAAGTTATAGTATCTAATATTTACTATTAATTAAAAGCGTGTTGGTCAAATTATTATTTATAGCAATATAGAGTTTACTTATAACGTAGTAGGATCGAATGTTATCTATCCAAACATCAAATGGCTTACAGTTAATTTGGAACAGAGTCTTCCATCGGGCGCGGGGCTCGGGGAGAGAGGGCCTTCATGTACCCACTATTCATCTGGGAAGCCACAAAACTTTAACTATTGTCTGATTGCGTAGAATTAAATTTTAGGTTTGTTTTATAGGTATTTTATTCGCCAACTGTCTTGAGAATGAAGCCCGAGTGTCCCTCAAATACGAACAACTCAGTAATGGAATACAAAATGAACACAAGCACATTTAACGCACTTCAGACTAGTTTTATTGCCAGACGTAAAAACTTATTCTATTTCGCGGATTGTACGTTACTTACTAGCAAAGTTGGTAGTGACCCTGCTTCCTGTTCTGAGTGACCGTGTACCCGAGTTCAAATCCCGGTAGGGGCAATCTTTGTGTGATAAGCACGAATCTATATATTAAATGATATACTGAGATCGCTCCCAGTCTTTACTGTACGGTACCTATAATACAAGCATTAAATATTACGGGACCGTATAGTTGGTGTGTTTGTCTGGCGATATATAAATTTATTTACCGCTTATGCCTCGCTTGCCACAATAATGGTTGGATTTCATGTGGAAATGTAATTTCAAGTATTTTTATTTAGCACGACAACTTTTTCTATGGCTATCACTAATATTTTTACACACACAGTAACAACTTGTATTTTTAATAAAGACATAAAGAGTACAATGAACTCCTAAGTGAATGCAATGAATAAACGCAATAAGTAGTACGTACGTAGCTAGATAATGGCTGGTATTTATACGGTAAAATTATATTCATCACTAGATGCGCCCGGCGGTGTTACCCGCGATAAAAAGTATGAAAAATTAAAACATCTATCCCACGGGAACCATACATTTTGCCGGAATAAAAAGTAGCCTATGTGCTATTCCAGACTACAATCTATCTCTGTGCCAAATTTCATCCAGATCCGTTCAGCCGTTCGGGCGTGAAAGAGTAACAAACATCCATCCATCCTTCTATCCATCCATCCATCCATCCATCCATCCAAACTTTCACATTTATAATATTAGTATAGATTGTCGAAACGTTGCAACAAAAATAGTGTTAAAATCGTCCGTAGGAGAATTAAGTACCCTCGAGATACCCTACACGTGACCCTGGGTGGTGCCAACCAGGTGACAACTCTACTGGTGGTAGGCTTCGGCCGTGGCTAGTCACCACCCACTGAACAAAGCCATGTCGCCAAGCGGCCTAGCCGTGTTCCGGCATGATGTTCGGTGCTGCCATTCATGGATGGCGGGTCAGATCAGTTGCGCTGCATGTGCCTAGTGAACGTAGCGTCTCTATCTACTGCCGCCTTCTTACCTAGGCAAGTATGCTCCATCGTAGATCTCATCGTCACTTACCATCAGGTGAGATCGAGATCAAATACTTGCCTATAATGTAATAAAAAAATAAAAAAAATAACACCTCTGAGGCAAATGCGTGTGGACTATAAACTAAATGAGGCACATGGATGATCATGAAATAATTGAATATCTTAATGTCGGGGAAATTAAAACCTACCTTCTAGTTCACTGAAGACAATCTGACAATATTTTAAATAAACTTCAAAAACATATTAAAATAATTTGATCATAAAAAAGATATAAAGTAATAGCAAAAAGGCGGCAACAACCCCATATTTACGTTATAAATATGAACTTTATAGGTATGGCGAGCAAGCAACGATAACAAAAAACCATCAAAGCTAATACATTTTGCACTCTAATGTTACGAGCCGAACTTAAAGCACCCGTCTTTTTCAATTGAGACCAAAGGGAAAGGGTCACTAACTCGTGGTCATTCACTCGACAAAGCAACGCAGGTTTAGAAGGAAAATAATACCGAAAGAGTATTCAATTCAATACTTGGATGTTGTATGGAAAAAACAAAAAACGACCCAAAGGTACTTAAGTAAATGGAAATTGTTGACAGAGTGTCGCTTGCAGTCGGGCCGCCCTTTACCAGTCCCCATTGATAGTTGAAATCAATGCTCTGTTTTGTTATTTCAGTTGTATTGTCCATATTCAGTTTCTATTGACAAAAGCCTAATAGAAGATAGGCGGCAAAATTGAACCATCAAACTAGTAAATAGGATACAATTTTGTGTAAATGAAAGAGAAGAGTATAATAATAGGCTTAGTGACGGCCATTATTGATAAATTCTCCGGAGCGCACTAATGTGAATCGTACAGAGACTAATTCCACTTAGCAAACCGAAGATCTTAAAGTAATAGGGATGGGCTATATTTACTTAATGTATCGATAGTATAATCAACTCACACTGAAAAATTACTAGGAATATATACAATGGAACGAGTGAGTGAATACAACAGATACTATAAAATAGAATTATAATGCACTGTAGAATTAAATCTTTCAAGGTGACGTACCTAAAAGAAAATATTTTAAACAGCTACAGATAAAATGTTATTGCCAAAACACCGATACATCTCCGCCCTACAAGTTCATAAGTATATATAATAAAATAAAAAAATTCAGTGTGATCAGCTTTGAAGTTTTCAGGAAAACAATTTCAAAGCTGTTTGCATGTATTGAAACCAAAAAATAAGAGAAGCATTATATGTTTTGTTCATTGTACACCTCAAACATGTTTTGTATTTGTTATACTTCATATACCTGCTTCTCTTCATACTTCATATACGTGTGAGATTTATTCGCTCAGAAAATGTCGCATTTATAACTTTGGATACTATTACAAGTAGATAATTAACTGGATACAATCGACATTGTAGAGTCAGCCTTATTAAAAAAACCGCCTAGACAAAATATGAAGGAAGAAAAATAATTACTTTACGTAGCGTAACGTGAATTAGGCTGTCAATTTATTATAACCGCAAGCTCTTCTTGTTGTTGTAAAGTGAAGTACGACGTACAGTAAATCGTGAACACTTTCAGTAAGCACCATGTGTTACAGTTTACACTTTGAAGCACATACTCACTCTCCGTTGTAATTTATCATAAAGTACACTCGATGTTGCCATCAAGTTCCGAGCGTTCAAATTACACGAAGTGTTGTCATACATTTTCATGTTTATAGAATACTGGTAGCAATTTTTTACGTTGTTAAGTTGCATACGTTGCAAATGGCAACATTTTTTATAATTAAACCGATGTGCATACATATGTAATTCTCCCTCTAATTAATAGTTAGATAGTTTTTGTCTATTTACAATAGAATTGTAGGCATGTCTCTAATGAAAATGCTTTGTAATGCGATGTTTATGGATTACAAAATCTATAAATTCGGGAGTTATTATATAACATAGTTGATAACCTGTTTAAATTGGGGTACATTGTAACATTGAGTGTCATTTTAATAAATTGTTGAGAGGAGTACCCAAAGTGTGGAAATCTAATTTTATATGCGCAGTCATAGCCATTACAGAACACGCGATATGACTCCCGACAAAAGACAGGGCTGTACGAATTAACAAGCGACTGACAGCGTGTCTGTCCCCTTAAAGGTACAGAATGGCAAAAAGTAGAAACTGCCAGTGAATCAGAATTGCACCTATCTATACTACTATACCATATATATACTATGTATACTAGATCTATATAATAATAATAATTATACCAGCCCTTATTTTCAATGTCCCACTGTTGGACGCTGGCCTCCCTTTAATGCGAGGGGGATAAGACATAGTTTTTTTTTTTTTTATTACATTATAGGCAAGTATTTGATCTCGATCTCACCTGATGGTAAGTGACGATGAGATCTACGATGGAGCATACTTGCCTAGGTAGGATAGTCCACCATGCTGGCCCATTTCGGGTTGGCGGACTTCACACATTTTTCGAGGGATCCTCTCAGACGTGCAGGTTTCCTCACGATGTAAAAATTTGTATTTTTTTAAGTTATGATTTGCAAAGGCTAGAGTAATATTATAAAGAGGTAAAGTTTTTTAGTTTATGGACGTTGGAGGTTATTTACATAACTACAGAATCGATTCTGAAAATTCTTTCTCTTATGGGAAGTTACATTATCCGTGAGTGCGATAGGCTGTTTCACAGAGGCACCGCGGGCGGAGACGCAGACGGAATATAGGCGTAAGATAAATTAATTCTTAGAAATGTAAGTAAATCCTAAGCTAATTTTAACCCTACCTACTTACGCCGAGGGTGTCATTTAGGCGTATCTCAGTGTAAATAGCCCTCGTTATGGCACTTATACCTGCCTATATAGCAGCGCAGACAGCCTAATCGACACGCTATGTCATTCATAACCCGTCCGTGCTGAAGGGCACTTTGCTCGGCCATTTTTACTTGAATATTTTAGGGTTACTTTTAGTAAAGTGTGGCATAAATTACTTGCCGTTAGTTGGGATTGACGACTTAATAATACAGTATGGTGTTAAAAGAGCTTTTGTTAAAGTTCAAGGGTTATGTTGGAATTTGGTTTACTTACACGTACAGAGTAAGCGTACACTCCTGGTGTTTGGACGTTGTTGCCGAAGAATGTAGCAAAAAGTTTGAATTCAATGTATGTGTACATACACTTAGAGAGTTCTTATTAAATTTAAGCGAGTTAGTACTTGTTAAAGGAAATATTATATTATCATCATAGGTACTTTTGTATAGGTATATGAGATCGATTTAGGTTGTCATATTTATAGGATAATGTAATTTATGGGAATTTAACCATTAAAAATGTTACTTAGATATGTCGAGTAATTCATGTCGACCACAAGGGGACGATATCGACCACTTTGGGAATCCCTGTTCTAAAGCCTTGTTTGTGTACAGGTTTGTAGGTAGATACGTTCGCGGGCATTAATATGGGACTAATTTCCTAGTAACGTCAGTCAAATTTTACCTCTTATAGTATACGTTTGCTGTACGATATTCAACCTTAAATGGGACTTAAATTATTCTCCGACTGTACCGACTTGTATAACTATAATAGTCTCGAAGTAACGACTTTTAATTACATATTTCTAGTTCACAATAGGTATATGTATACCTAGACACAAAAAGGTGTAAGCCTATAAAACACAATATATTCTTACTATTTTTAAAGTTATTTGCTTAGGTTTTGTAGCTCGACAGTATATTTAGTATTAGAATAGAACTAACCATAGACTTTGCTTAAAAAGTAATTCGATCGGTGAGTACTTTAAACTTTAAATCGGCAAAGTACTTTTCTAACTTTGATGAACTTCGAAATTTGCATTTATATTGTAGTGAACTTTATTTTAAATACGCCGAAGGGTCTTTTATGTATATAATATTATGTTCGTCACAAATAGAAGGAATTATGTTAACCTATACCCTTTAGAGCAGTGGTACTCAACCTTTTTCATAGGGGCCACAAACACATGTTTGTCGGGGTGTCACATGCCGCTAAATAGGTAATGATTTCCAGGTGTTCGCTATTGTTACAAATTGAATTAAACAACTATGAACGGATTCATCGCGGCGCGGTAGTGTTACGTAGAAACTATTTCTTAGTGCGCTGTAATTTTTACTTATGGGCGCACAATGGTATAAATAAAGTAACACCAGATGGGCCAACCACAATATCGAAAAATCCTTTTTGAAAAAATAAATTACCTAGCCTGGAATTGAACCTGTTGACTTATAAAGACTTAATAAAGATCAAGTTCTGGGAAGAAATGACATTATACACAATCAAATATCAACCCTAATCGTAGGTACATAGACACTTTTAGTTTGGCAAATTATTAACAGCAGGTGTTATGTCAGTTCTAATTAACAAGATACGCAGTTACATTTCGGCAAGTAATTACTTCGATACAATGTCGGTGTCCTAATTCAATGTATCTTACATATAACACGATAATTCCTGTGGCGTATTAGTTTATTGTTACCAATATGGATAGATATACGATATCCCTCCGCTGATGATAGGGAAACCAATTTGTTGGAGCCTATAATAACGTCGAGTAACCTATTTCTGGATATATTAGTCGCATTTGTATGCTTTGTTATACAGATATACGTCGGTTCAGCGGGTCAATTCAGAACGTAAGACAATTTTTAATCGAATCGATTCGGATACTCGTCAGGAGTATCCGAATCGATTCGATTAAAAATTGTCTTGTTTCGACGACGATATTTCAGAGCCATTGTTCATAACCCAATCTAAGATTCGATACGACTTCGCAACACAATGGTTTGATTCGACCACTAGCTATATTTACTAAGTACATTTCATAATGCAACTTTCAATTAATAACAACAGCCAGCATCTTGCGTACGCTACCGTATGGGTAATTTTTTTTACACTTTTTTGTAATTATTAAGTAGGTTAGCTTTTCTATCGTCTTTTTAATTTCGATTTGCGTTGTACATATTACTAATAGCCGCATCGGTCGATACAGTATTTGTCGTAAGGTTGTGAATCGGGGGGCGGAACCTCCCCCTCCCTGCCTACGGCCTTGTTCTAACCTATATTGTGAATAAACTATTTTCAGGTTTTGCGTTAGTTCAATAACTCGTGGTATCTCTTCATTATGCCCTTGTGGGTATGCTTGTGCTCCCTGAATATATTCGCAAGTACGCATGTGAAGTTTCTTACTTATCTATATAATAAAAATCAATTGCTGTTCGTTTGTCTCGCTAAAACTCGAGAACGGCTGGGCCGATTTAGCTGATTTTGGTTTTGAAATGTTTGTCGTAGCCCAGGGAAGGTTTACCCGGTGAGAAAATGGGGAAAAGTTGCAAGAAAAAATAAAGCACAATAAAGACTTATTTTTCTTTATTTTTTCTGACTGTCAGTTGGTCTGTCGAACGTCAGGCGAAAGGTTGCCTGCCTATTGGCGAATTAAAAAAACAACAACAACAATCAGGCGAAAGGTTATCTGTCATTCTGTTACCATTATGCGTTAGGTACGAAGTTCGCCGGGACAGCTAGTTATTTTATAAAAAAATACTCACGTAGAAAACAAAAGGAATAGACCATTCACTTCTTGTAGTTGGATCACTAATAATTAGCTGCTGTACTAGTGAAGGAATAATTGTTTATTTATTTAATGTAACTACAACTACCTTCACCAAAAAAAACAATGACCATAGTCAAACATAACTTAGTACTTACAAAAGGCGTCAGAGATAAAAGTTCCTTCGAAAATCCCCAGTAAACCTTCATGTGTTTCTCGAAGGCTATTAGTCACGTGTGTCCGGACCCAAATGGCATTTTCCTCAACTGACATAATCATCTGCGAACTTATGTCGCGGTTCGCTGTGATTTGATTTGACAGAAGTACTTGGAACTGAAGTAATTTTCCCATTTAATTTCTTTCCCTTTCCTTCCGTTTCCTTCCCTTTCCAGAAACAAATAGTCCAAAAATTCTTTGACGCCTAATTCACTTTAATTAGGCGTTAAAGTATTTTTGGACTTTAATTTTTTCGGCCTTATGGTCGGTACGATTATCACGGGAAAATTGCTAAATGAACTTCAGTGAAATTTGGAATGGTGGTAGCTTATAGCTAGCACATATATATTTTTTTATCCCAAGAATTGGATAGCTCTTCGCGAGATAACGAAAAAACTGTATCTCAAAATCCACTATAAGTATTATAGTAAAACGTGGCATCTTGATAGCTATAACAAGAACAACATTTATAAAAAGTAATTCTCACGTAATCATTTATGGATTAAAATAATAAAAAATAACGCCAAAATATGTAGTACCTAAAGCAATTTAGCTAGCTACCAAAAATAGATTGACACAAAGTCAGATTAATCCTAAACCAACATAATAGGGTATTTTTTCTCCGCAAATAGAGAAGGGTGCCGGAAACGGAAGGGAACCCGTCCGTAAGTTGCCTACGCACAGACAAATATAAATCTTGAAGTAATAGTATAAGGTACCTTTTTCGGATTTGTATTATTATCGGCGCTCGCACTGTTGTTGTTTCAGGTTTTCCACCAATCAATTATTCTAATTAGTTCAGCGGTTCTATCGCATGTTTGCTTCCAACGTATTCTGGAAACCTAATCTATTAAATTTATTGTACATTGCTGCTACGCGCTTGAATGCATTTGGGTGGCGATTCTAGTTTCCATTTCCAGAATCACTTAGGTATTGGATTGCTTTGTGAGGTGGAAATGGATAATGTTGGTTGTAACAAGAAACAATCACCATTGTCTGACTGTCTATGGGTATTTTACTCGTTTGGCCGGTTGAGAGTAGGCTGTTTGTGAATACCAGGAATTTCAATATAGATTCTATGCATTAAAAAAACACCATCGCGCTTTCATTGTCCGTAGCAGTAGACAGAGGTGCATTACTTAAAGTACACTCAGGTTATGACAATGCTATCAATTATGTTTCATATGTCCCAATAGAATAGGATCCTATAGCCATTTTACCAGGCACATTCCCCTCCAATTTGAGAGGAATTGGGTTCATTGCTTACCACGCTTGCCTCGTGGGGTTTGGTGGCCGTAAATTGTCTACTACAGCGGTAGTGGATATTGCTTATACCTGAACAAGCCTTTAATACAGTTTTGTTATCCTCAGCGCGAGTCGAGCAACGCCGAGCGATTGACGATCGAAGCGGCAACACAAACCGCTAGCGGTCGCTACACGTGCGAAGTGTCCGCAGACGCGCCGTCATTCCAGACAGCGCAGGTGCACACACACATGTATGTCGTCGGTGAGTGAATGAACATTGTACAACCTACATAAGACGTTATTAAGTTTATTATAAACCTCAAATTTGCGTAGCAGGTGGTCTTAATTGGATGGTTCGCTAGGTGAACATCGGGCGCATGTACGAGTAGGATTCAGAGATTAACAGTGTTTCGAATTTCAGGCATCTGACACCTAAAATTTGATAGACAATCTTTTTTTTGACCGGAAATCCGACCCCGTAGAGTTGAGATTATCAAATTCCGAAATATTGTATTATATGTATCACAGGATTACACATAAGACATAGTGTGAGATGGCACTTTTGGCGTGCTCAAATGTACTCAAAGATAGATGAAGATTACAGAGATATTTTATCCGGTTTTCACTTGAGTGTCCCATCAACTTTGGTAATAGTTTAGATGAGGTCTTTTTTAGCTTCGCATAAAACTAAGGTCACACAAATGACTGTCCGCACGTTATTAGAAAACACACATCGTCCTTTCGGACTTTTAATATTCATATATCGTTGCATGTTACATGCTCAACAAATGAATCAAAAGATACTCCGCACGCATTCATAAAACATAGCTAATTATCTACTTCAGTCCTACATACAAAGTAATTTTGTGAATGACCTCTTTTTACAACTGCGACAAATTATTAGACATTAATTAGCGCAATAAACACAGTGTAAGGAATACAAATAGCACCCATATTATATTTCATACCTATTTCACTTGGTAAGATTTTAACTTCTGAATACATAAATAAACTGTTTTCAATAAGCTCCTGGATAACCCAATCGCACACAATAATAAAGAGTGTACCTATATAGCGTTAGGGCATTGACATAGAAAAAAAAACAAAAACCTTTTCCTTGGATTTATCTCAACCGAGGTCTAAGTCGAGCCTCCAGGGCTGTATACCGTGAGTGATGCGATGCGAATAAACACACAACACGTACATTTTATTGGGGGAGAGCAATATATTTAGCAGAGAAGCGGTAATGCTTTTTGGTTTATGTTCAGTGTACTTACCCTACTATTTTAATGAAATAAATCGTAGCATAGACCAGGATATGGTACTTGCACTGAAAGCCTGCTCTATTCAGTACAATAATACTAGCCCTTTTAATGTCCCACTGCTGGGCACGGGCGTCCCCTCAATGCGAGAGGGAATAGGCCATAGTCCACCACGCTGGCCAAGTGCGGGTTGGCGGACTTCACACGTCTTTTAAGGGGTTCTCTCAGATATGCAGGTTTCTTCGCGATGTTTTCCTTCACCGTTTAGCATGTGATAATCATGGTTGAAAATCAGATTCGCACATTAAATCCAGAAATCCCAGAGGTGCGAGCCGGGGTTTGAACCTGCGATTCTCGTTACCGAGGCAAGCGTTCTACCAACTTGGCTATCACTGCTATGGTAAGATCATATTAAGTCATATTATACAGATAAGATTTAACTAGGTTGGTAAGTTTCAAAGCATTAACATAAACTGATTGAACCTTCTTTAGGTTAGCTAAGTAATGCCTGGTGGCTTTACTTTGTTTTATTACTGTACTACCTTGTTAGTTTACTTCTAAGCAGTAACTAATCAAGGGTTAGAATATTTTCGAACGGATGTTTAACACTGTATCTATAACTTTTGTGGTTCAACGGTAGAAGTTTATAGCCAAAACACACCTGCATGATGAAAGTTTAATCTCAAAAGTGCTAATCAATTGTTGCCTGCCCTTGTTGATTTTATGTAAGAAAATTGTTGGCAGTGTAGCACCAAGCCCGGCCATCTAATATGCATACGTGGGCGTTTCTGTTTAACTTAACAATATAAATCTCAGCTGCTGGCCTTAATCCGGTACACTGTATCAGTTCTGGGCATCTTCCATTTGCATAATGAAGGGATAGGACACGGGCACCTATCAACAAACAAACATTTTCTATGCACGATCAAATTTGAGCCGCAACCATAATCGAGATCCCTTGAAAATCAGCAAAGTTCATAACATTATGTAAGTGTTTTAGTATGTTGCGGCATGGCTGGTCGTATTTATTAACTAGTTTAGCAAATTTCTGGTTAATTTAAACCAAGTTTAATGAAGACGAGCTGTAGTTTTGTAGTTAGTTCTCGCTGTTGTCTTTCGCGTGCCGGCTGTGAAAGTTCTAATTAATGTGATAATTTATTTTTATAATAAACTTAATAAATAAGTGTTTCTGTATTTAAACATATGGGAACTTTTCATTTAAAGGTTTTTATGAATGTGACTTAATCTAGACCTGGAACCAGCAATTTTAAACTAAAATTATAAGTTTTATTTATTTGACACATTTATATAGATTTATTAATTATTGAAAAACAGTGATAGCCAAGTTGATAGAACGCTTTCCTCGGTAACGAGGATCACCGGTTCAAACCCCGGCTCGCACCTCAGGGATTTCTGGATTTCATGTGCGAATCTTATTTTCAACCATGACTATCACTTGCAAAGGGTGAAGGAAAACATCGTGAGTTAACCAGCATGTCTGAGAGAACCCCTCGCAAGATGTGTGAAGCCCAGCGTGGTAGACTATGCCCTAAGTCCCTCGTAGGGGTCATAAAAAAGGGCAGGTATTACTATAATCAATTAGTATTATATATGTTTGTAATAATACAAAATTCGTCACCAGTGCTGCCGAAGTCCGGGCCGTCGATGCACGGGCTCAAGCGTCGGTACAGGCCGGGCATGAAGCTAAAAGTGGAGTGCATTAGTCGACACTCATTGCCAGCAGCCAACCTCTCGTTCTTCATCAACAATGACGCGGTAAGTGTCCTTTCCAACAACATTATACATTACGTAGTTTTATTTCGTAAAACAATAACCCTAGTCTCCCCGTTGCTTGAAGTATTTGACGACCCAATTAGCACAGTTGGTAGTAATCCTGCTTTTTGTACCGAGGGTACGGGGTTCGGGTTCCGGTAGAGGCAAACATTGTGTGATGACCACGAATGTGTTTGGTAACTATATGTATTCTGTCAATAATTGAAGTAGGCGAGCCAAGCAGGTAGAATAGTACAAGTGTTTGTTTTATTGAACTTAGAGTTAGGCACCACTGACATATAACTTTAAACACATATAGGTACTTCAAATTATCGTTGCAGACTTGTTCTCACTTACCAGTTAATCATAAACACATTGCGCATAGGCAAAAGCATGCGCTTGGCGATTCCCTTCAGAATCCTCTTTCCGCAGCCGGTAGGGACATAACGAAAGAGCTCCAATATATCTAGACGAATGTTATATTATCGAGGATCTCACTACGCCACGTAGCTCAGATGTTACGTAATAAGTCCCGAGTGAAAGAATATGTCGCGGAGAACGCATAAAGCTTAACTAAAGGCATAGGGCTAAAGGCATTGAAGTTTTAAAAAAAAAATCAATATATTTTCCTCATGTAAACCATTAGTACAGTATTTATGAATCGTCAAAAATTACAAAATGCAGCTACCACTTTAACCCCCATTCGAAATGCCGTTCCTATGGAGAAGAACGGGCAAGAAACTCCATGGTTGCTCTTTTTAAAAGATCTGTTACATTTTGAAGCGGTACATTGTTATAGGTATGTGAGAACAATGTAGGAACGGCTAGGCAGACTTTAGTAGCTGGTCAAAAAAAGGTACTAACTAAGCATAAAATTACAAGCTAATGGCTACATGGTTCCCGCATTTACAAATTACTTCTACTACTACAGTTACATCCTTGAATAAATTCCAAATCCGACCTGCAGTCGCGAAAATGTTTAATAAAACACAGCGAACTGGGTCAGCTGAGTCGAACGAAATACCGGGGTCCTTTATCTCTCTATTTCTAACACTGAACACGGCTACTGTTCTTTATCCGGTAACTTTTAACTATACTTTTAGACAACGATATTACTAGAAATACGTCTTTTTCTGGGACTGTTGGACTGGGTACTCTAAAAGAATCACGTTTCAATACAGTCTCGTGGAAAAGTCTGAACATATTTTTTTACATAGTTCAAATTCAATATAAATTATATTCACTGCATCTAAATGACTTTTTATGAGAAATAAATTGTAGATAGAAGGCTAACGTGTATGTACGTTTAGCCTACAAAGCATCTAAAGTTTAATTTAACCCTTGCATATTTGCATATTGAGCAAAGTGTGAAATCACACTTAGACACTTAGAAAAGAAAACAAGCGTTTATCTAAATTTCTTTTTAGTTTTACTTATACTCACAGCGCAATGTTCGTCTTGTAGATAGCAAATATTATCAGACCATTGCTATAGCAACTGTTTTATCTAACAAATACCTTATTTACCTAAAGATTCCGCCGCTGTACGGGAATAATACAGACCTAAACACACTAACTAAATAAAAAGTTAACAAGCAGGTATAATATTGTTGTAGCCCTAATTAAACTAAATTAAACTCTTAACCTGGAGCGAGTTAAATTCGGAATATTAAGATAATGAAGGTACCTAGCAAATTTTATTTGAATTCAGGATTATGAGTAAAATATTTAGGTTAGCTAGTAAAATAATCGCGTAAACTTAAATGAGATTTTTGAGTTCGTAATTTGTAGGTTAAACTGTCGAAAGTGGTGGGAAGTTCATCAACCCTCACTGGGTCAGCGGGATGAACTATGGCTTAATCCCCCTCGCATTGAGGGGAGGCCTGTGCCCAGACGTGGGACATTAAAAAGGGCTGGTATTATTAAGAATTCAATATTAATTACTGTAACCACGAAGACAATGACGAAGTAGTAGAAAGATGCCATAACTACATAACTACTTTGACCTCGGCACTAAAATTAAAAGCTAATTTTATAGAATTATCTTAACGCGTATATACACGAACAAAACACAAACAAAATCCCGAGCTTAAAAAAACATAAATACATTAATGTTTTATCAATCTCCATCAATGAAAGATAAATTACTTTGTCAATTTCAAAACGTAGAAGCCTGCACAGAAATTTAGTTTTTCTATGCCTCAACTGACAGTATAAATTCAATTTGACGTAAATCCAATATTATAAGATTGCCAAGCGCACTTTGGTTAGGTTTGCGAATGTCATTGAGTCGTCTGAATATGAACTGTGTTTTATGCAAATAATTTGTACCCAGGTGTTGCCAGTAATTTGCACTTACTTTTAACGTTATTATTTAATCAAGGCCATCTAAAACATGACCATACACCCAACATTGTCTACCTAATCTAACCCTATCCTAGGTAGCTAAGTACTTATTTTTCATCAACAACGTATCAGTTCGCTTTTATGTAAATAATACTGCTATTATAAGAAGCACTATTATAATAAATAATATGAGTACTTACAGTTATTTTTCACAAAAAATAACTAAAACTAAATTAAGTCCCGACATCACTTACTCAAGTCGTTCTCAATCTGTTCAACCGTCTTACCCTTAGTCTCAGGCAAAAACAAAATACAAACGACCACTCCAATCAGGTTCTGGATGGCGTAGTAATAGAATGTGGAATACAAACCGAGGGCTTCAGCCATCGGAGTGAATGTAAACAGATGAACGAACGATATGAACCACCCGTGGGTGACGAGATAGCCCATAACGGTGGCGCGGATCTGAAAGCGAAATTACCGTATCAGTTAAAATGATGCGATTTCCATTCAAATTTGGTACAAACAAATTTATTTGTAAGTACGGAGTTCCCGCCGTACTGCACAGAGCTTCGCGGGCGAGCGAAATTCATCGCAATCAAATAAATGTTATAGGAAAAGCATACAGGGCCAAAAAAGAAACATTAACTTTTATATATATGTAAATATAGAAGACTACCTCTATACGCGACGCGTGGACTTTGGCTGACTATCCCGGGGAACTATTTCATTTGCCGGGAGAAATGTAGCGTTGTCGGCCTATGTCCAGCAGTGGACGCCTTTCGGCTGATAGATAGATAGATGAACTGAGTGGGGGAGTACGTCTTTATTATTATTATTTAACCGAAAATATTTTGATAGCTAATACGAGTTACAAAACAACCTCTATATATTTATTATTAATCACGCGATTTATTAAGTAAGTTTCAAATTGCAAAATGTGACAACAGATAAATTGGTATTTTGTCAATCTTCTTTATCGGAAAATAAATTGCATTTTGTCAATATCAAATAGAAAAGTTCATAATAGCGATCTAGATCAAGCTAAAAGTTTTTCAATGCCTCAATTTATAGGACTATCAATTATATTTGAAGTTTACACAAAGTAAAATTTATTTGTTGTCTTTTTTAAACCCTTGTTTTATTTATTTTTATTATTTACTAAGTTTGAAAGTGGTAATATTTTTGCAAAATTATTGTAAATTCTTATTTGACAGATTTTCTATAGGTCATCTGTTAAATAAGAGGTTTGATTTATCACATTGTGAATCATGCCCTAAGTATAATTAATTATTTACAAGTATAATTATTTATTTTTGTATAGGTAACTAGCTGTCCCGGCGAACTTTGTACCGCCTGTATAAATAAACTTTATTATTATTTTTTGTGACTTTATCCTAGTTTTAATAGTTGATCTGATATTCTGGACGGAGATAAATTTAAATAAAATCAAAGATCATAAAAAAGGCCCACCCGTTCTTGAGTTAAAAATGGTGTAACTAACACGACTTTGTTTTATATAAATAGATAATAATTTGGCATGGAGTTTTAACTTTGTGTTGGACTAGGATTTAATTTGTTTTCACAACCTTTGAATAACTGAAAATTATCTTTTAGGTACATAGTAACCACGTGTGTAACATCTAATCATTTATTTCAGTACAATATTATTATCACTCTATGTTATCTATCAGATTGTTTACGTAATTAGAGTACTTAAGTAATCAACTTTCTGTTAGAGGAATATTTTTTATCAGTTATTAAGATTTTAGATTCTCTATTTGAAACGTGTTTTAATTTAACCTATTTTTTGTTGTTTTATTAATTTAAATTAAAAAATGTGTATAGTTCGCAATAGCGGCATACACTAGACACATACATACATGTGACTAATGTCTCTAAAAGTGTTGACTAAATATCAAGTTTTTTTTCAATTATTTTGAACAATTTCTTAAGATTTTTTTTTTAATTTAGTGTCTTTTGAGAACTTAGTCAAAGCCAAATAGACGTGATTTGCTTACTTGGAAATTAAACATCTCAGCCATGATGACATACGGCATAGACGAAATGCCGCCAGCGTAGGCACCCTCGTACAGCAACGTGGATATGACTGCCATCCATCCGGGGACTGCGACCCCTCTCTGTTGCAGTAGCATCGATGTTGCCAGGGAAGATAACGATAGTGCGGCTAGGCAGCATACTGCGATCAGGAGTGACTATAAATAATAATAAAAAAGTTAATGGCCGTGACTACGCTGAAAGCGCTACTTCCCGAGTCTGGTATAGGATATATGTAGCCGGCGGCGCGTAGGCTGACAGCCACACACGGCAAAATAATAAGTGATTGTAAATTACAATTTTCGCTCACAAAGTGAGGTTGTAGTCAATATGCACATTTGAATGCACAGCATGGCAAACGATACCAAAAATTCTAGCAATAATTGAAATTGAAATATATACAAAATATTCGAAGAAAGGATAATTTAGTCTTCTTTTTTCCCGACGTTTTTGTGACTCTATTCTTTGTACATTATATTTTCTATTACTTTTAATTAGATCTACGGTACAGTACATAAGACCTATAGTTATACAGTACATAAGATATATAGTTAAATAAGTAATTAATGTCACTCACTACAAAGAAAAACATAGTGGCAGAAAATATTAATTCAAAATGTTAAAATAAAAATCTAGAATTAAAATGTATGAGATCTAAAGAAATTGGATTCTATTAATATAATAGGAAAATTGCATTTTAAATCGCCAGTGGACCAGTCAGTCTTGTTAACTCCGCTGATCCAGAATTATAGAAAAATAAATTGGTCTCCGTTTGGGCATGCTGCTTTTTTAAAATTAAATTCTTTTTACTACGGGATAGCTTAATTTTTCAAAGACATTTGCCAGCGTAGCTTATTCTGTAAAGCAGAATAAGCATAGATATACATTATATACCAGCATTAAAATAAATAAATGTAGATTAGTGTGGTATTTGCTTTTACGCAGTTACTTTGAGTATTAATAAGATATTTGAAAACACTGTTTTCAAATATCTATTTGAAGTTTTCAAATTTATGGGAAAACTTTACCTTACATTTAAAAAACCAAAAGTTATCTTTAGTATGTCGTAATTCATTGGAATTTATGTCTGTATATTATTGAAACCAACTATAATAATACGGTAGGGGAGTATACGAGTCGTATATATAAGTATATTTTATATTGCAAATATTTTTCATATCATCTTTGTGATCATGGCGTGTGTATATTAAGTGCCCATTTATGTATGATCTTCGCCGGGGTCTCTATAAAAAGTTTAAATGGCATTAGCGACGGCCTTTCTACCCGCCCATTTCGCTGGAAGGGATGGCAGGGTCAGATGTAATGATACATTGTAACAATAAATTGGCGTGAAAAAAATGAATAACATTCTCATGAGATAACTCTAAGCGCTGGGGTAACATTTAAAGCTATATTAATAAATGGCAGACTGCTAAAAAAAACTGTAGGTATCTCCAAAAGCACTGAGCGGATTTAAATGAAACTTTAGCATGGTGACAGCTTTTCACTGAAATGGATATGCTCGCGGATAGATAATTACATATCGAGTTAATAAATAGTTTAGATGAAGTAATTATACAGATTGAGTGTCGGGAATAATATATTGAAGCACAAAAATCCAAGCCAATTTATGTAGTAAACATGATTTCGTTGGTAAGTTAGGTCGTAAATCGCGTGTTCTACGCAAGTATAGAGGTACAATACGTTTAGTATCCCGGGAAAAACATAAGTGTTCCGCAAACGCAAAAAATAACTCCACGCGTACGAAATCGCAAGTCAGTGGTTCTTCAAATAATTGCATTATATAATTAATGATCGAGCTTTCCGTACAAGAAGATGAAATGTAAATCCTTACCGACATATACGTATGTTACGGGTAAGACTATCAATCCAGGGCTTAGCCTCTTTCCCTTTAGGAAATGCAAATCGATGGATAACATATTTTCTCGAATAAATGTCAAATTTTCTTGTTTACGTAAAATTAAGAGTATTTTGTGTATGATGAAAAACACATTATAATAGGTATTGGTTAGTATAGGTACATGTGATTATCATAGAACTTAAAGGAGGGTTACGACTTAAACAGCCTTAATTTCACAAAAGAACGGACAGAAAAACCTTTTTGCCCTGGTTAATGATATTTTATTGGAAATACTCCTAATTAAAAGCGCTATGTTTATAAAACCTAAAAAAACACAATTAGTTAAATTCATACTCATACTTTCTTAAAAAAATCAATATTGTATGTAATCTAATATTCGAAATCCCTCTAATATGTCTTATACTTTCATAGTGACAACAGATGTCGGAGTAAACAATAACATAGTAGATACTCTCAGAGTAACTTTAAATTAAGCGTCAAAAGTAGTTGACATGGATGTGACGTCACGCGCTGTAATATCTAATTTTTGCGTTTACATGCAAGGTTTATTTATTTCATAATAAATATATTATAAGCAGTGATAGCCAAGTTGGTAGAATGCTTGCCTCGGTAACGAGGATTGCAGGTCCAAACCTCGGCTCGCACCTCTGGTATTTTTCATGTGCGAATCTCATTTTCAACCACGATTATCACTTGTTAAACAGTGAAGAAAAACATCGTAAGGAAAGCTGCATGTCTGAGAGAACCCCTCGAAAGATGTGTGAAATCCGTCAACCCGCACTGGGCCAGCGTGGTGGACAATGGCCTAATCCCCCTCGCATTGAGGAGAGGCCCGTGCCCAGCAGTGGGACATTAAAAAAGGGCTGGAATTATGATATATTTTGTTTTATAAAATAAACATAATTTCTGTGTATCATTGAAAAACAAAGTTTTGATAGTGCGTACAGCCCTATTAGGTCTTAAATAGATGTTTTTTAATTAATGTTACATACCCTTCTCCCTATCTTCTCGACGCAACTCATAGAGATGAAAGATGCGCCGATCATGACTATGGGGATGGCCAGCGTCTGCAACTCTGGTCTGAACGTGACGCCGGATGACGCAAAAATGTAGCCCGCGTACGTCAGAATGGCAAAGTTGCCATTATTCATTTGCAGTGTCACCAGTATTAAGATTAAAATACATCCACGCCGCCACGACTTATTTTTCACTGTAAGTAAAATGACACTGTTGTTAAGAGTCTGCCTGTACCTTTTTCGGTGATGTTTATCGATCTAGATCTCGGTACCTATAATAGTTTGAAGCTTGAACCCATGTAACATTGAACTCTTAATCATACAAGAGATACGTGTTACGACGCGATAAAAAACTTACAGCCCCTTGCTTTTAAGACAACTAGTCAGATTTATATAAAATCTAAAAGTAATTTTAAAATTCTTGTCTGTGTATATGTTTTTTCAAACATGACGCAAAAACAAATACACCGATTTAAGCGCGGTTTTCACTATTGGGTACCTGATAGTTAAACTCAACGTATATATAGGAAGCGTATATATATTACGCTGTTTATCATCACGCTGTTACTATTGGGGGTATAGCTGTGAAACAAAATGGATGGTTATAAAGCAGGGCCACCGGCCAAAGCAAGTACCTATTATAATGTTTATACTAACGAATGTTGATAAATGAGATTTTAGGTAATGAACGAAAGTGTTCTTCTTCATTCTTCATCGTTTCTAATTCTGTTTGTAGAGATTTGTTGTCCACATCCAATCCTCTAAGCAACGAAAGTGTAGCTGCGGCTTCCTGAAATAGGTACACACAAGACTTAAGACCTGTTTTACAAGGTGATAAACCCCATCCATATTATTGGAGAGAGTTTGTGAATTTGAATAGGAACAGGCTCTATAATTACTTAGTATAGTAGCTCTTGTAGATACGAGATAAAATGAGATATAACTAATATTATTTATTACATCAATAAATGTATAAATCCTGCGCAATGTATGAACGTTACGCAGGAACTATATATTTATAGATATATCGTCACATTAAGTGACTGAACGTGTCCATACATTATTATTAAAACCAATAGAAAATGTTTACTCACATCTATTTTTCCTTTCTTTACTAAATAGGCAGGTGACTCGGGTGCTTTTATCATGAGGAGAGCAGTCGCGATAGGCAGCCATACGACGATCCACAAAACTGTATAGTAGCCAAGATAGGCTCCCAATAAATAAATAAAGAATATTCCCATAGTTTGGGAGAGGGTGATGATACACCCAAGGATCCCGCGGATGCTGTCCTGACTTATCTCCCTTATATACATTGGGATGATATTATAAGCACCGCCAGCTGCTAAGCCGCAACATAATCGCCCTATTATAAGGCCTATAGTGTTAGCTGAAGCCAATTTTATGGTCCAGCATAGCTGAAACGAATGAGCATAAGATATTGAATTATGCTATTTATTATTGAATTTAGTTGGGGTCCCGTCACTCGAGATATATAGTTTCTTGACTAACATCTTAGAGGAGTTCGGTGTTGCTGGCTTCTATAATTATCGATCAAATTTGTTTGGTTTTAAATTGGAAAAGTTGACAAGCCGAGGGTCAGTGGTGGGTTCCTCTTCCCCCATTTGATTATTGATCAGAAAATAAGTATGGATGGTTCTCCGTTTCCTTTGACTGTCTGTGCTATTGTCGTTGAGTGTGTCTGTTGTTGGGTGCAAAATGTTAGTTTTATATTATTTGCTATATATCTTACCGATTGTAACAAAGCAATGAATATCACTCCAATCTTCCTTCCGCACTTGTCAACGATGAAAGAAAATGATGTTACGCTAAACATAGCCGATATGCTTTGTACACTAGCGATCCAGGATACCTCGTAGTCGGTCAACGGGTACCCGGTGGGAGAATCTTCGGATTGAAGAATTTTCGACATGGGCATCATCCATCCGGCTTGTAAACCATATGTTAGTAATGTCATAGCAGCTAAAAGAAAGGCATTTATTATTTAGCTACCAATGTTACAGGTCAGACTAGTTTCAAGTTTTCAGAGGTCAAAACAATTTGTTTACCAGTTTCGTAGTTCAATATTAAAAGCTTAAAACAATAATGAACATCGCTTGCTTTATTGATCTAATTCGATAACACCGCTTCAAAATATTTTTGAATTGCTTTATTTTAAACGTATTTGAGGAGGTGATTCTCTGCTGGCAACACTCATGTATTTTAAAGAACCCAAATTAAATCAATTACGTGAAATAATATAATACATACTTCATACAATGTAAATAATTATTAATAAATCAAATTATTACACATTTAAAAAATTACACTCTACTAAGCGCATGCACGCTTCTGGTTTGCCTTGTTTCAAATATTAAACATAATTTACACAATTATTTTATACATCAACGTGATCTATATAACTAGCCGATTCATCTGTTAAAATATTTTACACTATTTTTTATTTGTATTTGTATTTGATCTCGATCTCACCTGATGGTAAGTGACGATGAGATCTACGATGTAGCATACTTGCCTAGAAGGTACCTGTTCACTCTCGACTTGAAAACACCCAGATTGTAGTCAACGGGGAACAAAGACGCCGGTAGCGTGTTCCATTCCTTGGCAGTACGCACGATGAAAGTAGAAGCAAAACGCTTAGTGCGTACCGCAGGAATGTCCACAGTGTACGGATGACACTTGTCCGTGCGTCTTGTCGACCGACGATAGAATGGAGATGGGGGAATTAATTCGTGTAATTCCGTCGCACACTCTCCGAAATGTATTCTGTAGAAGACTGATAGGCTGGCAACCCTACGTCGGTGTTCCAGGCTCTGTAGCTTGGCCTGCACTAGGGTCTCGTTACACCTTATATATACTGTGGGCATCAACGATGATGCGGCATGATGGACTACCCCACTTCACCTTATTAATTCTCGACTCCTAGTACGTCTTAATTTTCCTGTTTGGAACAACGAGCAAAGCCCTAACCAATTGGCCAACCAAATGTCCGTGTGAAGCCGGGCCGTTGGCAAAGTGGGAACACGATTGGCCAATTTGAATAAAGAATCATATTTACCCAAACTTGCCACCATCCATTGTACATGAGTGTGTCCTTGATTCATCCTAGGATCTTTTAATGATGCCATTTTTATTTTTTATTCACCACTTAAATCCTTTGATATTCAGAGAAAATATATTTTACCAATCTTGTAAGACCATTTTACTAGAATTCGTGTATTGCACACAACGTTCAACTGACTGACGATGCTTTAGATACCGCATCTATTATATCGCTAGATAGTTTCAGAGCTGTGTGCAAACAAATTAAGTCTTTATCTGAACATTTAATACGGTAGTATTTGTATATAGCTTCAGTTTATAATACATTATTATGATGTAAATGTTTTGTGATAGGCGTGCCTACTGTTGAAAAGAGATACGAACGAGGTCTGGATAAAATAAAGTTTAAGGAGCTGTTTGCTTTGTTTCCCTTAACATGGAACTGCATTTAGAAAAAAAAAAAAATTGTTTGGCACAAAAAATTAGTAAGCAGACCCATTACGTCATAGTTTCACTACTGACAGTAAAATTCTGGAGAGGAATGCGACGAGTATTACATTTGCGACGAAATATTTTTTTTTGTAATTATATGACCAATTGATTAGTCATTATAATTTTTGTAACATTATATTTAAAATGCTTAATATATTTAAATTTAATATTTAAAATATTATTTATGAGGTACTCTATGATGATATCAGATTTTTAGCTATACAGTTTTAGATCAGATTTCAAATTTCTAAAATTGGCTTCTAAGATAGAAGCTGAAAAAGGCTTCCTAAAAGATTTAGTTTTACCATTTTAATGTACGGAACCCTTATAAGGAAGGAATGGAATTATTATTATTATTATTTCCGAGCAAATATGATCTCAACGACCGATCTTTGATCGCTATCGTAAAATATAAATTGTTGAGTAAAAATATACTCCATATTGTTGGAATATTTTCAGATCGCAAACTGTGCATGAAATAAAAATTGTGAGGGTGTATGTTACCGATAAAATATGTTTATGTTATGAATATTTGAGGCACCGAGCTCTGCACTAGCTTTAGCTTTAGTATTTTAGGTCCAAAAACGTCCACATTAAAAGTTGGTTCAGATCAAAGCCTGCTGACTCTATAAAAAGCCAACTTTCTAAGCAAACTTTCATTGTTTATTTACGTAAGTAAATATTTATATATATATGTTGACAATTTTATTTGTTAATATTGCTAAAATATGATTTGAAGATTCAGGAGAACCGACAACCTCGGCTCGCTGTCGACAACACAAGATTCGCAATATGAAATTTAAGTTTTGATTTTAAGCAATACGATTCATTGCCTCTTTCAATAGTACCCGATCCAATATTGACATCACATGGGGTAAGGTGAGGTTTAGGTTCAAACGTTGGCACATAAATATTATATAATAATATTTCATACATCTAAGCAAAAAGAATCTCGGAATTGTTTAAATTTGTGTTGTTTTTGTAATTTTTAAATAATTACTGAGATATTCCATAAGTTTTCATATATTTAAATGACTTGTATTAAACATAAACATTGAACCAAGTAGAATAAGAAACATATTTAATGAAATGGAATATGATAGACTACATAGGGCTAATTAGTTATCCTAGATTTATAATATTAATATCAAAGTTAAATATTCTAACTTTATGACTGAAGGAAACTAGGTCGCAAGCTGAATAAATTCTTACCCCCAAAGTTATAGAATATTTTCGTCCTGTTACAATGACATTACAAAGCAATTTTCTTCTTGTTATTAATTATGAATACCTTTCAATTTCTATGACTGATAATAATTATAGCTCAAGTTTCACGGCTGTATCTACAATCACATATCAAAAATCAATCCATTAAAACCACGAGTATGTACCTACTGTAAAAGAGAAAATAATAATGGCCCATTAAATTATAAGAATAGGCTCGCCTTGTTGACCTTTACATAATCTGACAATAAATACACCTATAATTCTTCGTATTATCCCGAAAAAGGTGATTTTGGATGTCAACCGCCGTTCTTTTGGCCGCTTGTTATTCGGAATGCGCACTTTTAGCCTTTTTTATTGTCCTAACGTGATAGATGGTGCCCCTATCTATGGACACATTTTGTACACGCCGCGCCATCAACGATTATTTTTGTAATAGGTGTCCTTTAGGAGTTTTGTTCGCATTGGTTTCCGATCGAGAGCTTTGGAGTGAGACTGAATTAATGTGTTTATGTATTTTTTTGTTCGTGTACTACGGAACAGTTAGGTACTCGACGAGTGATTTAGTTAGGTACTCTAGGCACGTATCCATAAAATTCTCAGATATTGGAGAAAGTACCAATAAACCTGATTGTCTTGTCCTCACGTGACCACCGATTTGTCGCTCAATTTAGGCTTGGTCCACACCGCAGGTGGCACGCTCAATGGCATGAAGTTGGTTGATCGCTTAGATGACTCATCCTAGTGAACTAATACACTACATTATAATTGAGCCATTTAGCCTGCCTCCCAGCTATGATATAAGCGTGCCACCTGCAGTGTGGCCAGCCATGGAATTGTACAAAATTGCCATGCAGCATATCATTTTAGTTTTATTATTTTTTGTAGAACTTAGCCTCATCATCAAACCAGACCACACATTCTTCCTACAGTATGTGTTCCACGCAGAGGTCTGTGCTCTAAACATTGAAACACTTTGGGATATCAGTAGCGATAGTGCATTGTGTCACCTAGGACGCATTTAATAATATGCAACTAATAAAAATACTTCAAATACACAGACGATAAATTTCAAAATTTGAGCTAGACAGAAACAGAAGACAATACATAATTCCTAATTGAAGCCTAAAACTGCAATCTAAATTAAAACTCGATACGCTTGAGCACGCTCGTCGCTCGCATGCGTCGGGTATCGCGCGGAGCGTTATGCTGTGATCGCTAGCTTTACGATACATTGCGTGCTTAAAAATTACAACATTTGTAACTATATTTTTACTATAGGCAATAAGTGTAACCTTCACCCAAAGTTACTACTCCCTTACACTCTGCATACACAATAGCTAAAGTCTACGCATACGATATAGCAGGCACTGCTCGTTTTACGAACTTATTAATAATGAAATACAGTATAATAATAAATTTAAGTCGAAGCCGTGTTTAAGAAATTCAATAATAGGTAGGTATACTTAACTGCTGTCAGTTAATATGAACGCGCTGTGTTCAAAGTTGTGTCCTGTCTCTATCATACTCGTGGGAAGTAAGCTAGCGTAAGTAAGCTCACTGTGAACCGATCGTATATTTATAATGTTTCATGAATAAATAACGAGCTGTAGTAGTTGGTTCTGGAAAACAAAATGCTATTTTATTATTCAGTATCTTATTTGCCGAAATATGTTAACCCCTGAGGACAAATTTTCTCAAGAGGTTACTATGATTAAGGGGGTTAGACTTATATATATACTATTTTACCAATTTTTAACAGGTACCTACAACCTACTACCTACATTAACTTAATTCTTAATTCTGTCCGAATCATACCCTTTACATAATAAAATTAAGGCCAAGTCTTTAAAAACTGTTGTTATTATTTGGACCAGTCACCACGGCATAGAATTCACTAGCCATATATATAAGTATCTACGTTGAAGACGTTAAAAGCGCAATAACTTCACTAAAAGAGGGAGATTTTGTGTAAAATAATTTTTTAACTGTTACTTGGTTTACTTATTGGTGGACAAGTGTTGCCTACGCTATAGTCAGTTTATTTCCATGAATCCTTTTTAGAAATAATATAATTCTTATATACATGGCATATTATTATACATGCCATCTCTTTAGAACTGGAAATACGTTTAATACATATTTAATTTATTTCCGATTTTTTTTTGTTTATTTCTTTTTTAAAAGATTGCAATTAATTTATTTAAACTATTTTATTTTTAAAATAATATATTTGTAAATATAAATAGGGTTTTATTTGTTTAAATGCGTGACTCTTTAATAAATATGTGTGTGCATTTATTTTTTTCTACGAGATATTTTTGAATAGGGTGTACTGGGAAATGCTCTGTTGTGCCGTTCACACTTGCAGTATTATCACAAGTATCACGCAAATCACGAGTCCTGTGGTATCTGGATTGTGATTTCTGTATTGTGATCCAGATTGACAGTCTGAAAGACGCCTGTGGATAGCAAAAAACGATGTACCTACAAGATACGTACCTACGTTTATTGGTTTTACTGAACCACTCAGCCGGAAACTCGGAAGTCTACCTCGGCGGTGCCAGGCTCCTTATCTGCCCTGTCACGCGATCCCTGAATTAACACGTCGTAATGTTACGCTATATTCCGTTAGATAAGTTCTTTTCGTTGTCTTGTAACCATGAAAATGTTTGTTGCATTTCGGTCTGTAATTGGAGTTGTTGCGAAGGTTGATGGACTTTGAATTTAGTTATTACCTGTGTGCAAAAACAGTAAAAATAAATCTGGTAAAAATATTTTTTGTGCTTCAATATGGTGTTCGCAACACTTCGGCTATATTATTTCTTCTTCTGAGAATAGCCTACATACTTACAAATAATTCAATAGTAACACATTCGCAACCTTGAAATATTTTAGATATATACTTATACTATTCTGTTAGACCTTATAGAAGCTTCCAACAAAATAATATAATTTGTAAGCATATTTATGTAATCAACTATGTTGATCATTTCGATAACAATTTTATTAACTTCAAACTATTTTGAGGTGCGGCAGTGCCTACGACAAGTCGACTCAAAAAATTAGGCACCGAATAAATTCTTATATTAGACATTCAGCGTTATTTTCAACCTTCAAAGTAAAGCTTAGTTTCAAATTTAACATAATATTATTTGCAAACCTAAACCTATATATTGTATGTACAGGCGCTGAGTCAGCATGTTCTACACCGAGTGGACGGCGAGATGGTGGGCGGGCCGATGACCGCGTACAGCACGATACAATTCGTTGTCCAGAAACATCACTTTGTTAGAGGGAAAATTAAGGTGAGTGTTTACTGAAAAGAGCTTTTCCCCCGACTTTGGATATTTACTAAAATCCTCGCTTAGCGCTTGCTTACGTCACCAAAAACGTAGGAGTGATCGTAGTCAATCATTTTTTTGGACTTAATTTAAAACTAACTAGCTCAAACTGCGGCTCCGTTTGCGTATTGAAAAAGCTTAAATGTTTTGAAATAAAGCTAATCTTACGGATTTTATCGCGTTTATTATTAGTCTCGAGAGGACTGAGGTGGTTGACTTCCTAGTGTAGTGTCGGGAACGTAAAAAGGCGAATAATAAACGTGATAAAATCTGTAAGATTAGTCTTATTTCAAGCTGTAGTATTCGCGTAAATATAAGAAATCAATAAGCTTAAATGTTATTTTACGGGGAAGAATGTCATCGCGATGAAACCTGCATATCTAAGAGGATCCCCTGAAAGACATGTGAAGTCCGCCACCGGCATTGGGCTAGCGTGGTGGACTACGGCCTAATCCCCCTCGCAGTAACAGCAGGCCAGCGCCCAATAGCAAGACCTTTATAAGGGCCGATGTAATATTATTATTATGTTACTCCAGAGCGCAAAACTATGCATACACATTTTTTTTCCAAGTTCGCTTGACTTTTTGGGTCATGATGAGTAAAACTTACAAACTTGTAGTGTTGGTAGTCTAACAATTTTGTGATTAACACATCACTAGTAGTTCCGTTAGTCCTCATTAATAGTTGTTAGTTAAAACCGTCAAACCGGTCGAATTGTGTGAAGCCCGTATGAGGATGTAACCACGAATCGCAACTCATTCACTAATGGAATGTTGAATGCAACTCAAAGCATCGATCTCTCGCTTCGCGTCCCCCTTGCTATATATAACCTCGGCTGACAAAGCCCATTACTTAAATAAACACTGTACATGGAGTAACGTATAATATTACAAGGAAAATACTAGTTCTTTGTGGCCCTATAACCTATCTATTGGCTAATAAAAATAACCATATTACATTTTCCTGTCAGTCATCTACTTTGCAAGAAAAAGCTCTAAAATATTTATGCAAGTCAGTGTAATGTAATCGTAACTTCATTGAGAAAACATGTTGCCACTGTCATACTTATTAATGATATCTCTGGTGTGATAGGGATAGAAGACACGTATTTAACTACATAATTCATTTAATGTATATATCTGATTATGGCTAGTCTGTTTTAAAAAAAAAGCAAATTTTGTTATTCTGGATATTTTTTGGATTAAATAGCCGTCTTAATTTTCTTAACTCAAAGATAGTAATCGATGTAACCAAGCGTTATCGGATAAGTATTAATAGCGAAATAACGCAGATTTTGAAGTTATCGGTACGGAACGGAAAGCTAACGGAAACCTCCGAATTCCCTCGGTTAGCGTCTTAAGGAGTGTAGAAAGGGCCCGAGGGCGGATTCCCTTTTGATACAATAAGGCAGCAAATATTCGTTTTAGAGCCTTTGTGAATACATAATCACGTGGTTTTGGTATACAGCCGCGGCGTAATGATTATTTAGGTTTAAGTAACAATGTAATAGGTACTATAGAGACCGTTTAAATTGTCAAGTTAGCATTTTAGTGAGTATAATTAATTATGTAATATTATGTATTACGTAAGTACACTACTCACCTGAATTATTTTCTGCTTTTCGTTACAATGGTCCTTACCTACTGAACTAATAATGTAATTAGTTTGTAAATTCTTAATGCTGTTACTTTCGTTATTGTTTATTTAATTCTGTTAATTTATTTTATTGTTACTTTTCAAGAATGACTCTATGTGATAGAGTTTCCCATTAAATATTTATTGTGACCCCGTCGACTCTAACTATACAATGTACCTATGCCACATCTTAATGGTATTACTGTAACATTTGTTTACAGATACGATGTACAGCGAGCATATATTCCATATACCTACAAAGCCTTGAGAAGAGCGCTGAGGAGGAGAGGATACGAACCACTCCGGTCAGCTTACCAGAGGTGCACGAAGCCGTCGTGTACTCCATACATCGTTTGCCAGAAACCAGTAAGTTTTTAAGGATTTTCTACTCCGCAAGCGACAGATTGAAAATATTTTTTTCGTGCGATGCAATCGCCGCGAATGGCTGTATAATAAAGAGAAGTTATACGTCACAAGAACTTACCTACAGACGTATGTCAAGCTATCTTCGACGTATTTCAATGTCACGGGGATCAATGGGTGCAATTGCTCCACCTGACTCAATTATTTCGTCTCGCGACATTTTTTTTTCTGTGATGGGTAAATTGACCAATTTATCTATCACAGAGCATACCGAAACGTTACAAACATATTGTAGAGATATATAATACCAGCCCTTTTAATGTCCCACTGTTGGGCGTGGGCCTCCCCTCAATGTAAGGGGGAATAGGCCATAGTCCACCACGCTGGCCCAGTGCGGGTTGGCGGACTTCACACGTCTTTTGAAGGATTCTCTCAGACATGCAGGTTTCCTCGCGATGTTTTCCTTCACCGTTTAGCAAGTGATAATCACGGTTGAAAATGAGATTCGCACATGAAATCCAGAAATCACAGAGGTGCGAGCCGGGGTTTGAACCCGCGATCCTCGTTACCGAGGCAAGCGTTCTACCCACTTGGCTATCACTGCTATTATCCCTATACTATGACGTAATTATTACCCAATTTGCGTCATCAATTCAGGTAAATCAATGTACACGAGTATTTTGGGACAGGCGCGAGGGCGTAACAAATTTCAGTGAAATAAAGCTCATAGCAACGCAATATCACAACGCGGCTGTAACTATTTTACCACTCGATAACTAATTAACTGGAGTTTCTGTCAACTATCACGTTTGATAATTATTCACCGCCAATTTCGCCCGCTTCGTGATAAATTGGTATAGAGAACATATCAACTCTGTTATGGGTATCATTGGTTATTAATAAACAAACCAGGAAACAACTGAAAAACCATTAAACTTATTTGGTATACTGCGAAATAAGTTAGAGGGTTAGATTTTGAGAGGCGATTGAGTCCGAGACCATGTTTGCTTCATCGAACCAACAGATCGAGATTTTCATAAAAGAAAACTTTGATGAGTGTCGAGTATTTCAAGTTTTATTAACATGATACTACTAATCAGGGCCGCATTACCGGCGTGTTTAATAAACGAGGTGCGTTCAACAAAGAGAAGACAATAGCGGTACCGTACATAATAAGTATACTTACCGCGAATTACCGGTATGTTTGCAGTGGTTATTATTAATTTTCTTTTATAAAGATACCGTACCTACGTATATTTGCAATATTACCTAAGCGGTATTTTTTTAATGATCAGGGCTTCATGCCTATAGTTATTAGATTTGTTCAGGAGGACGCTTGGGGGAGATGCCATGCGAGGCGGCTTCAGTTTTGATCTGAGCAATCAGTTGGTCTCTAACTAGAGTTCAGTTTTTTTAAGGCACCATAGTACCTTCTTAACTATTTTAACTTAGCCAAATGATAGGTTCGATAAAATGATGGCATAGTAGGTGACAGATATTTTGAAAAAAGAGTGAAAAAAAGTGCATGAAAGCAAATCCATAGTTTTATAAAAAAAAAAAAAAATTGACATTCATATCAGTACGTCAAGTGCGAGATTATTCGTAAGCTAACCGTATACTTTATAGTCTACCGTATTTAGACATTTAGTATGGAGAATTGAAACTAAGCGAAAACGAATACATACTTAATAATTAGGTTTTTATGTGTCCCTTTAGATAATGAATTATCTATTAAATTTTATTACCCATTACTTTTACAATGATTTCTATAAACATCTCTTTTATGTACAAGTCTGGCACATGGTTACGCAATTTCTAACAAGTCAAATAATCGTATCTGCATTTTTGACATACTCTGAAATACCTTTGATTTTTATGTTCAGTGCTATGAAGCCCCATAAAATTCGAGGAAAAATACATGTGTTATTTGAAGAAAAATAAACGACTGCTTACTCACTTTTATCAGTTATACAGTGTGTTTAAAATTATGGCAATATTTATGCTTCTATAATCACATTCATGATGAGAAAATAACCCCTATTGCTACTCATCAATAATGTATGGTATAATAATTTATCTATGGCATTTTTTGTATTTTTCTTGTTTTGTGTGTGTAAATAAAGTTTAGTTCTATCTGATAAGTTTAGCGATGCGCGCTTTGAGTTTCTAAAATCAGATAATTAAGAACATAAAACATAGTTTACTAAATGAAATTATCAATTTTTAAATATACATATTTACTTATATTATATTTTTTTCTTAAATTATTTTATTATGACCATCAAGATTTTCCACTCAATATGTGATTTGATAATTCAGGTGCAACGTGCAAGCGACCCCTTTGAGGGGTCACTCACACGGTCCGAGCTGCAGTGCTTTCAAAGCCTGTCTCGAGTGTTGTTACTTGACAGGAGTACAGAAGATAAGGCACAAACGGCGAACATTTGTGATCACGTTTTCTTTGGAATGCTTTCGACCACTTTATTTTTAGTTAAGATTAGTATAGTTTTTCGATAATCCTAGAGTTCAATCACGTTAATCCAGACTCTAATCAAAATAGTCGTGGTGATGAGTTGCGCATTAGACATGGCAGCTGCTCTTGCACTCCTGCCCACGTATCTTGATGCAAAGCATTTCAGGAGCTATTATCTATAGGCCAATTTGTGAATGTATAATGCGGAATGCAGAACACATCATAGAGTGCTCGAGCTCTACACCATCTTTAAAAAATACACATAAAAAACTCATCGAGACATCAGACACATCTCCGCCCACGAACTCTCCATCTCCTATGAAATCTGACATTATGATAACGGTGCAGTGTGCAAGTGAAGTTTCTATACAATCTCTACGGGTCACCGGGGGGCCATCAATAGCGTCTAGTGTCGCCTCGTGCCTTTTGTGACGCGACAAAGTACGTCGAATAATGTAGAGGTGCCTTTGCTCTTATACTTGTTCTGCGAAAAATTCTTATGCATTTTACGTATTTATTATTATACATGGTGTGACATCGATATGGGTCAATATGGGGACCTACGAAACTTTAAGAGATTAAAAAAATAATTATATAGAGATTATTTTTTTTATCTCTTTATTCAAAGGAACCATATCGTCGATTTAAGAGATAAGAAAACCTAAATTAATAGATTACTAATGTTCATATTAAGAATAAATTAATAATTCTAGGAGCGAATTCCATTCGAGAACATTGCGTTAATTTGCGTTGCGTTTTGATGACTTGATTGGCTCAGTTGGTAATGAACCTACCTTCAGATCCGAGTGTCCCGGGTTCGAATCCTGGTAGGGACGAACTTTGTGTGATGAGCACGAATGTGTGTACCCAAGTTATGGATGTTTAATATCAATATAAGTATTATATATTGGGTTCACCCTCGGTTCACTGTACGGTACCCTTAATACAAGCGTTGCTTAGCATTGGACCGTATAGTTGGTGTGTTTATCTGGCGATATTATTATTATTATTATATTATATATAATTCAGTAGCACACTACGAAATACCATACTCGTAATAATTTATGTTAGCAATTTTTTCTTATCTTAACCAGGCACAGATGATCTACAGTCTCCGATTACAACAGATCACAGCCCACATGTCATTGTCACTCTTATCATAATTGCACGTTGACATGCTCATGCTCATAATATAATATCTAATTATGCTATTGTCATTATCTAAACGTCTTAGCGGGCAAAGCAATTTCACAATAACGTAATACCCACTCAGAATTAATTACTTCTTCCATCAATTATAGAGCTTAGACTACATTATGATTTGATATGGATCTAGTATTCCTGTGTATAGATGAATATTCTAGTGTCGAGTGTTTAAATAGAGAAGATCGTTCAGTGCTCGCATGCGCTCGGGGTTCATAGCACGCGTTATGTAACCGATATATAAGAAAGAACGCCGAATGCGTTGCGCTCCATTTTGTTCTTAAGCTATTAGGTGTAAAAATAATTTATAGTAAATACTTACCTATTTACTATGTTTAAATAATAATGAATACTGGCTTACATTTAATAAAGCATACAATAGCGAAGAGCTGTATAACAGAGGCATTTTGGCGTATTATGAACTGTGAAGTTGTCATTTTTATACAATTTTTCAAAAAAAAATATAAAAAAATACTCGACACGGCCAAAGTGGCTCTATTTTGTAGCCAATTTTTAACCTAAAAAGAAAAAGAAGAACAGTATAATATAAAACAGTACCCAATGCTTGATCTACCCGACGACTGTTCGCAAGTACCAAGTAGACAACGTCGAAATGTATGGAAAACTTCTATACGAATTTCGAATTAATTCCTGCTTAAACACTAGTTTGCTTTGCGTATTTTCCAGTCAGTACCTGTGAAAAATAAAAATAATGTTACAAATATTTTCCAATACATTCCAAGTTCAATATTCAACGCACAAAACATAATAAAGTCGAGTGAATTTTATCCAATAAACGACCAGACTCACTGGTATCAGAATAGCGTAAATCTTCCGAACATTCCATTCGCATAGGTCACGAATGTGTACGCGCTTGTACAAACTGCGAATGCTAATATGGGGCGCCCATCGAGTTTCATCTATCTTTATAGCTACACAAAAATACATATCAGAGGTGTGTCTTAACATGCTTGAAATAGATACCAATTTGCTAAAATGCGTCCATTATAACCAATAAACAAGTATTACTAAAGTCATCCCTGAAGTGGTAGGCAGAAGTACACCCAAATTGCACCAATGGTCTTAAGTCTTTATGTATTACCATCATATCAGAAAACGTCTCCCTGAAAATGGAGTAGTATTGAGAGTAGCTACGTAGAGTTCTTAGTATTGATTTCTTATATTTAGGCGAATACTACACGTTGAAATAAAACTACTTTTTCGGACTTTATCGGGTTTATTTTATGTTTTTACGTTCCCGCCGTTTTGGCTGCTTTACTGCAACCATGGTCCTCCGCGATAAAATCCGAAAAATTAGTATTATTTCAAGAGTTCTTAGTATTACGTATTGTACGTACCTACAAATCACTTTCAACATGTATTTATAGGTACTATTAAATTCCGATCATCATATCCTTACAGATTTATGAAAGGTTACACAACACCTTGTTAATAGGACGACATAATAATCTCATCCGCTTTGTGGATTATTTTACGGTCACGTTGTTTTGGGATCATTAGTAAATGTATTCGTGCAATATAGGGACACCATTTATACTTACATATAGGATGCTTTAGAATATTATTAATTTAGGAAGTAGTGGTCAGATTCTACGTTCAAATCATTAC
Source organism: Pheosia gnoma (assembly GCA_905404115.1). Taxonomy (NCBI): domain Eukaryota; kingdom Metazoa; phylum Arthropoda; class Insecta; order Lepidoptera; family Notodontidae; genus Pheosia; species Pheosia gnoma. The sequence goes on along the minus strand of FR989901.1, from coordinate 2,634,520 downwards.
ATCAATTCACTTTAAGGGCATGTTCTAAAATGTGGTAAAGTTCCTATATACAACTTATTTCATAGATTTTTATGCGCCATTCATCAAATAAGTTCTAGAGTTATAAATATCAGCACATTTAGAAATAGGCCTTAAAGTAATATTTCACCTCTATGTATCATCCTTTGTTAAATGGAAACAACACATAAGCCTAGAATTGCTCACAGCTGTGAAATAACAAACGAATTAGGTGCCTACCACCTGCGAATATTTTATTTACAAGCATAAATAAAACGGAGGAATAGCGCTAAGCTTAGAATTGCGACAGAGATACGTACTTACCTTAAGTACCGTGAAAACAAAGTTGTCCACACACGAGGGAGACACCTCGAAAAATAAAAAAAAGATTATTGTCTATCGCTGCACTGCAGCAAAACAATAAAGGCGTATGTTTAAAAAAGAATAACACCATGGAGTAGACAATAGATACCACTTTTTCTTTGATCGAATACAGAATAATGTACCGCATCTCCTTTTGTTCATTTTCTTCAGCCCATTGATTCAGTTATAACACAAATAAACATCAAGCCCTTTATGGTTGTTTTAAACAATATTCTTAATGTGTGTTAAAATATACTATACACATTTACCCATAAATTTAATGAAATTACAATGGCTTTATAAAGCTTTTGTTAGAAGAAAAGTGACGTCACGTGGTTAAATTACTTGAAGCTGCATATAAATAGCCCAACAACTAACTGCTTTAACATTGCCTAGAACGAATGCGAGCGCCAATTTAGTATGTATAAGCACGCACGTTTACTACTGCGGAACACGCGACACTTTGAAGATTTATGTATACAAACTTTGTGATTTAAAGTGGTACTTCCAATTATTATTTAGGGAAGCTTTAAGCAGCTGAAGGATTTATAGCAGAGTTTAAATGTCAAGATTTCTTTTTATTTTGCGTTTTAGCGTTCGATCCACGCGTTTGAGGGCTACCATTTGTTGGAAATTTGGAAATACGAAAGCGAATTTAACTTAGCATAGTGATAGCTTACATACCAGGTATACGGTAGATTTCCGTCCCGGGAAATGAAATAGTTCCCCCGGGATGGTAAAGAGATACAATATAAGGTAGTACGGTTTACTTATATCAATGTTAGCCTCGTACTAAGTTTTATCCTTGCTAACGTTCAGTAATTAACACGCTCTAAAGACGGTATATCAATTGTTTTAATAAGATACATTATATGAATATACTATGATGTGCTACCTTAGATAATACCAATTCCGTGTTTTTTTAAATATATATCATCATTTTTTTTTTGAATGACCATTTCGTACAAATAATGCAAGTCGAGAGTGAATAGGTACCCTCTAGGCAAGTATGCTCCATCGTAAATCTCATCGTCACTTACCATCTGGTGTGATCGAGATCAAATACTTGCCTATAATGTAATTAAAAAAAAATGCACCCTTCCGTCCCGAAGTAGGTATACTCTAGTTTTAAAATGATTCCCAGCCACCACTTGCCGATAAGAGTAAATGCTAACTAGAAGCCAAGTTATGACGACACGAAAACTCTCCCCGAAGGCTACCGGTACACTTTTATAGGCTATTAGCCATTCCGGCGAACTTCGTATCGCTTTAGAATCAATATTAAATAATATAAAATACCTGTATATTAAATACCTGTTTTATCATTTTTTGAGTGAATTTTGCGAATTTGTGAATTAATATAAATTATATATAAATACAATTTTGTGAATTTTGAGCCAACCCGCACTGGGCCAGCTTGATGGACTATGGCCTTATCTCCCTCGCATTGAGGGAAGGCCCGTGCCCAGCAGTGGGACATTAAAAGGGCTGGTATGAATGAATTTTCTCCATGTTTTAATAGTTACTAGCTGCGCCCGGCGGTGTTACCCGCGATAAAAAGTATGAAAAATTAAAACATCTATCCCACGGGAACCATACATTTTACCGGGATAAAAAGTAGCCTATGTGCTATTCCAGACTATAATCTATCTCTGTGCCAAATTTCATCCAGATCCGTTCAGCCGTTCGGGCGTGAAAGAGTAACAAACATCCATCCATCCATCCATCTATCCATCCATCCAAACTTTCACATTTATAATATTAGTATTCCAGACTATAATCTATCTCTGTGCCAAATTTCATCCAGATCCGTTCAGCCGTTCGGGCGTGAAAGAGTAACAAACATCCATCCATCCATCCATCTATCCATCCATCCAAACTTTCACATTTATAATATTAGTATAGATTAGTATAGATTCTGCTATTCGTGGAGGAGACAAATTAGAAAAAAACAAGATCATATAAATCAGCCCAACCGTTTTTGACTTGTCAATGGCTTTGGTTTTTATATATACTATATATAGATAACCCCGGAATTTTTTAGACGTTTTATAACTTTATCAAACGGGAGGGCCAGTTTCCCGTGACTATAGTTGCCGTAAAGCAGCCGAACCGTCGGGAACGTAAAAACAGAAAATAAATGCAATAAAATCCTTAAAATAAGTTTTATTTCAATGTGAAGTGCAATGTGTGTAGTATTCGTGTAAATTTAATTTATCAAACGTCATATAGTATCGCGCAAAGCAAAATTCTTGTGCGCAATACGATATGAGGTTTAGCAAAGTTATAAAATGTCTATAATTTTGGGGTTACAGTATTTACCCAACTGTTTTAAGGTACCTTGACAAATTTTGATGTTTCGTAAAGGTCCTTCTTTTTGTTTCAGATGGCTGCAACTCTCTGGGGAACGTATCAACTACATTTAAACTCTTCACTTTCATCGCGTATTTCCTTCCAAACGTTTTAAGATAATTTCTTGTACATTTTTAGTTAGCAACAATTTACAATCGCATATGTTCATAACGTATTGAACCAATGATCCTAAAGTTTATGACTGATGAAATTCTTCACTATATTTTCATTGTTGATACTTTGTAGTTGTGCCAACCCGAATTTATGTATTTCATTAAATGGAATACACGAAATGTATGTATTTTACTTAAATATTCTTATTCAAAAAAAAATTAACAAATATAAATCAATGTAGCCCCCTTAAGAGGTATGTAAAGTCCCGACAAACCCATACTATGATTCCAATTTACTTAATTCCCTGAAGCAATTAATTTCAAAGCTTAAATTTGCTTTACAAACGGAACGTATATAATAATATAATTATCTCAGAATAATATCAAAATAAGATCGTTTAAATTTCGCTTCTAGATCATGTTTTGGGAATAAGGTTTCCGTCGACACTAAATTATATCTTTGTTCAGTTCTTGTACAAAATACGAAGCTGCGGAGAGGAAGCGGCTGAGGATAAAATGTATATAGGTAAGTATTTATGTCTGTATATATCACCATAATAAACGTTTTTATATTAACTATTGAAGTAATGTTTTAATCTTTTTTAAGATGTAAGTACATTTTACATAGGTACCTTTTTTTTTTCAAAGAAAAACTAGTGCAAAATAGTGTATCGATATGTATAATTTTATCAGCAATTTAGATAATTGCGATTGATACAGTTTGCTTAGAACGATGACCTTAAAAAGCGTGTAAAGATGTACCTAATATATTCAACTAAAGTAAGGCATACATCTATACTAATATCTATACTAATATTATAAATGTGAAAGTTTGGATGGATGGATGGATGGATAGATGGATGGATGTTTGTTACTCTTTCACGCCCGAACGGCTGAACGGATCTGGATGAAATTTGGCACAGAGATAGATTATAGTCTGGAATAACACATAGGCTACTTTTTATCCCGGTAAAATGTATGGTTCCCGTGGGATAGATGTTTTAATTTTTCATACTTTTTATCGCGGGTAACACCGCCGGGCGCATCTAGTAATAGTATAATTAATCCAGGTGTGTGTGAAGGACACTTTTCGTGATAATGTCCAACAATCACAGCATAGGTATAAAAATACACATACATTGATATTAGGAATAAGGGCGTACCCACATAATTACAAATGAAAACTTTTACCTCCGAAAGTGGAGAATCGTGTAACCCGCCCAACTTTATGATCAAATGTAATATTGATACTGAAAAAAAAACAATGATGATAACCTAAAAACTTCGTTCCAAAGCTATCTTATATACATTTATTACTGATTGAAAATATGACGGCATTCAGAACCTATGATAAGTAATATTAATATAGATGATTTATAGAAAAGTGATATAGGTGGACGTTAGCTTTTAATACCTACTGAAGAAATATATACAATTCATTAAGTTCTCGTATCATTTCATTAGAGCCCAATCAGTTGGCAGTTGTTAACTATAGTATACTTTCAAATACAAGCATACATTCCGTTAATTAAAATGGTTATATATTCACTTTTTATAGTTATATTTTTATTTTATTTCTCCAGGTCCCATTCGTTTGACTGTATTTTATCACATAATTTATTTTCTGTTATGCTACCTACAGTCTGGATTGAAAGCCCCCGATGATACTCTGGCAACTCTATAAAACGAATTGAGGGTAGAAAACGAGAGAAGCACTAAGAAGAATTTCGAATAAAATCATATTTAAAACTGCAACGAGAAAATATCCATACTTTGTCGGAAAATACGCTCGCAGCGGAGTGTTTTCTTGTAGAGACGCAAATAACAGTAGATAGTGGACACTTTTGTTGCTTCCATTACATTTTGAATAAAATTGCTGTCTGTTTAGCAGTCTGCTGACATTTAAATGTAGGAGTGCTGACACTAATAATGTCGTATAGCTATTAAATTGCTATTGCATTATTTAATTTAATAGTCTTCATCTCAGCGTTATTAACTTAATATGTATTTGTGTCGTCTTTATTATCTTTAACTCTATATTTAAAACCTCGAACTGTAAACAGCCCATGCCATCTAACTCGCAAATTCATAAAAATGTTAACCCCATGAAAAGCATTTTTCAGAAGTTTTTTTTTGTTTACCATTTGAAATGTCTATAAATCGCGGAGCTAGTACTATAATGGTACTGGCATACTGGGGTACTCCATCCTTAAAAAATATTATGAAGCAATCTTCTGTGATTCATATTATTAAAAAAACGTTCTTTATATGTATAAAAGTTGACTTTCAGTCAAAAAGTAATTAAGGTGTAATTATTTTTTCTCTCTGACGCCGAATGTGCACGCTTGAATTGAATAGAATCGGATGTTAATGAAAATAAAATTAATCAGTTCTCATTAAGATTCAATGTTGAAGCGTGAGCATCTGTTTCATTATATAGTCTATGACGTGGGTTGATGGAGTCATTAAATTAAATTTTAATTGGGTGCGGAACGATTAATTATCTTTGAGTCTTATTGAATAAAATTTCGTTCTACCTGATGCACAAAACCAAGGAACTACACTAGTATGTCGCTTCGTCGTCCTTGTTTCATTGAGATGCAATAAGATGAATGTAATATTTGTTATAATACAATTAGTCCATTGATGGCCATAGGCAGTTAGGTAAAATTAGGCAAACATACAAGCATTTTTGACGGCATTTTTTATAATCACATAACATTTACACAAATGTATTTATAATCTACAGCGAATGATACTCACATACGTTAATGAGATAATAAGATAATATTCCTCAGCTTTTCTAATTATCTGCTGTTTAAAATGTATCTACACTAGTAACACAACCGGCTGTGACAAGACAAAATGTGAGATAAATCGATTTTGTTTCTTTCCCTCGTATGAATTACGCAAAGGAGAGAGCTACTCGGTGCAACATAATCCGTGACATAGGTTTTGTGCCGATCCGTGTGCTAGCCCTTCTGGTGTATCTACAAGGAATTGCTAAATCGTTTAAGTATTAGTTTCCATATTATAAACATTAGCGGAGCTGTTAAGGATTGTGAGTAAATCGCTTCTACGGGAGGGTGGGAAGGGAAAGTTCCTATGAAATAGATCCCAACTTCCCGGAGCTAAGTTTTACCATTAATCTTACAGTGCTGTAACATCTTATAGCTCTATGAATTCCATAGCTAGATTTCGTAGTTTGTAGTAGTTGGGACTAAAAACTATTACGTTAGATAATAGTAAGAATTAGTCGGTTAAAGCTAAAGCTTGTGAGAAATTGCTAAATCATAGGCTTAAACCTTTTAAACCTTTACCGCTATAACCCTTTTTGTTTATTCTAGACCTAAGCATTATTTATCTAAAACCATGTTGTGCATGTGTTTTAGTAACTTCTAGTTATTTTGGTTAAGGGTTTCAAATAAGTGGGTTACTATGCGAAGCGAGTAAATAGTAGAATAGGTAGAAACGTCTTTAAAATAATTTACAAACTCGATTTTCACGATCATTGAATCGGATTAATTAGGAGTCTAGTAATTGAAGTTTAAAACGATCTTAGTACCCGTTTGATGCTGTAATATTTTATATACCTAAAAACAATTGCTTCGATCAATTTTCAACTTTATATTGAGTATCAATACGTTTTATAGTACAGAGTGTTATTAATGTAATCTTAAAACCCCACCTGGTTTTGTGATGAAAAATCTGTGCGAAATTATACATTTTATATAAGCCTTACCACCCTTGGTGAGGTAAACGGACCCGGCGGAGTTGTAAAAGGAATTTTGGCTCTTTGCCGTGGTGCGGTAATGTTTAACATTTATGAATATATGATAATACATAGGTGTGTATATAGGACAGGATGTGTACGAGGCTGCTTTTTGGTATAGCAAAAACGTACCTAATTACTTTTAGGCCGTAATAATTTGTGGACTCACCAGGTCTGTGTGGATCAGGGTTCTGTCACGTGATTTTAATATGTGATGTTCTACGCATAGTGGATTGTTTACAAGGTATTTTTCATGTATAAATATGTATTTCTTAAAACACATTTCACTAAACAGTGTTGAAATGTAGCCACAGTTCTTAAGTAAGTATACTTAGTCTTGTTGTTTTGTAGTATCGTATGGCTATCTCGCTCTATGCAATTGTTTTCGCCGTTTAGTAATAAAAAAGATTAAAGCGCTGACGGAATTTATACTGAGCTAAACTAATATATATTTTTTAGTTTGTTTAATAGTAAAATCATTATAAGTACGTACTTCCAATACATATTCAATACTCAAGTTGTTATTATAAGCAATATTATTTCTACAACATTATTTTCAGGCACTGAAAAACATGCGTGTTTTATGAATGAAAACAAAACATTGAACTTAATGTATCGGCGTTTTAATCGCTATATTGTTTCAGTGTTAATTACTATAAACATGTTAAATCGTGCACTAAAAGTGTGTTATATTAATTATAAAAAGTAGTGATAGCTACGTTGGTTGACGTTGAAAACGGACACGCCATTTTCATATGTTCATATCACATCCATTATTATTTTTATAATGTGTACTTATTGGATGTGTTATTGCTATTAATTACTTGACATTGGCAAAATACCCGCTATGTTGTGTGTGAGGCCATATTCCTATTATTTCATCGTATTTCATTTCGTAAAGAAAGAAAGGAATTTTAAGATGTTTAGTTTTAAGTGTATCAATTAAATGCAAACTTTTTGGAAACTATCGTATCCTGAAGGCAGTACCTAAGGTAACTGCGTTTTATGTCGGAGTGTGTATTCATAATCAATGTCTCGGTTAACACGTGACAACCAGACCACATCCTATCCCTCACCGCGTAAAAATTGTCTATGTTGAGCTAACACCAAAAACATTATTTTTTTATATCCAACATGACGTAAAGCCTCCAATCCCACACATTCCTGTTAGCCATGACGTCATCAATTTATAGCGCCACTCAACTTTACCTATAACCAGCACCTGCCATTCAATGAACGATTAATTATTGTTTAATGTTTCGCCGACGTTGAAACTGTGCTTCAAGCGATCGACAGCCAAGGTCATGGGAAATTAACTCTTGTACTTTGATGACTCGAGAAAATTGCGAGATTGGTGTTTGAAAATTTCATGGCGTTTGCATTTTTAATGACTTTAGGGAGTTGTTGTTAGAAGATTAGGTTAGTATTATTTAGTAAAATAATAATAATTTTATCGCTAAGTCCTCATCATATTGGACAGTTTACTGGCCTCTTGACTACCATGTTTGAACATACAACAAGTTTAAAACCTCAGAAAACTCGCGTGCTATAATTGCACTATCTAGCGTAGGCCGCTCGGCTCACTTCACCAGGTAGTTGCGGGTTCGATTCCCGCCTAGGACACCTTTGGAAATAATCTTTTCATAATTTGCCCTGGTGTTTCTGGGATCGCCCTCAGTGTGTGCACTGTACGGTACCCATACAGCACAAGCGTTGCTTAGTTTGGGGCTATACAGTTAGTGTGTTCGTCTGGCTATCTGTCCGTCTATCTATCGCCTATCGCCCCTATCACCATAGTGATAGGGGCGATAGGCGATAGATAGATCTTTATCAGTAAATTTTACGACCCCCGCCATATCCACAACCAATCATCTTTCAGAAACATATTAATATAATATAGTTAAATTATTATTATTGGCACAGATTATGGTCATAAGACTTGATCACGGATCGCAAACTTCGTCCTAAGTCAACACTGCAAGTTGTTGAGCCAAGTCTGTCGACCCTCGAATCGGACCGTTTTATGACCGCGTGTACTGTTTGCTTAGTGTATTAGCTATGAAGAATTTTGTCAACGTGTGCCGGTCATATATGAATGGAGTAGTTATTTATTCTCATAGATCCAGTTTAACCAGCGTTGGCACCGACAGTGATAAAAACCTGAATCGGATTAACTCCATACAGGTACCACTAGTATGAATTTAAAATGTACAGATATACCAACTCACAGATAAAAATCAGAATTAAAAATAGTTATTAGAATTTTAACTAAGATATACAATCATGTTTTATAAAATACAAATGTACCTATAGGTACTGATGATATCAGAAATGTTTTTAAATGACAACGTAGTATCACAATTAGGGTAAATAACTAAGTTAACGTTTAAACTGTTCATGATAAAACATAATCGAATGTCCGTGCCCAGACTGAACGCGTAGCATTACAAGCCAGACTCGGACACATGCGTGCAAGGAATAAGAGCGAGGCAATAATAGATGTCATAGCAGTGATAGCCAAGTTGGTAGAACGCTTGCCTCGGTAACGAGGATCGCAGGTTCAAACACCGGCTTGCACCTCTGAGATTTCTAGATTTTATGTGCGAATTTCATTTTGAACCACGTTTATCTCTTGCTAAACGGCTAAGGAAAACATCGTGCGGAAACCTGCATGTCTGAGAGAAGTCCTCGAAAGATGTGTGAAGTCCGCCAACCCGCACTGGGCCAGCGTGGTGGACTATGGGCTAATCTCCCTCGCATTGAGGGGAGACCCGTGCCTAGCAGTGGGATATTAAAAAGGGCTGGTATTATTATTATTAAATGATAGATGTCACCGCATGGCGAGACAGCGCGAGCGAGCACCTCGGCATACTGCGAGGCTGCACGACTGGCTTGGACCCAGCCATTCGATTGTTACGATCCATTAGTGGTCAGTAAATGAATGTTTTGTTGGTTCAGGTGAAGTAAACAGTGTTTATTACGGTAAACTTAGTGGTTCACCATAGTAAATACAGTTTACTTTTAAATTCTCCAATGTAGATACGTGTAGGTATCACGAAATAGTAATTATGAAAATATCTCTGTTTGTTTTTCTGCTTTTCAATATTAATTATGCATGGTCAGTGATTCAAACAGTCGTTCTAATTAAAACTCTGAAGTCGGATAAGCAAGACCATTCTCGTATTGTAGATTGGAGTAATTAAGTATCTACTTACTTATTTCTCTTTTTTTCATAGATCATTTTATTATTACAAGTATACCTACTACTTCACAATTAATTGCGTTGCTACGTTGATATCACACGATAGGTAGGTGCTTGCTATTTCCAGTAGTTAAGCACTTGATCAATCGAAGCCAGTAATTGCAAAACATAACAGTTGTACCAATTAAAATATTCATCGCAGTCATATGAAACATCGGTGCATCGATTTCAACGTGTTGTGTCACGGTACGTACTACATACTTTGAACATAAATAAACATGAATTTACTTCTTTTTTATATCCATTTCAATGGAATTTGGAAGCCGTTTTTTATACAATTAACCAGAATGACTTGTAAAACCATAGAGTTATTATAATAGTTTTATATTTCTTAGAAACAACCATAGTTATTATAAATTAAATTTCCACGTAAGTAGTTTAGTAGAGTCGCTGATACTACCAGCGACTCTACTGCCGGCCCAATTAAGAAAAGTTTCGAGTAAACTGCAGACACACAGGATAGCAGACTTGGCAGTAGATCGTATTATAAACTAAGTATAGCTTATTTATGGGTTGATGTCAAAGTCTGGGGAAGAAAAATGTATCCCAATGCACCAGCCCCAGCGTTGTTATGTATTAAATTAAAGCAATTTATAAGTGTTGCCCTCGGTGGTCCCCGCAGTGCGACAGAGGGCGCAAGGGCGAGTGTTTGGGGGACGCCACCAAACTTAGGGCATTACACTAAAATGTTATAGTGTCGGATGTCGAAATAAAGTTTGTCCTCTAAGCGCTTGAAGCGCTTTCTATTTCGGCCTTTGAGACAATAGAAAAATTGGTGGCGGAAAGAAGCGGAAGTTGTCAGTTTTTTCTTACTTATCATTGTTTATGACGGGTAAGATAATAACTTTTGTTTTTCTTTTTAGTTGTCTTGTTAAAGTAGAGATGTGAATTTTAAGTTACGGTTTTGTATCTTCTGCGATATTTATTTATTACTCACAGTCGCGGCGAATTTCATATCGCCTCATAATCAAATGTATGAGAAAAATTTTTTTACGGCTACTCTGCTATTCGGGGCGGAGACAAATTGAAAAAATCAAATATCATGAAAATCGGCCCACCCGTTCTTGAGCTATTAATAGTGAAACTAACACGACTTTGTTTTATATACATATAGATTATTAATATGTAAGTAGATATCTTTGTGTGCCGAGTGAACCAGGGAAGATTTGATGGATTTTTTTTATAAGTATGTACATTTTAAGTACTTAACGATAATTAGTTAAGTACTTAGAGAACACTATTAATAATAGAGTACCTAACTAATGATATTACTATGAATGAGTTATTACCAGTGCTATATAATGTGGATATGTAAGTATATAAGAATCACCAGCTTTATATCACAACAGCAGAAACTTTGTCAACTAACCTATCCTAAGCATCTCTCCGAAACATTACCGGCAAACCATTGTCATACTTTAAATTAAATCAATGATGAATTACAGTGAGTCAGCTGAAAAAGCTATAGAGCCGCTGTATTGCCAACGCATGAGTCACGGCGCCGTCCAGGCGGCTGTCTCCTATGCAGGGATCCCGCCATCACCCTCGGCCAATCTAACTCGAACCCCCATCATAGTATAAACTATTCTTTTGAAAAGGAAAAATAGAAGGTAAAGATCGTAAGATAGACCTATCTAGATTGGTCGGTCGTGTTTATTTTTATCTCCCGCTTGCATTTCGGGATAAGTTTTAGGGGTCTTACTTAAGTTTACGGCGCAGTAGATTTATTATAATAGAGATCCGTGGTTATTCGCGTAGTATTTCGACTGTATAGATATAAGAAATAACTCACTATGTAGAGTAGCTACGTGTTAAATGGGTAAAATTGACTTTTTTTTCCTTAAATCGGAATGAAAACGTAAGTTTTCAGAAACGCGGAAGCTTTTAAAGAATTAACGTTAATGGCTTTATTTATAAAATGTTTGAACACGCTATGATAATACGTACCTACTTATTTAAAGGTATCTCAATTTATTTCACTAATAATAATAATAACAAAGGATCTACTAAAACAACACTAGGCTCCAAATTTATGATTTTTTAAAGTGTATTTGCAATGGCAATACAAAACACTTTTCATCGGGGAAACGTTTTGTTATGCTATATTAAATTTATAACGAAGACCCTATTGTAGTCGGTAGCATAAGAAAATAGCAATATTACCAAGATAAAATCAAGGTTATTGCCATTAAAAATAAGTTCAATTGCACGAAAAAAAAGTAATAGGCATGGTACACAATATTAAAAGCTAATGACGTATCGTTTTTAATATTAACAACACATAAAGCACATCCATCACTTCCACAGACTGGAACGTTGAACTTCAACATTATTATTTATTGGAAAAATTGTATAAAGCAATAGGTATTCCATATCGGCACAGACACACACCCGACTAACATTACATAGCATTTTTTATAAAATCAACTAGCTGTTACCCGCGACTTCGTCCGCGTGGTATTTAACAAAAAGCGGACGAAGTCGCGGGTAACAGCTAGTCGAAAATAAAAGTAGCCTAAGATACTCCTTGTTACATCAGCTATCTGCCAGTGAAAGTCCCGTCAAAATCGGTCCAGCCATTTCAGAGATTAGTCGGAACAAACAGACAGACCGACAGACAGACAAAAATTGTAAAAAATGTTGTTTCGGTATATGTACCGTGTATATATCCAAATTCATTTAGTAAAAAGCGGTTATTTTAATATTACAAACAGACACTCCAATTTTATTTATTTGTATAGATAATGAAAAATATCCCAGCTATGCAATGTAATTATATACGAGGATTTATCTTTTTTTATATCTAGTGTGTTCTTATGGTGATATAAGGTAGGTATAATATCGTGATACGAACTCACCAAATGTATGGTACCAAACTAAGCAGCGTTTGTATTATATATAGGCACCGTACACCTGAGGGCTAAAACTAATTCTACCATGTGAGGCATATACCCGAGGTCATCTGACGCACTTCACGGTCAGTCAGTACTCGGCTAATTAAATTGAAATCAAAACGCGGCTACCTTTACAGAAGTGTCTTCAAACACTTTTGAAATGTGTGAACTTCATTTAAATAAAAATCTAATGTGATTCAATCATCCAATAAGAAGCAAGCATTGGCAAAAGACTCAAGCAAATACTTAAGTCTAAAAGGGTAGATAACAGACTTGCAAAAAAAAACAAAAAGCATTATCTGGAAAGAAACAACGCAGACTTGCTAAAGTAGATCTACTTCAAAGTAGGTGCTTTGAGTTCAGTACATCTGTGTAGTTACAGAGATATCACTAGGGTCTGTTGTACATAGTTTCGCACAGAGATTTCATCTGGATAATGGAAAGATGGAGCTGATACGCAGATTGCATCTGTTCGTGCCTACTGGACCTCGGGCTTTGAAGGAAATGTGCATTAGTAACATTTTATAGGTCACGTGGATTTAACTTAACGTTTTTGCTGCAGATGAGTTTTTATTAAATATATTGTGATTTTAATATTGTTGTAAATTACTAGCTGCGCCCCGCGTGTTACCCGTTTTTTTGCATTTTACCGGGATAAAAAGTAGCCTATGTGTTATTCCAGACTATAATCTATCTCTGTGCCAAATTTCATCCAGATCCGTTCAGCCGTTCTGGCGTGATTGAGTAACAAACATCCATCCATCCAAACTTTCACATTTATAATATTAATGGTATTGATTAGCCTTGTCCTGATCGAGCCGGCTGCTTTGCCTTGCTTCGTCAGGATGTGCTTCGCCCAAGTGTTCTCATCATTTATTTGTGTCCCTGTCAGTCTGACTGGTTTATGTCAACTTGTCGTGAAATCATTGCTCGAATCAAAACTGATAAGGCTACATGTTTTGTCAATTTGCAACTATTCAAATAATATGATTTAGATTATTTAAGACTGACAGCTTACAGAGATAGCTCAATATATTGCCAATGGTATCAAACAGACTCGACTTATTTAATAAATAAATAGTATTGCCAGACGAACACCAACTACACGGTCCCATACTATGCAACGCTTGTATTATGGGTACCGTACAATGGACTGAGGGCGAACTCAGTATGTAATACTTATAAAGATATTAAACAACCATGACTTGGGTACAAACATTCATGCTCATCACACAAAGCTTGTAGCTAGCTACCAGGATCCGAACCCGGGACCTTCAGCGCAGAAAGCAAGGCCACTACCAACTGCGCCAAACGAATGATTGATAAAAAATAATTATGCATGAAATTGATTTGATGGCAGATTTCTTATTAATCCATTATTCGAGTAACAACTTGGATTATAAGAGTATGATGTAGAGGCAGCAAGTGATGCCGTACTCTATCATCAAACCATTGGTAAGTACATTGAGTGTTGACTTTACCGACTTGGGATAACTCTCTTACATCAACACGCACGTAATCTCGCACGTACGATACGTCGGCTTGTTAGCCGCTGAGTCATTATACATCGCTGATTACATAGGCAGCCCCTTCTCGTAGCGATCACTTTGCTGAAACAGAATATACTGAAACCGGCAATGTTTATATAGGATTTTGTTTGACAATATACTGAAAATGGCTTTGATATACGAATTTATGGCTGTCTGGGTGTGATAAAACTCAATTGTCGTCAATGTTATTTAGCTATTATGGTATAGCAGTCTTTGTTGCAGTCAACGGGATGGTACAGGTTTTCCTCTTCTAAATGGGTATCTTCAAAGGTACTATCAACCCTACCCAGTGAGTGAAGTTACAATCGATTTATCACGATGAGAAGTAATATACATTTTAAGCTTATGTCGGACTGTATGTGGAATTGAAACTACAGAATATATGAACCAATTTTAAGCGACTATACTTCATACGATTTTCTTTTGTTTTGCAGCCGGTAGCGAGATGGTTCACAGATGATTTAAATGAAAAATCAATTCAAAATCCATACGTGAACCGTCAACTGCTACTATTTTTACTATATTATACAGTTTCATCTTGATATATCTTTTTTGTTTATGAACTAATTGAAATAAAGCAAACACTTCATTTTAAGTGAATACACAATACATCAGTGAAAACCGCAGTCAAATCGCTTAAGTCGTGTCTGAGATTAGTACGCACAAACACACAGACAAGTAGGTAAACGGACAAAAATTCAAACAATCATTATTTTGGTTTCTATTAAGTTGATAAAGGCCCCCAATAATAGTTCTTCTCATATATAATATACACCGAACAGTTACATATTATCCCCCGAATTTAAAGACGTTAAATATCTTTATCAAACGTCATATAGTATACTGCGCAAAGCAAAACTCTTGTACGCAGTATTACTACGTTTGATAACGTCTATAAATTTGGCGGTATATGTATAGATAAGTGAAGGGCAAAAATTCGCGCGTTTAAACGAAAACTCGTATTAGTGACACCTACGGAAATGAGAAAATGTTGGAAGTAATGTGACACATAAAATATCGCCCATATCGATCCCGCCCGATCCGATATAATTCACGGTTTGGTAATAACCACATTGGGCTTTCAAATTCCACATGTATTTCGGCCAATTACTGAACATTTTAACTACTAAATGGTCGGTACTTCAGTATCTAAGGCCTCAGCCTCGAATTTAGCGGGCAGCGGGGCGGCGGCGGCGGCGGCGCGGGAGCGGCAGGATCTTATGCGTAAAATCAAATGGACCCGTTCTCGAAAACAGCGGCGCGGCATGCGGCGCGGGGCGACCAACGAGCGCCGCTCCCGCGCCGCACGCCGCCGCCCCGCTGCCCGCTAAATTCGAGGTAGAGGCCTAAGTATTCGTTGGAATGGATATTAAGCATTATGAGTTGTTATTAACATCAGATATTTACGGTTAGGTGAGCCGTGGTTGGATTATGATTTGATCAAACCTCGGGTTATTTTAGTTTTGATGATGTTTAAGGTTAGTTTACGAGCGCTGTTTAATTAAGTCAACCGAGCAAGTTATTTTATTAACCACCGAGCAGAGTTATGGTATTTATTTTAAAAAAATAATTTTGATTTATCTAAATATAACTTGATGATTTAAAAGCGAAATCGTGCATTCAAAATGTTTTGACGCTGAAATGTCGCAATAACTTGAATATAAATTAAACATTACGAGTATATAAGTCACTTAAGTTGCGAGTAAATAAACCTATATGTATGTATAGGTATCTAAAGTAACGTATATAAGTATCACTTTACATTCGAAAAGAAACGTTTGAGAAGAAAGTTATTTCATAAGAATCGACGCCCACGCCTCAGGTCGTTCGTATTCTAAAAGTAAGTTAAAACATTACCTCAATTTCAGAGGGAATTGTACCTATAAGAATATGTCTTGCAGTCAGGTATCTTCTTAGTAATGAATTGACATCAGCTGTTAGAAGGCTGATATCTGGGAATAAATGATAAACAAACCGATAGTTACGCTCTACGGACAAAGGCACAAAGTGCGAGATTATTCGTAAGCTAACTGTATAGTTTATAGTTTACGTATATAGAAACATTTTATAGCAAATTGAAAGTTTTAAATACTATCCGCCAGAGGCGCTATTCAGTTCTCCATACAACATGTTTAAATACGTAGACTATAAAATATACGGTTAACTTACTACTATCCTTGCACTTGACGTGCAGTATGTGTTATTTGCTCGCAGGTGTACTTACGACGTGAACTACGTATCTTCAGTACCTTCAGTGACATTTCATGTCAGAAAACCATAATCATATTTTTTTTTCAAGTACATTCCCAGAAAATGTTCTCAAATCTCAGTTTTAGAAAAAAAACGTCAGAATCTTAACTCGCGGACATCAAAGTGACTGAATTGAATAATTCACATCCAACATCATAAAGCTAACGACAGGCGACGAGTAAATAAAATTTACGACACACACAGCGGCACAGGAAAGCTATTAAGTAGTAAAAAACAACATTCAAAAGCCTCATAAAGCAAACAAATTGATTTCCATTCGTGTTTATGCGTTAAATTTCGACGCAAATCATGGGCTTGACGCATACGTAAGTACAAATTTATCCATCACAGTGAACGAGCTGTGGCCCTTATGATTTAAGCCCCAAGGTATATTGCCACAATACAATAAAATGTAGATGTCAGAATATAACGACGAGTACCACTGAAAAAAAAATACAACCTAATTGAGAACCACCTCCTTTTTGTAGTCGGTTAAAAATACTAGCAGGGTTCGCTCAATGCGCGTGCCAAATGCTGCGATCGCCGTATAACTGTACGTCATATGCGAGATTATTCGTAAGCTAACCGTATACTTTATAGTCTATGGTATTTAGACATTTTGTATGAAGAATTGAAAGTTTTAAATGCCGTCCGCTAGAGGCGCTTTTCAATTCTCCATACTAAATGTGTATACATACAATCAGTGATAGCCAAGTAGCAGTGGTAGCCAGTTATTGATTATGTAGGTTGTAAGAAGTATTTGTTTCTGTGAAAGCTTGGGCCTAACATTAAAAATAAATAATAAAGCAGTGATAGCTAAGTTGGTAGAACGCTCGCCTTGGGACCAAGGTGTGCAGGTTCAAACCCCGGCTCGCACCTCTGAGATATCCGGATTTTCATGTGCGAATCTCATTTTCAATCATGTATATTTGATGAAGACAAACATCGTGAGGAAACTTGCCATCCGTCAAAAAGTCGTGTAAAGTTCACTAAACTGCACTGGGCCAGCGTGACGGCCTAAACTGTCCTTATATTGAGGAGGAAAAAGCCCGGTTTAACGGCAATAGGCCCTATTACATTAGGATTAACATACCATCGGTGAAATGTAGGAGCATGGCAGTATACCTCTGCCTACCCTTTCGGGAACACAGGTGTGTTAATAAAATAAGATAAAGGAATATTATCTTACGTGTAACATAAATATATCACGAGTACAGCTAAATAATCACAAAATAAGATTATCGTGACACCCTGCGCCAACATTCATCATTTCTGTAACTCACACCTTATAAAA
The DNA here is from genome assembly GCA_905404115.1 of Pheosia gnoma. Lineage (NCBI taxonomy): Eukaryota > Metazoa > Arthropoda > Insecta > Lepidoptera > Notodontidae > Pheosia > Pheosia gnoma. The sequence continues at coordinate 2,616,673 of FR989901.1, read as the reverse complement.
ACGCGCAAAAGTTCCTCGGGCAAGTCACATTAGGCCGCGTCACCGGAGAGCCGTACTGATATCCAACTTTACCTGCGACTGTACGCAACTTTCGCTTGATATATGATCCCCTGGTACACGACCGTCATATATTTTTGTCTGAAATCGTGAAGACTAATATTCATTCTTACGTACCGTGCATTTGAATACTTTATTGTACGTTTGTTTTCGCGTTTATCATTGTCTTTTTGTTTGCTGTGAAATATTTGATAAAGTTCTCGAAAATGTAACCCACACAACTGGTGTGTTCCAATTCGTCATTGTCTCTAGAGTAATGTCTGCTTTAGAATGGACGTATTTTTTTAATGCTACGTCCATGTTGCGTCTCTATGCTGAAACAATTGCCTGATGACGCTATAAAAGACAAGCAACTTTTAAAGCTGTTCAACATTAAAATGAAATATTAAGTAGAGTATCAATAATTAAAGTTAAAATAGCAAAGAAAATAAAAAAGTTTGAAAACTAATTATGTATCAAAAAGACTTTGTCCTCGCTGTATTATGATGCTGATTTTTTGAGCGAGGAAACGTCTATCCTCTTGTCATCTATGGAGGCAATCAACCTAGGTGAGAATTTGTTGATTAGGTCTTTAGCGCTATGACTCCAAATAATAATAATAAATAACATATACATACATATTTTATCTTTACCACCTACCAACCACTTGGTACTATATAATCTTTGTAAGAGTTCATATAGGTAGTCTGAAAATATCGGTATAAAATAATTAAGCGCTTTCAGCTTTCAGCAAATGAGTTCAAAACTATTTGCTAATTATTATGTTTGCAAAGGAATGTACGTAGGTTCCTACATACATCAGTTCATGAAGATCTATGGAGGAAAAGCACTCGACTCATTACGACTAAAGAGATAAATGACTCTACCATTTACTTACAGAACATTTATTTGCGAGAGTCAGTATTTACAAAGGAGTAAAAATGTTACAACATTTTTTTTCAAAACTCAATTGAGCTACATATGAAACAAATGTAAAGAATGATGCTTATGTTTCATAATTTGCACGAAACACTTTTGCACACATTTTATAAAAATATAAATTCCCCAACCATTATAATACACAAATTGTTATTAAACTTTATTTGCATACCTCATATAGCAGATATTATAGAAGTTATTCTCTTATTAGAATTCCCGTACTGGCAAACTTTTATGCTTGAAATACGGGCGAAAGTAACGCGATGAGAAATTTCAAGCAACGTTCCAATAGCAGTTAATATAAAATGCGTGATTGTGTGCGCGAGAGCGCGTTCCGAGGAGCGTGTAAACGAGATACCTTATTCAAAAACCTATATTAATTCAGAGCGGATCCTCATTATGGCTCACGAAATTAAATTGGAGGCGTATGATCACTCGTGCGACCGGCTCTGAGCGTGCGCCGGTAATGAGATGGGAGTTTGCTTTACACTTCAACCCAAATATTTTCTGTATTTATTTTCAAGGTGCGATGTTTGCTGAAAGCACCCACATACGGGTTCTGGATGTTTCCGAAGCGGTCTATCGACTTGGGAATAATACATTGAAATAGTCTCAAATGCTGCTGTGGGTAACAACAAGTTGGAGTCGGTATAAAGTTCGATTCAAGACTTTTGAATTATTTGTGATGACCAAGAAGAATTTTCTATTGAAAGACAATATAGAAAATATATCCAATATTTGCTTTTTAAAAAAAATATAAAGTAGATACCAGCCTCTTGCTATTTGAAAAGACAAACATAGCTATATTTATTGAAGGACCATTTCTATGAATATAAGTTGAAGATCAAGTAAAAATTTAAGTTTTCTTAACATAAGGAGCCATAATTCTTTTAATACTTTTATATTTAAAAGATGTTTTCTCATAGTTTCTTTGATGATATGCCATTGAAATAGATTAGTGTGGAGAAGTCTGTAGCTATTATAGATAGAGCATTAATTATAGAGCTAAGAACTGCATGAAAATAAATTGAAAACCACTCGCAACTTCAGAATTAAAGTTTCTTAATGAGTTTGCACGTTGTTTTTATTGTGAACATTGATAATGTAGGTATAATACATAGGTAGTATCCGTTATAGACCTTAATGCGAATATCTCTGCTATCTCAAATATCTTCGGTCCACACACACACACACATATGACGGCCTGATTAGCGCAGTTGGTACCGGGTTCGAATCCTGGTAGGGACAAACTTTGTGTGATCAGCACGAAAGTTTGTACGCAAGTCAAGGATGTTTAATATCTATATAAGTAATATATACTGGGTTCGCCCCCAGTCCATTGTACGGTACCCATAATACAAGCGATGCTTAGTGTGGGACCGTATAGTCGGTGTGTTCGTCTGGCGATATTTATTTATTTACATTACGTTACGATCAAAATTCATACTAAGGGCCCCAATGTATGACACTATGTATATAATATAAGCCATGTTAAAGACTAAATTGTATACCTATAAAAAGTTATCCTTTCACAATATTACAAGGTACACGTGTTAATATACACGTAAAAATCCTTATTTTCTTCGAAATTACATAATAACTGCTTAATACGGAGCTCGTATTGCGATTGAGCTATTTTAGTCCTTTAGGCTTTTTATCACTGCAGTAACTTGTTGCTAAGCTCATTCTGTTATGTTTCATTTGTGCGAGAAAACGAGGTAATAAGCTGGTGTGAATATCAATCCTATTAAAATTACTGCTTTGCAAGAAGAAATGATCTTTATATTCGCAATACACGGCAGTGATTCCCTTGCAGACCAGAGTAAATTACGAAAAGCTTGTTTATATATTACTCTATTTTTATCAACAATCACCCTATGCTCATTTTTTAACAAACACCAACATTTATTTACCAACCGAGAAATTGAAAAAAATAATTCACGATCCATCATTGTCAACCTTTGTGCTACAATGTTTTTTTATAAATTAATTTGAAATTGGTAAAATACCTACCGTTGATGAGGAGGGGGATGGTTAAGTAATTTCATAGATTGTCACGTTCTTTCTGTCGGTGTAAATATAAAAATCTGTTGTGACAAACGGATAGACGGATTTAGTTGCGATATAAGGGCGTCCTTATTTTGCATTTCGGTACGAAGCCCAAAAAAACATGGATTCCAGATATATAAGTAAACATTTACGTAACAAACGCTTCGCAGTTCCACCCGTACGGAAATTGTGTTCATTCGGTCATCGACAAGCCATGATTTAAAGCTCAGGATTTATATCTCGCTGAGTACCATCACCTGGGGATGCCTCCAATTGGCACCACAAGCGCTGATGTATTAAATGCTTGTGATAAATAATCAATATGTTATCAGTGTTTTATTGATCGTAAATGGTTGCTTTTCGATCATTGAGTACCTATTCAGTATGTATTATTTATACAGGACATCAACATTAATTACTATAATTATTATTATCAAATGTAGCTAAGTAGGCTGTTTACAGACACAGGTGGTTTAAAGAACTCTTGTTTGTGTGTTTGCTTTAGCATTACGGAAAACTACTGAACCAATTTTACTACGGTTTTAAATACTGGATACCCTTGTAAAAAGATAAGGTACATCATATATCATCTCGCTTTGACCATTGGGGTGCAGGTAAATTTCATAATGCAAGTTTCAGTTGATAACCGAATCTGTCGATACAAGACTTTTGGTGAGGCTGTGAATCGGGGGGCAGATGTGATTTCTTTTTTTAATCGGTTTTCCGCCTTAAGAATAGGGAGCTACTAACCTAATATCACGCCAAAAAAGGTCTTATTTACATATCAAAACAGCATACGTCAAGAACAGGAACGCAATGGTTTTCATTGAAATATTTGTGGATGTCAACACCGAAAACGAATAGATATTGAAAGATAATAAAATGCTAGCTCACGAAAAATATATATTGTTTTCTTAATGTGTACTAACGTAAGCATATCTAAAAGAAAATGTTACGCTTTAAATATATATATTTAAATAACAGCAAATTGTATTGCAGACATTTTTTTTAATATTTTGTTATGCCTGTGTAAATTTATTAAAACTTCTATAAATTTGGGGATATAGTTATAACAGCTACATACATACACAGCTAGCTATAGTGTGGTGCCGTACAGTTGGTGTGTTCGTGTGACGATAAAATTATTATAAGTATATAATATTTAATGACACTGTCAGGCTGTGCCGTAAAATCATCGTTATCATTTTACGATTTAACTTAATAACTACTGCGATAATGTGTAGTATATTAACAAGCTTCGATCAAAGTTGGCGGCAACACTTCTAACGGCAAAATTGTCTTGATTTACACGAATGTTTGGAACGAATTCTCTCGGCGGCCGAACGGTAACTCAATTAACTATCAAAATAAATCATAACCAACCTCACTCATAAAACATATTAATAGACTACTCAATAGACGATTGTGTATTTTTATTTTATAATCCTCAGTTTTACCGTACCTCGGAACGGAACATTATGCAAATCACATTACGAAATACGCTGCAAATATTGTTCAATATAAAACAGGTTTATTTGCAGAATCCCGCTCAGTAGCCTATTTGTATGCAGTAAAAAGTACGTCGACGTACAAAACGGGGCCGATTCAGAGACAAAAGAGGATTTTACTGGTAAATTTACCGATGCTCGTCCGTTAGAATCACGGCCCTTGTTTTATTCGACAAATTGGTTACTTATTCGTTAATTTGTAAAATATTTTATGTATTTGTTGCGAGAGAATAAAATATGTTTTCGCATTACATTAAATATACATTTTTGAAAAACTATAATGTATACTCATGCAGAAATGGATTATGAACAATGGTTCAATCAATAAAATCGGAACGAAATTTTATCTATTCTGTATTAAACGTCAAACAAAATTATAGCTGCAGTCAATAAATTCCAATCCACTTATGTATGTATATGTACCGATAATTTCCTAGGAAAAGATATTACTTGGTACCGATTGACGTTGTCACGTGAAATCGCGGTCTTTCAATTAATTTAATTTAGATTTTACTTAGGGAAAAGTGTTAAATTTTCTATAAGAAATTATATGTAATCCCTTGCAGTGACGAAGTGTGAACGATAAACGGTGGACGACTCACTCCCCAATGACATAGTTCTTAATTTGTATAGATTTTATCTCTAACCTTAACTGAAATTTGGGTAATGTATCCGTACCGTACCGCTATCAATTTTAATTTTCTATAGTATTTCCAGGTACCGACTTTGGAATTGAAAAAAAAAACATCTGCTCCGTGTTTTTCTCGACGCTTGCCCTAAGCTTCCTATTCAGATGGGTTTTCAGCTGGGAGCGGCACTTGACCCGCCCTGCATCAATGGACTGAATATGGCACGACGGCACCACACGAGGATTCCTTACATCATGCGGTCCACCTACCTCAAGGTAAATACGATTGAATATGGTTATATGGTTTTCTACAAAAACCCGCATGGACTAACTCATTAAATCTTAAAAAAAAACATAAAAGCTACGAAGCCGACTATCTTTTTTTAAGTAACTATTCTTTTGTTTTGTGTTGAAAGATTTTTCAAATTTCGACACATAAGTAATTCGTCGAAAAAATGTCCACTAGTTACCTCCACCTATCCTTGAATATAGACGATAATTTAAATTAATTCTTAAATAAATAAATAAAATAAAAATAAAAATTGGTTAGAAAATAGGCGGTGTTACATAGTATTAACACGGAGAAATATCGCAAAATAAATCGGCTCGTTATTGAACGTCAACTTGTCTCTCAAATAAAGGCTTATCCCTTGTACATTGTACACTTCCCTTCACAGAAATGGGTACATGTGTGACCGAAGATACAAGTAATGTTTGTTTTCAATTTGATTTATTGCTATTTTCTATTGGTATAAGTATTTAGTAAGTACTTTTGACTTGACATGTACCCTGTGATTTTATAAGGATGAATAAATTGATCCAACCTTGTAGAAGCATTTTTTTAAATCTTGCAGATGGAATGGCTGCAGATATGAATAAAAACTTATATATATACTTCTCGACTTTACTTACTATCAGGCACTTAAGCAATATGCGGTTAATAGTTAAACATTAAGTTTTAATTGAGTTCAATCGCTGAAACTTTTCAGTTTACGTTCATATTTCATTAAAATCAAAACTTACCCGAATAACCCGCAATGATTGTAAAACTTTTTAAATTTCTAGACACGATTCTGTTATATGTTTGTGTGTGTATATCGTACAATGGGATTTAAAACTCGATATAGGTATGCTTATAAGCCCATGGATATTATAAGATTTATAAATTATAAAATACCACATACAATCCTAACCATATATCACATCAAGATCAAAGACTTAAGATGAAGAGAAGAACTGCCTATAAATACATATTTCTGCAATCATTGTACTGAGTTTAAAAATAACTTACGAGTAAGCTCGTAGCGTTTACATCTCGGATAGGGTCTGTTGCACTGACATATTTTTTTGTTTCAAAACTGCTTGCAGCACTTTTGCTTCTTCACAATGGTGACTGCATTTTTATTTTTGACCAAAGTCGTATCATTTATTTGGTATAGGCATACAAGGGTCCTTTTAATTTGTCATTTAAATTTTCGTTTTCTTAACTCTACCTCAACCGTATCGGACCGCGACCTCAACTGAGATGATCCGGCGAGAAACACAGCGGGCATGTCTCTTTTAGGTTTTTTTTACAACCATGTTATTACAAAAAAAGTTCTAGTTTGTTGCTTTTTGGGAGGCGCACACACGCTACACTTTGACATCATAAATCTTAACTGATCTAGATATTTGAACCACCATATGTCATCAAAACAAAATGTCGTCGTTGTATGTATTGCGTTGATGAATAATAATAGTTTCTATATCTAGCACATTATCGTAATACAGCATCTACATATTTGCACTGCCATGATAGCAAATTTAAATTAGAATTCTTAACAACCCTTTAGTTTGTTTAATTTGTCTAAAGGCATTTAATTAAGTGCACGTCTCATTGCGCCGGGACATTTGGATTCTGTGAAGAAATGATTGTTCCTGTACTTTCTGGCGGGCTTTGTTCACAGGACCATTACGGAAATTAATTGGCATATAATTAAAGTTATTTATTGTTTGACTGTGTTTCAGATGGGTGGCTGGGGTTTGCTGTTGTACTTAATGTTTTCTGTATAAACACTAACTTAGTAATACTGATTCACAAATTAAATTTGGAAATGTTCAAGCTACGCTGCTAGGCGTGGTTGGTCGTACGTAGCAAAATATTGCTACGTGTTTTGAACATCCATTCTTTGTTTCTTTAGTGTATTCGTTTGGCGATAATATTATTGTAATAAAAATATTACTGAATTAAATATATAACTTTTTTTTATTTAAAAGTACCTTTATTATTACATTACAATCATAATTTTAATAGCGCTTACAAAAACAGTAGCGCTTTACCCCTCGTTATAACCACCATAGGTTGCATAACAGCAACAAGCTTAGAGGTTACGTGATCGAATTACTCCGACAAGCCGCGCCCCAAAGCCCCCATAATCTCACCGAGCACTGCGAGGCTCGTTTGAACGTGCTATGATAGATGGACTTTGAAATTAGCGTTAACGGCCACTATTATAGCTCTACTATCGTATTCGATTCCATTAATAATCTGTTTCGGGTAATACGATTTTCCGAAATATTTTTTTTTAGGTATAGTTCTTTATGCGCCCTCGTCTAAATAGGGAAGGCGGGAAAACTGCTTCAGGGCTGTCTCCCTTCTTCAGTTAAGTTTACATGCCATACCCTGCCCTGGGCGGTTCAATGGTGATAACACGTCTAGGGAACTTTCGGGACTTAAAATCTTAGTATCAGAGAGGTTGATTCATAAAGCGCCATATATAACGCATTCCGAGTGTGCCTCGCCTGAGACAACCAATTAAGCTGCCTCGTCCGAACACAGCTATCTGTTATTTGCCTCGCTATCACCTCACTGCTCATGTCAACTGTGCGTGAACTGATTGCTTGGATAAAAACTGAGCCTGTTGAGCGCGGTGTGACCCATCCGATCTTCTGAGGCTGCTTTGTCAGTTACCACATGGGAAATAATAGAGACCAACGATATATAAGGTGTAACAATAATAGTGTGAAATATTATAACAAGTGGGTTATACCGATCACGCTTATGTATATAATAAACGTACGTTACATTTCTCCATGCACTTAGTAGCTATAAGTAGTGTTTTTATTTGTAATAATTTAAATTATTTTTGTGTAAAATATTTTACACTATTATTGTTACACTTTATAGGTATATGTACTACGTAAAATATTAAGCCTTTGACACAATCACTGCGTTCCACTCAACTGGGGTTTTGAAAGCACACTTTTCAGAATCATATTGACATTTGCGTAATCCCACACATCGCGGGCGGAACATGATCATACTTCTGATTTGCTATTCTAGAGTAACATTATATGTCGATGATAAAAACTAAATGGCAACACATTGGAGCTTACGTTTTTAATGCTTTTATAAAAATAATGGCTTCAAAAAAAATAGACAGCCCACTGAGTTTCTCACCGGATCTTCTCAGTTGAGGTCGCGTTCCGAACCGGTTGTAGAGTTAAGAAAAATAATGTAATGACAATTTGTAAGTGCCACCGTAGCCTATACGAAATAAACGATTCTACTTTGACTTTGACTAAAATAATAGCCCATGCAATTGCATATGTATTCCGTCTATACATTACGCAAACGGAATATAGGATCGACTTCTAAAAATTTCAAATGCTCTTAGACAGTTTTCCAAACAATAAACCCACTCCTGCCGGGTTCAATAGCTACTTAAGACAACCATTGCGAGCACTCATCCCGTGCCCGTATAGTTAAAAATCCTTGGTTGAATCAAGTGAGGGTCTTGACTAGCCATTATAGTTTTTATATTATGCTCTATCACGATGTGTATGTGTTTATTTATGTACAGAGAAAACTATGGATTGTACTGTATAATGTATTTTAGGGCAGGGAGTTAAGGTTGTATTTCGTAATAATTTTGAGATTAATATAAGTCTTCATTTAAAAAAAATCAATCGCATTGAGTAGCTCCTCCTTTTTGAAGTCGGTTAAAAACGTCACTATCTTGTCAATGAAGGTAAGTACCATTAAAAGTCTACCAGACCGAACCAGTTTTCGGAAGACACGAGACCCGTTCACACAACAACGGATTTTGCAGTATCTCCTCTCAGATATTTGCAATTTTATTGAAACAATCTCAGGAAATAAGTTTCTGTTGAAAGGTACGCGGCATTCTAATCTCAGAGTCGACGAGTGAAAACAGACAAATTCCGAAACAGGACAGGTTTTATTGGAGGCTTGCTCCTTAATAACGCGTACCTAGTTTCGTGTAGAGTTTATTGCTGGTTCGTATCCTGCTATTCGAATACTTTTAACAGCTTTATGTATCTACTCATAAAGATGCATTTCACAGATGCATAAAATTAAACTTATGAGAAAATGCGCTAAGGTGAATAATGAACCGATAATTATTTTGTGAAGCCATGTAAGTTGTCTAACATGGTGGGGTTCAAAATACGTGACTTTGCCATTAAAATCTATGGCAACGTCACGAAAAAATAAAATACATACACTACCCAAAAATTTACGCAAAATTAAAATTAACTCTTTAAATTAATTTCTTATATTTACGCAAATACCACATATTGAAATAAAACCCCCACCCCAGTCCTCCCGTGACCATGGTTACTGTAAAGCAGCTGAAACGTCGCGTCGGGTACGTAAAAAACATAATATAAACGCGATAAAATCCTTCAAATTAGTTTTGTTTCAATCTTTAAGTTATATTTAAAAAAACCTGATCATTTATATAAAACAGTTTAGTTTATTCCAACATGATTTGACTTAGAAATCGGCAGCGAATAGAGGTTGGCGTAGCAATTAAGCCAATTACTTCGCGTTGTACTTAACGTCCAGAGAGTGGTTCGTTAAATGTACACTTTAGGGAATAATAGTGGACTAATAACAGACATTCAACACATTTAATTAAATAACAGGGGCTTTGTAAAAATGTTAATTCCAACTTTGCCGAGCGATTAAGTTGTTACTATTACGCTTAGAGACTATTAAAACCGCAGACGTTTTAAGTATTAAAATAATTGAAATTTTGAAAAAAATATATTGCTGGTGTGTAATAAATTATAATAACGATACCTAATAAGTACTGGCTCAAGTATTGGCTCAGTCGACGTCTCAAGTATGGGTGACAGAAAAAAAAATGTGACATTTGTGTTTTTGATACGCGTAAAGATAACTAGTGAGATCAGCCTTCACTTACCGAATAATCGTCGATCAGTAACCGAACATTTTTTTTTGCGTTTTTTTAATCTCCTCTACACTTGTCGTTGGCAGAATCATCGGTAAACGATGGAGCCATCATTTTTAAATCGAATTGGAATTGGAGATGAGGCTTTTTGGCGGGATGTTGAACAGCGAAGTTGACAATCTTGTTTATTTTCCTAAAATTTCTTTGATATATTAGTGGGATATTAAATATTGTATATTCATAAACATGCACGAGTGAAAGAAATTAAAATAAAATGGAACTACTCGACTTATCAAGTTCTCGCAAGATGTCCGGTAAATTTTGTGCAAAATATCCACAGCTCTACTGATACCTTATCAGTCAAGCCAATTCAGGGAATAATTCTGTCATCACTGTTGTCATCGACACCATATCTATTATCAGATGTACTTATATTTAAAACAACGATGAAACAATTTATTCTACACTGGCATCAATTGCTCTATGTTGTACCCGATTGCCAACCTAAAAAGAAAAAGAAGAACTAATGAGATGTGACATTTGAATATATCCCCTGGTATATTTTTGTCAGATAATAGAGAGGATCGATGTCACGTTGTATAAGGAGGTGAAAGAGGCTGCTCTACATAGAGACAGGTGGAAAGAGATTCATCAGCTACACCGACAAGGGTCTAACCCTTAAATTAGAATAAGATATTTATGCGTAATATTAACACGAGAGTAAACAATATCATGTTAATACACTTAGTGAAGTTTATTTGTGGTTATTTGGTAAACTCTGTTAACATTGTAGATACTACTTTGTTTGATTAACAGCACACATTAGCGGTACGCTTGATATTAGTGTTTGTGTTAACTTACGATTGTTTTATTATTAAGTAGCTGTACCGGTGAACTTTGTACCGCCTCAGAATCAAATAAATGAGATAATGAATTATCTTTATTATAATTTTTCACATTTTTTATAAGTTATTCTGCTATTCCGGGCCGGACACAAATAAAAAAAAAACAAAGGGCATTAAAATTGGCCCACCCGTTCTTGAGTTATAAGTCGTGTAATTAACACGACTTTGTTTTATATATATAGATTATATAAAATGAACCGTAGTGCTATTTGGTGTCAAAATGACCCGATGAAACTTTATTCCTTGTTTAAGATAAAAAATATTTTTTGATCCCAACAAAATTACAATGATGATTGAAATAAGATTAATTTTAAGGATTTTATCGGGTTTGTTTTATGTTTTTAAGTTCCCGACGTTTCGGCAGCTTATTATTTTTTTATCTCAATGTTCTATTGTAGTAGTATTCGCGTTAATATCATAATCAATATATACTATACTATCAGCCGAAAGACGTCCACTGCTGGACATAGGCCTCCCCCAATGATTTCCACACATCACTGTCCTCGGCCACTCGCATCCACTGGCTTCCTGCTACGCGTGTGATATCATCGGTCCACCTTGTGGGCGGCTGTCCTACACTACGTCTTCCGGTTCGTAGTCGCCATTCTAGAACCTTTCTGCCATAATCAATATACAATTGTGATTTTTTGAGAGATTTATTTTTAAATTGACATATTGAAATCATAACATCATGAAGAAGCGCACGTTCAAAGCTTTGTATACCCATTCTGAATCACCATGTATAATTTGCTTGATAAGCAAAACCAAACGAGAAGCGGCGTCTCACAGCTGAGCACGCAGCGATGCCCGCCAGCCAATCAATGATTGGAGTAATGCGAAACAGGATTAGCAAGTTGGAAGAAGAGAGAACACTACTTTTGATGAGTTTAGTTCGGCTCTCGTTTTTGTGAGATCATTTTCAGGGGAAAATACTTGGGTATAAAGTACCTATAGGTAATCACGTGCCTGCATCGGCGGATAACATGATTAGGTACCTATTTCATTATCACTTATTGTTAAGTCCTAAGAGAGATGAGATGGAGAGATCGGTTGTACTCATTCACCTTTGCAATATGGGCGCTTCCTGTACACTATGAACATAATCGCGAATATATAAAAAATGCACTTGGTAAGTACATAGGTACTACGATTTAATACGATTTAATACTAAGACCTAACAATGTTTTTATGTTCATAATAAATGCTTGATAATATATGTTCAAGAGTTTTGTATGTAAAAGTCAAAGTAAAAGCATTAATTTTGCAAGCCTATACGTGAGTAATTACAAATTGACATTTAAATTACATTTATTTCTCAACTCAACAAGCAAATAAGTACGCGATCTCGACTCAGAAGATCCGACAAGAAACTCAAATCAATTATTTTTATCGCCCATTTATAATGTATGTTATAAAAGGTTTTTTTAACTCCGCAACATGTTCCCATTTGAACCAAATTAAGTATTTTTATTATTTTAAGTACTTATGCGTTAAACGGTGAAGGTATACATCGGGGGGAAATCGGCATGTCTGTGACAACCCCTCGAAAGACGTGTGAAGTCCGCCAACCCGCACTAAGGCATAACCCCTCGCATTAATAGGAGGTCTGTGCCCAACGTACGTATATGGGGCGTACGTTCGGGAATGTAAAAAAACACGATAAACGCGATAAAATCCTTAAAATTAGTTTTATTTCAAGGGGTTAGTATTGTAAGTACTGATGCAAAATATTTGTAAAACTACCTAAACGTCAAGTTGATTTAAAGCCTGTTAAGATATTGTCTCAGTAAGACTACGAATACCGTCAGACAGACACTAATTTTGATTATATTTGAATAGATCTTAATACCAGTACTGATAGATTAAGCGGATATTCCGAAAGTACTAATGATATTCTGTAAGAGGTCGTAACAGATTAACGTAGATTAAGAAACACTTCCTCGTTTCAAATAGGTTCCTTTATCCTTTTCTCATTAGCAAGAGCGTAACGAAGGGTCAAAATGACTATAATCTTTAAGATATATAGCTATATAGTATTCGGTTATCAGACTCAACACATAGCCTGCCGTATTTAGACATTTTGTATGGAGAATTGAAAGTTTTAAATACCGTCTGCTAGGGGCGCTGTTCAATTCTCCATACAAAATGTCTAAATATGGTAGACTTAAAAGTATATAGTTAACTTACTAATAATCTCGCACTTCACGTACAGACCTCGGCTTCGCCAGCCTTCGGCTGGGTCTTGGAGAGCAGGTAACTATCGCTCGATGTAAATATCAATTATTAACAAAACTAAGTTAGTCTGAAAGCTGATTCTAATAAAATCAAATGGAGAAAAGGCTAGGAAGATGAGTCAGATGATAAAAAACGTTAAACGAATAAACGTCTGGTAATTAGTTGCTGACCAATTCCCAAAGATGTCTTAGAAAAATGAATCCCGTTCAGCACAGGATATTTCACTGATGGTTCAATCAGTGGAACGCCAGCTGCCTTCATTCAAACAACGGAAATCTTCTCATTCTTGGCCTGAAATATCGCCGATAAATTTTGATTTTTCAACACTAAATCAGAATAAGCTTGTTGTAGTCGACACGAATGAATTTGAATATTTGTTGGTAGAGAGTACTGTTTTATATGAACTTCGGGCTTTGTTTTACAATCTATGGAGTAAGTACTATAAGTAATTAATATTATTCGATTTCTCTTACGGTTGATGTTTTACCCAAAATCATTCTAAGGATAAATTACTGCAGTTATTGTTAATCTATATTACCATTTGCGTTTTTCAAGTCAAAATAATCATTTACTTCTTATAACATATATTTACATTCAGTATTTCAAAAACATAAATTGTCTATTATTGACTGTTTAATGTCGATAAACCTCATTGCGATAGACTACTTAAAATTAGGTTAGCTTTGAAATCTTCCTAATCATAACATGCTGAGTATCTACTTAATGTTTTGACCAAGTGTTCAAGTGTCACTTTTATTATACCGAAAAGTGACATGCGCTTGGACAAAAACACTCAGCAAGCACTTACTAAGTTCAATCTAAGTTGGCTAATTGCCCGCAGCTGCGCGGTCATTTCGCCCGGCGGGCCTGCCGCACGCGATCGCATGATTAGAACCTTTGAACATCGAATTCAGGCGGCTACACACGGCACAGTTAACAAGCGAGCAGTTGTCTATGTAATAGAAAATACTTGGGTATTTCCTGAATCGCTATGAAAAAAAATTAGAATTATGTTTGTACGGCCTGGTTAGCGCAGTTGGGAGTAACCCTGCGTCTGTGCCGAGGGTCCCGAGTTCGAATCCTGGTAGGGACAAACTTTGTGAGAGGAGCGCGAATGTTTGTAGACAAGTCATGGATGTTTAATATCTATATAAGTAATATATACTGGGTTCGCCCGCAGTCCATTGTACGGTACCCATAACACAAGCGTTGCTTAGTGTGGGACCGTATAGTTAGTGTGTACGTCTGGCGATATTTATTTACATATCAAACTGTAAAACAATTTGAAGACATACCTGTTGTTATCATTGGAACTCCATCTGTTTGCTTAAGGAACGGTTCAGTTAAGGGATTTGTTCCGGTTAGATTTTCTCCCACTGGGGATATTGATGAACAATAATCATACTGTTTACTTAATATATGAGTACATAAATATGACCCAAAAATAATCTCCAAAATAAGGCTGAGGCTTAATACCAACGCTAATGCTTTTAGAAGCTGAATACATTGGTATTGGTATATCGTTTTGTTATTGTACGTTTGTTGAAACATTTGTTGGCTATGTGTAACCTACTTTATGTCACTAAAAAGAACTAGCTAATGGACGTAATAGATTTAGAGCAAAATGTACGATACGCATCTACGAACACTAAAACGGATTATATAACTTCAAGGATTGCTTTATCGTGTTATGATTCTTATAAACGTTTTAACTAAGTTCTACATTAAGTAAGCACATTTAGATAGTTACTTTTCTAAGTTAAGTTATAACTTAATTGTAATAAATGGTTCTAACAAAAAGTCTAAAAAAATTATGGGTACAACATACCGATCACGTTTTATTTCAAATAATCTGTCTGACTCTAACAAATCGGCCCCCTGATTACGTAACTTGCAATAACCTAGCGAAAGCAGTAATCGCGCAATATTTGCTTTTAAATGGCTAATTCGTATTACGTAGCGCTGCGACGTCATACAAATCTGCGATTTGAAAGCAATTATTGCGAGATTATTGCACTCGCTTTTCTTTCGCTAAGCTTGAAAAGATACGTAATCTGGGGGCCGTTCAATAACAATCTCCATTCTATCGTCGGTCGACAAGACGCAAGGACAAGTGTCATCCGTACACTGTGGACATTCCTTGGGTACGTACTAAGCGTTTTGCTTCTACTTTCATCGTGCGAACTGCCAAGGAATGGAACACGTTACCGGCGTCTTTGTTCCCCGTTGACTTCAATCTGGGTGTTTTCAAGTCGAGAGTGAACAGGTACCTTCTAGGCAATTAGCTCCATCGTAGATCTCATCGTCACTTACCATCAGGTGAGATCGAGATCAAATACTTGCCTATAGTGTAATAAACAAAACAAAATACCTATCTATAAATTATTTTCATTGCATAAAAAAAAAGTTTTTCAAATACACTTTTTATCACTTATTTTTACGCGTTGCTTTGCCCAGTAGATACCGAGTATGAAATTTGCCATGGGTTATCTTATCTACATATTTACTTACCTTTTTTAAATTCCGTTAAGCTGTTCTTACGTGTTCCTCCTCTAAAACTACGAATATTTTGACTTCTATTACTATTAGTACGTATAGGAATACAATGGACACTTCACCTGAAAGACTCTATAAAACCTCCGTCTCCTACACACAGAGCAAAATCATAACATCATGTCAATTCTTACTTCCAACCTTTTCTTACTACATCCATATTTTTACCGTTGTAGATAGGTACAATATAAAAGAGGAATAGCATATAAAAGGTTCCTTTTTTGTTTCAAGGAATACCGATAAATCCTCCTAACGAGAACTTTATGTAACATCATCTACAATTTCGTATAGAAGGTACCCAATATATTGTATATAGAAATTTTGTTTCCTACTGATAATCTACGTTCCGAAAAAGTCTGAAGTGATCGTACGTCTTCCCATAGCAAATTAAATTCTACTTCTAGGGAACTGTATATATATACAATAACTGTATATAAATACTTCAAAAACGATTTTTCCTGGTAAACTTGACTGGGGCTCATCAAAGTACTTAGATTGAAAATTAAATTAACTGTACAAGATCGTTTCTTATTTTCTATGTTCGTTTATTTTATCAATAAACCGATTGCGAGGTTTTGAAATAATTTCTTTTTAAAGGTTCCTGTAGGAATAGGGATGATGAGGAAGTTGTAATACCATCATGCCAGCGGTAATATTAAAATGTAATAACTAGAGGCAGCTCATAACTTAAAATTAAATGACAGCTCGCACAGTCCGTAGCTCGAGACGACAGAATAAATATATATAATACGATATATGTATAAATATTACTTATATTTATATCTCCGTAAACGATTATGTATATAATTGTTTACATCTATGTAGTGTACATACAATACAATTGTGAGAGAAGGTATAGGTTACATACGATTTTTCTTCGATCTCACAATCTGTGCAGCAAACTATTGGGTCTTGATCGTCGGAGGAGCATATCTCTGGTGGTTTAGGGAAACTGCGCTTAAAGCCGCTTTTGCCCTGAAATAATATTTATCCTAATATTAATACCTACTTGTTTTAATTGCCGTAGTTTGAATTGCAAACGAAGGACGACAATGAATCATTTTATTGATTACTGGAATAAATGTGTTATATTTTTATTTCTTAATTTGTGTAGTGAGTAAGTATGTAACTTACATATATATCAGATAAAGCTGCCGACGAACATTTGTATATATGGCACAGCCATTTATCCCATCTGAGGTACAATAATCACCTGTAATCAAAAGTTAAATACAAGAAAGATATAGGTACATCGAGATGTCGTATAATATCTGCGAATACCGACAACGTTCTTCTCCGACTACGTCTTTTTTTCTTTATTCAAATGTAGCTTAATAATTATACAAAATAGAAAAATCTAATGTGACCTCTTTACGTACTCGCGACAAGGTCATTACACAAACGAGTATATCAGGCTTCGTGCAGATCAAACTAGTTTTATTAATTGTTTATTAGGTAGGTACTCGCACAACCATCTATATACTAACATGAATCCCCAAATTTATAGACAGTTATAATGGCGTTATAATCCATAACTTTTATACATTTGAGGGTAAAATTATAAACATCTCGCGCCTTAGTGAGGTTCATAGCAAACGCTTCTTTAAAAACATGTCCGTATCTCATCAGCAATGATGATGATTATCACCTGATGTACGGAGAAGGCACACATTCCGAGAAGCCGACACGTTCATCAAAGGCTGTGGAGTACGCTAGCCTGCACTAGGCTAGTGTGGTAGATTAAACCGCTAAACCCCCTCATATAATGTACCTATACCCCCTAGAATGGCAATCGTTTTGTCACCTCTTACCATGACACTAAGATACCATCAGCCAACCCCCACGGGGATTAGGAGCTTTATGGAGAATACTTAGTCTACCACACGAACTGGGCCCCAAGTCTGCTAACACAATCTTAGCAGACTTGGGGCCCAGTTCGTGTGGTTATTGTGAAACTGAATTACTGTGAAATAGACCGCGGAGGGCAACACCTATACAGTGGAGAAATACGTAAATACCACCTCCAAAAATGTTTATAGATGGGAATCGAACCAGCGACCACAGCGGTCGACGTATAAGCTAAGCGGTTAACATTCAACTATACACCAAGCAGGTATTAAATTACTTACCCTCCTTCAATCCAAGCTCACTTCTGGTACTGATTATACCGATAAGCAAATGTATTAAAAACAATAATATCTTTATGTAAAACATCACTATTTATTTTCTCACATGTGTATTGACACAAATTGTTATCTTGCCGTCTCGATTACTTCTCAATTTAGGTGTAGACTTAACCTTACTTTATACCTTAGGAATAATGAAGATATGTAATATTTACCAGAGTTTTTTATCTATCCCCTACTGACATGATGGTGGTCGCGATGTGTGTAAATGATGTACAACGCCGGTGTAGGTCCCAAGGGTATAATCAAACACTAAGGTATGTGGGGTATGTAGATATATTGCTTATAATAAAAAATGGTCTCTAGAGACTAGATGAAAGCCCAAAAGATCTTGACACCGCGAGCTAATTTTGAATTAGCGACATCTATCGGGCACTGATGTAACGAATTATACAAATGACATGTCTCGATTTTTGTTTTTAATGTCCATTTTGTATTGGAGGTATCGGATTATTATAATAAGGAATACCTACCTAATAAATAATATCACGATAATCATCTTACATCTGTAGGTATTATTTCAAATGATCACGAATTATATGGTCTCAACAACGCTTATAATTACCGAATAAACAGGCCTCCGGACGTACTTTGGTAAAGGAAAGGTAAAGGCTAACTAACATTTTCCAAAAAAAATTAAAATTTATTATTATTCATAATATATTTCTTAAAAAAAAAATTTGCTTAATTGTTAGACACTTCGTTCGGCCAAACGATGCTTTCAATCCAGGGTACGTAGTGGCTGACCCTGGTGTACATGCCGGCGGAGCCGAGGATGCCGCAGTCCTTGCCGTATGACGTCACGCCGACCACGAAATACAAGCATTTTAGGTCATTCAGTTGTAGAGGACCACCACTGTCTCCCTGCAAGGAAAGATAAAATTTGTACTTGACATGGTATGAGAGTAATTCTACGCTCAATGTTAAATATAATTAAAAAAAAATAACCTCGCAAGTGTCAATAATTTCCCTATGAGAGCCCAAGCACATCTGTGTCGTATGGTTGTACCCGTGCTGTAGATGTCTGTGCGGGCCGTAGATGCTCGCGCATTCACTCTCTTCAAACTCCTCGAGGTCTACCTATAATATAAAGGGATTGAATAGGGTTGCTGAGATGAGATCTAAAACTTAATTTTGATGCAAGGAAAATTAGCCAGCGTGATTAACTCCGGATTTTTATTATTTACCAAAGAAAATTCGATTTATAATTAAATTAAGTAAAATTACATTGTATCCCACAAAAAAAATAAAGTTTTAGGTTTATTTGATGACTCAGATTCATTGCTCCCGAGTGTAGTTAAACTAATATGACATCATAATAATTACGTACAACTTCAAGATTGTCAGCAAGATCCTTCCTGTGACCCAGGCGCCCCCAACCGGCTGCTTCGATAGCACTTGACTGTTTAGTTACTTCTCCAGTATCCAAACATATTGGCAGAATCGATTTGTCGAAGCGTATTCTAAAATTACAAAACAATATGTTGAAGAAATGCAATGAGAAATCAGCTGGTCTATTTGTCATCTCTATTAGGAGAATGCACATATATTGCATTATCATTCTATAGCTATGACATTGATTTAAAATGTCTTTGATCGCATTATAGCAGCCAAAGCCACAAACGTGAAGCTGGACATAAACTTGCATCTATGGACTATGGACCCATATGTCCCCGTCAACCACGCTCTGAGATGCATAATATAGTCAGTAGAGTTTGGGATTCTCTACTGAAAATATGAACTTTGTTACCATTTTTTTTTTTTTTTTCAGGGGAAAATGCCTAACGCATGCCCCCCCGCCGAGGGCACGGCGGGGGGGGTATGTCCGATCTGCCCGGACTAAAAACCCCTGGTGTCCCTTCTTCTGCCTGCGCCGGAGCTGCGGGATCGCTTGCGCATTCGCAGCGCTGCTCCGGCAGGCCTCGGCCCGCATTGCGGACCCCTCCTGTTGTGAGGGGCTGTTGCCCCTCTTTCCTTCACTAGGCGGACGTGTTGAACACAGAACGCGTCCGCTTTCTCCTTCTTGGCCTGTTACTGATCGGATGACGGGTTGCCCTTCCCGCCACCCGCAGGGAACTTTGTTACCATGGATGGTGGTCAGTTAACTCACTAAGGCAAGGTTCCACCAAAGCGTTGACGAGAGGAGATGTGCCGAAGGATTTCAAAAAATCTGATTGTTGTACGAATCAGTGTTTGAAATCCTCTGCTAACCAGCAAGGAGTTTTTATTCGATCAATACATCACGTTATTGATTGATTACGCACATCTCCACTCCACTTTTGTTGAGACGGTACCTTATAGAGTCATAAATTATGAAGTTAAATTTTGTAAACTGGAAATTTTATCCAGGAGCATATTTTGATAAAGGTTTTTTGACCAGAAACGGTCTATTGAGGGTATAATGAAGATTCAACTACCAAGAAATTCTGAATTCCTGCTATTTTTGTTTAGTAATTTTGAGTAAAAGTGTAAAGATGAGATCGTATTTGCATACCTAATAGAAGTTGATAGCAATGGTAAACAAAAATTACAGATACTTACTCAGTTTCTGTCTCCAAAAGTGCAATATCGTGATACTTAATGGGTGATTTATAATTTGGATGTTTTATTATACGCTTTATTTTTAAAATATTCCATAAGTTTTTCGGATCTGTGCGTTTTAGTATGCCCAGTGCCGCGTACCGTATCGGACCCCTGAAATATAAGATGTATGAACATACCTATTTCTTATAATGAGGTCTAACAAAAATAACGTAAAATATTTTGATGTATACAATTAATGCGTGAATAATGTGTACTGTTTTGTCTTCGAGAAACCGCGCCAGTACAGTTTTACCTAGTATCTTTATACTTTCGGATCTTACCTCCGACACTATGTTACACTTTTATTGTTACACCTTTTATAATTTACGCAGTAAACTTCGACAATACTATGGCGGTTTTATAGTGACTATTATAGCCAATGCTAAATTAATAATTGAACTGTGTCTTACAATGATTCAGTGGACGAGCAGTGAGCAGCAGTAAGTATGTATCGCTCACTGATGATTGAGCCCCCACACAGCCATTGCGCGGTGTCCTGATCCTCACCATATCCGAGCAATGCCTGCAATAGTAAAAGACCAAATACCTGATGCATCTATCTTAAAAACGGCAGAACAGATTTCCAAAAAAACACTCAGGTATTGTTTTTTATACCACTAATAAAATATACATGATGTTATTATTGTTGAGCTCCGTGTATCCCGCGCCAAAAGGCACATTCTCATAAGAACTACTGCTAATAATAGAATAATAGCACAGTCAGAAAAGACAAACAATATGCAGATGTCGCTGTGAGAGTTTTGCTTATGTGGAAATTTGTCTACCAGATCTTTTTGTCTCCCGCTTTGCAGTGGAGGGAAGTGGATAATTTTATTCCAACTCCTCCTATTTTTATCTTTCGATTAAATTCGTGCAGGTGCCAAGACAATTAACTTTATCCCGGGACTCGCCGAGGGTCAAACCTCGGTGTCATCATTGGACACCACTGTAGATCCTGGCTTACAGGAGTAGCAGTGAAGGGAGTGTGTGGCGGGCCTAGTCCCAAAAAAAAGATGTAGCTTTGAGGTGGGTTATGATAGCCGGTTGTCATTGCCGTGTCGTCTTAATTATCAACTATAGTGGTCTTAAAATAGAGGACAAAATTCTATTTACCATATGAGGAAACTCCCATCTTTGCGCTACACGGCCCCCGACAGGTAAAGCTGCGAAATAACTCACTCCATGGCATTTTTTTTTAGCATTCCAATGTTTCTTAACCCCAATGTTACCGCCGCCCCGACATGGGTACGGTAGATGTTGAAAATGTTCTAAGCATTCTGAAAATTAATGGCACATAGACCCTAAATAAAAATAAGCTGTTGATTACGTAACTACATTGTCTACAGAGAAATCTAGAACCTACCTATTTTACTCTACCTAAAAACAATAAAGGGCAATCTTTCCAAAGATCCGGGTATAGCCCGTGTGGAGAGAGACATAATATAGCCAGACGAACACATTAACTATGCGTTCCCACACTAAGCAACGCTTGTATTATGGGTACTATACAATGGACTGAGGGTGAACCCAGTATATAATACTTATATAGATACTAAACATCCAGGACTCGGGTACAAACATTTGTGCCCATCACACAATTTTTTTCCCTACCAGGATTCGAAACTGGGACCCTCGGCACAGAAAGTATGGTCTAATGTAGTCGTCGTAACAGGTTGAAGATTACTGATGATTAGAGTACATTTACTACTTTAAACTTACTTTTCCATGCTACCGGACCATCCGTATCTGTCAGTTCGCCGCTAGGCAATACTTTATGGTTTCGGAATCTAAAATCAAGGTATGTGTACTTTTAAACATATAATGTGATTGCTGAGAAAATTGCAGTTAGGCGTAACTAACATAGACGCCGATGTTAGTTACGCCTAACTGCAATTTTCTGGTACGGTCTACGGTCGGGGAGAGTGAGCAGCTGCCCTTCTCTAGCTCATAGAGTCAAGTGAAAATTATAAGACTATATCTCTACTGATTTCAAGAAATTGTGTGTCTTTAGAAGACACTATCTTTGCAAAGAGAGCAGTTACATAATCAGGACAGGATACATTTTCTATTAGTGAGAGAATTTTTATGGAGTAAAAAGATTATGGTTTAATTAGAGTTTCTTTGCTTTGCCCCATTCTGAAACAAGCTATGGTTAAGCCCATGCTTACTGCAAAAGCATTAGATTTTTCAATGGAATAACTACTTCCAAGCTAATCGGAATTTGCCCTTGATGATAATATCATAATGTGGTCATCGATTGACATTATATCAAACCAAAACAACATTCATTTCATCCGACTTTAAAAAAGGAGACGTCGTTAGTTCGGCGACTATGTTTTTTAATGTTTTTGGCCGCAAATCTCCGCCGTTTTTCAAATCAATTTCAATAATTATAATATGAATAAGATAAGGTCAACATATTGTAAAGGTTGTCGGATATCTTGCAACTTGGCATGTGTACTTTATATATAACAAAGCCGTGTTAGTTACACCATTTATAACACAATAACGGGTGGGCTGATTTTTAAGAACTTTGTTTATTTTTAATTTGTCTCCAGCAAAATAACTATTAAAGCATGGAAAAAAAACACTAAAAAAATAATTCATTTTGTCATACATTTGATTCTGGGGCGGTACGAAGTTCACCGGGACATATAGTGATATAATAAAAATAAGGTAACACCTACGTGAATCGCAAATTCCGATATTTGAAATCTATAACGATGTAGATCTTTCTGGGGTTTAATGAACCGTTATTTAATGGATGTTACTGGATATGTCGGGCATTTGCAAACCAATCACGGGAAAACTACCGCGAGGGATAAAATAAGCTGATAATTATCTTATAATTAAAAAAAAACCTGAACCTCCTCCCTTTTGAAGTCGGTTAAAAAGAAGATACAGCCCCCAATAAGGTCGACCAATAATTATTCTTTACACGAAGTCGGTGACAATTCTGGTCCCAATATAACGCTAAGATTGGCACGGACTCCAAATAATAGAAAAATTTAATTGCTTCTAGATTATGAGTTTCAAAGTCAGTTTTGTTTTTTTTAAAGAAATAGTTCACTTACGATCGTTTTTCATCGACATCACAATCTGTGCAGCACACTATCGGAATATCGTTGTCATAAGAGCATGTCTCTGGTATTTTTGGATAACCATGCTCATAGCCGCTGTTGCTCTGAAATAATAATTCACATGATTATTACCTCATCGTTTGTACAATAGTTAATCATTGAAATAAAACTATTTTTTAGGATTTTATCGCGTTTATATTTTGATTTTACGTTCCCGACGTTTCGGCAGCTTTACAGCAACCATGGTCACGGGAGGACTGAGGTGGTTGATGTCCTGGTGTCATAGTTTGAGACGGGATACCCTCATATTTACGTGTTGCTTATGGTCCGATCTACGCAGAAAGTGCTCACAGTGTCTTGAGGTCTTGCAATGGTACGCTTGGTCTTGGATTTAATAATATTAATTACTGGATCCCAAGACGGTGTTAGCACCCAGCAAAAATAGTTTTATTTCAATGTGTAGTATTCGCGTAAATATAAGAAATCAATAATAGTTAATCAATCTATACTAATATTATAAATGTGAAAGTTTGGATGGATGGATGGATGGATGTTTGTTACTCAATCACGCCAGAACGGCTGAACGGATCTGGGTGAAATTTGGCACAGAGATAGATTATAGTCTGGAATAGCACATAGGCTACTTTTTATCCCGGTAAAATGTATGGTTCCCGTGGGATAGATTTGTTTCAATTTTTCATAGCGTAAAGGATCGACATGATTTTTTGCTCGGGTAACACCGCAGGGCGCAGCTAGTAAAAAATAAATTAAGATTCAAATTAAAATTAGGCAGGTTTCAAAATGTTTTAATTTCCGGGGTAACAAACATTTTAAGAAATACATGAAATCGAACGGATTATAAAAATAATTATTACTATGCCAAATGTTCCACAAGATTGTATCTATAGTGAGTAGGTAACGGGACACGCCATTTTCATTTCATCATGTCACATCCATTATTTTATTTATAATGTGTATTTATTGAATTTAATATTGCTATTAATTACTTGACACTGGCAAAATACCCGGTAAGCGGGTGAGGCCATATTCATATCCATTTTATTTCATCGCATTTCATTTCGTAAAGACAGAAGAAGAAGAAGAGTAGGTAACGTACTAAAATATAGGACAGAGCCGCTGAAGTGCATTTGTAAATATTATGGCACGTGCCATTTATGCCATCTGTGATGCAGGAGGCACCTGCAATCAAAAATTAAACGTAACACATGTATACAAGAGTTATCTTCATTTGAACATGCACATGGCATTTAAGTCTTTTTTTTTGGGACTAGGCCCGCCACACACTCCCACCACTGTTACTCCTGTAAGCCAGGATCTACAGTAGTGGCCAATGATGACACCGAGGTTTGACCCTCAGCGGGTCCCGGGATAAAGTTAATTGTCTTGGAATCCGCACGAAATTAATCGAACGATAAAAATAGGAGGAGTTGGACGAAAATTATCCACTTCCCTCCATTGCAAAGCGGGAGACAAAAAAGATATGGTAGACAAATTTCCACAGAAGCAAGACTCTTACAGCTGGACTAATTCCAGGTGTAAGGCACCACGGAGAGTTTAAAGACTAGTTTTAGCATTTTAATGTCTACGAACGATTGAATTATATTCAGGACAATTGGGCATTCTCACCTGATAATTTAAACTTAGCCTATCAATGACGTCCGATTGTTATGACGAACTATTTTATATTACCATAAGAATATAGGTAGGTGCTTACCTACTATGTGTATGTTCCCAAGTAAGCAATGCCTTGTATTTGGACTTAGATTACTATAGGTAACATGAACTATGGGGACAACAATAACCAGACCAGTTTTTTTTTTCTTGGCGCGAATGGATCCCCCATTCGCCCGGAATGGGGGATCCAAACGATGAAATTACTAGACTAGACCAAGGTGTTATCAAATGTAATTATTACTTACCTTCGTCCAATCCAAGATCACTTCTGACACAGCATATACCAATAAACAAATGTATTAAAAACAATAATATATTTATGTAAAACATCGCTATTTATTTCTCACATACGTGTAGACACAAATTGTACTCTTGGCGTCTCGATTCATTCTCAAGATAGCTGTTGACTTAAGTTTACTTTATACCTAATATAATAATAGAAGTATTTACAGACATAGTTACTACCAAAGATTTTTGTTACGTATACAAGCAGAGGTCACGATATGTGTAAACGACGAAATAGACAACGCTTCGACTTTTATTTTTTATGGTCATTTCGACTCGAAATCTTATATTTTAGTGTAGGTTAGTATACCTACCTAATAAATATTATAAGCATATTGTTATGATCGTTGTATATTTATTATTCTGTATGATAAACTATAATATCTTAGGTATATATACAGGGCAACTATATTGATAGTATCATCTTAAAACAAACATCAGTCAAAGCATCGCTTGTATTAAAGGTACCAGCGCAGGTACCAATAACCTTCTTGGAGGTGGTTAGGAAAAAAAAAGACTACAAAAAGTTTATAACTATTCGCATTTATTACCTACATAATTATTATTTACTTACAAAATAGTTATATACTGTTATGTTTAATTATTAGACCCTTCGTTGGGCCAGACGATGCTTTCAATCCAGGGTACGTAGTGGCTGACCCTGGTGTACATGCCAGCGGAGCCGAGGATGCCGCAGCCCTTGCCGTACGAAGTCACGCCGACCACGAAATACAAGCATTTGTGGCTATTAGTCTGCAGGGGACCACCGCTATCCCCCTGTAAGAAAATATCATGTTCACTGAATGAATAAGAGCATGTAGAGCCGTTGGTCGCACGCCTCATCTCTCTCCGATCTTGTCGGATTGCTTTCGCCTCAAACTCTGAGAGTGAGGGAAAGGAGAAGGCACCTGTGCTTGCGCATATACTTTAGCACTAAGTATATAATATCTCCTGCGTACTTGACTAGTGTACGTTGAAATTGGCCAGTGTGACTGAAATTTGGTCAGGAGGACTTTTGTTATTATTATACTAATAATACCAGCCCTTATAATGTCCCCCTATTGGGAACGTGCCTCTCCTTAATGCGAGGGGGATTAGGCTAAAGTCCACCACGCTGGCCCAGTGTGGGTTGGCGGACTTCATACGTCTTTCGAGGGGTTGTCTCAGAAATGCAGGTTTCCTCGCGTTGTTTTCCTTCACCTTTTAGCAAGTGATAATCATGGTTCAAAATGAGATTCACATATGAAATCCAGACATCGCAAAGATGTGAGCTGGGGTTTGAACCTGCGATCCTCGTTACCGAGGCAAGCGTTCTACCAACTTGGGTATCAATGTTTTTGTTATTATTTAATGCTATTAAAACACGCTCCAAACAATCTGAACCTAACCGCTCCTATCCCTATTATCGGATGAAATTTAGGACGTCTGAGTGCCCTTTATCCGATTTCATCCGATAGTTAGGATTTGTCTGTAGGAATTAATGAAGATCTAAATTTCTAGCTATTTACCTCGAAAGGTTCTAGAATGGTGACCACGAACCTGAAGACGTAGTGCAGGACGGCCCCCCACAAGGTGGACTAGGTAGCCGGTGGATGCGAGTGGCGGAGGACCGTAATATGTGGAAGTCATTGGGGGAGGCCTATGTCCAGCAGTGGACGTCTTTCAGCTAATGGAATAGTATAAAATAGCAGTTGTTTACCTCGCATGTGTCAATAATCTGCTTATGAGACCCAAAGCACATCTGTGTCGTATGGTTGTACCCGGTCTGGAGATGTCTGTGGGGGACGTAGGTGCTCGCGCATTCACTCTCTTTAAACTCGTCTAGGTATACCTGTAACGTATATACGAGTATATTTTAAGGATTAATGCTGGGATCACACAAGTGCAGATGTAAGCATGAGTTTGCGCAAACGAGACATTTAGACGCACTCCCAAATTCACAGAAAATCAATTTATAATTGCATTACAAAACAATTTTCTTTTTAAAAATGCTTTGCAATAACATTTAAATGAGTGTAACTCCTTTATATTTAGGCGTAGTAACCGGCCAGCCAATCCGTAGGTACAATTTGTAGGGATCCTACAATTCGGCCCTACAGATTGGGTGCCAGATTGGAATGTTGGCCAAGTTGTGCCAATGTATATAACATGTACTATTTTGTAACTATGTTGTAACCACAGACTTGTTTAGAAGTTCAGACATAACATTCCACTAGGCAGGTGAAGCAACTTTTAAAACGTATTTGTAGCGGTAAATGTTATTACATACAAAACATTGTGTCTAGTCAAAACGCATAGACTATGAAGTTCTGGACATAGTTTTGTTTTATGTGTGCATGTT
This sequence comes from Pheosia gnoma, assembly GCA_905404115.1. Taxonomy (NCBI): domain Eukaryota; kingdom Metazoa; phylum Arthropoda; class Insecta; order Lepidoptera; family Notodontidae; genus Pheosia; species Pheosia gnoma. The sequence continues at coordinate 2,588,452 of FR989901.1, read as the reverse complement.
TTTTCATTCTAGACCAGAGGTTTTAGGCTGCTCTTGTAGCTTAAGTCGTCTGTATATTCTAACAAATCTTTAGTTGTAACATAAGACAAAGTATTTGTGAGTGTGTGCGTCGACTATAACACAGACAAATTATTTATTGAAACAGAATGAAGGACTAACGAGAGTATAGCAGAGAACTTATAATCGTGTATACTGATTTATATAAGATGTGGCATGCACTCACGCACACAACAAGATACAGTACATACTATATTTTTTCTTCGTATTGTGGAGAAGATAGTGGCATACACAGATTGTAGGTTGTGAAAACATATTCACAGTGTAATCTTATAAATACGCTAATAGTATTACTTATTTCTACATATATACAGTATAAAACCGCGTACCACTTCTAAATTATCAGCGAGTTCCTTCTTGTGACCCAGTCTACCCCAACCAGCTGCCTCGGCAATGCCTATGTCTTTAGATAGATTCTTAGTGTCCAAACACGATGGCAGAATCGTTTTACCGAAGTTTATTCTGAAAAATTAATAATCTCTATTACCCGAAACATGTGGTACACAGGCCTCCCCAAGGGTGCTTACGTCATTTATAGACCGCTTGACACTCACGTTCGCCAGGCGCTTCTAAGCCCGTGTTAGGTCAAGTCTTCAGTTCTTGCGGGACACTTGAAAATCCCACTTGATAAAGAGTTTCACAATATAGCTACCCGATCTATGTACGTAATAACGCTGGAGGTTGACCGATCGATCTTCAAAAGATGTGGACTGTATTTAGCTCAATATTTGGTGCAGTAGCAGTGATAGTGAAAATTCCGTTACCGCCCTATTGTGCATGCCTATTAGGCGATTAGGCATTCTCTTGTTTTACATAGGGCTCGGGAATATATGGCGCCGCCGTATTCTTTCATTTTTCTTCTTAGACTGTCTTCTATTCAATATTTTGCCACCCTTATGGATCTGTCGGTACCTTTCATAAGATCCTCCCATGTGCTGGTAGTTGGGTAAGCGGAACAAGATAATATACGAGCCATGGATTTTGAGTTGGCTCTGCACTGCCAACGAAGGTCTAGATCTTAAGTAAATTCCGATTTGGCTCAATTGTCTTAACTTAAAGCTTAGTTTTCTTCAATTAACACTGATAGTTAGAAATAGTTAGATGCTTAGAAGTTACTTTATTTTAACTTACTCAGTTTCTGTTTCCAAAAGTGCAATATCGTGGTACTTTACAGGCGATTTATAATCTGGATGTTTTATTATACGTTTAATGTTATAAATGTTCCATAAATGTTTGGGGTCCGTCCGTTTCAGTAAGCCCAATGCCGCGTATCGTATTGGTCCTCTGAAAATAAATTAAATTTTTCTAACATGTGAAAATATATTCAGTATTAAGATTATACTGACTTCCAGGAATGGTATAAGGGAAAGGAATTCATTCCAAATATTTAGGCGCATCCTCCAAATAAATAATCAGCTATTCTGTCGACTAACCAATATTTAGATGTAATTTCTTTGTGTACCTTACCATACGTATGTTGCTGGTTATAATAGGTACTGTGGTATCCATTATGTTATGATGTTCGAGATGCCACCCGTGCTAACTAGCGAAAAGGATAGCGTGATATACTGCCGCATATAAAAAGCAGGGACGAAGAGAACAGTGATACGCTTAGATTGATAAGCCGAAGTCAAGTAAAATGTATGTTACCAAAATTGATAATTTATCATTACCTACATATAAAATTATAGATGACATGATGATAAAAGTTTTTATTTCTATCAAGATTTTCTTATCAACCGTATTTCCACTTCGTTTTACTTTAAAGATGATGAGTTCAAGTTCAATGGATCCTATAAGATATTATCTTAACTCGCATAGCTACCGAGATCGACCGATAAATACCACCAAAATTGGCATAGGCAGCCCAACTGAACAGGGCAGGACAAGAAGGTATTTGAATTAATATTTTAATCTGTCTTACATTGCTTGAGCGGACGAGCAGTGAGCAGCAGTAAGTATGAATCGCTCACTGATGATTGAGCCCCCACACAGCCATTGCGCTGAGTCCTGATCCTCGCCATATCCGAGCAAGGCCTGCAGTTATTAAAAAATATATATTTTAATAAAATTAAATGAACCGCCTTGGAAGCGGATCATTCCTTCTGGTGCTAGGATGTATCCTCTCCTAGTAAACAAGGTAGCAAATATTTACATGAGAGTAGAAAATCGAAACCTACTCACCATATGGGGGAATTCCCACCTTTCTGCCAATCGACCCCCGACAGGTAAAGCTATCTCATGGCTCAATGTATGGCACTTTTTGTCTGCTTTCCAATGCACGCGTACATTAAAGTTTCCTGAGCCCCGACATGGGTACGGGAGACGTTGAAAATGTTCTAAGCATTCTGAAAAAATTGCTCGGAGGTAATGATTAATATCGCCCGACAAACACTAACTTTTTTGTCCCAAGCTAAGCAACGTTTGTATTATGAGTGTATACAATGCACTGGGGCGATCATCCTAGTAGGTATACCTTTATAATTATTTATAGTACAGCGTGATTTAGAAAATGTTTACTACCATTTGAACCTGCGCTTCTGTCACAATTTTGATATAGCAATTTGAAAAATTTGCTCACAAAATATCGCAATAATAGTCATATTGTTGGGAACAATTGTCGTTTGACAAAAAAAATCTTATTCAGAAAAACGCTATAAAAATATTAAGCATTCGTGACTCGGGTACAAACATGCGTGCTTGTCACACAACCCTTGTTCCTTCAGAGACTCGATCCTAGGACTTTCGGTATAAGAATATGGTAGAGAACCATCTTCTTGTACGGAAAGTCCCGGTAGAGACCAACTGTGCTAATCACGTTGTCAATTCAATTATTTCGTCGATTACCTACCAAGTTTCAGAATTGACCCGCAGGTCTGATGAGCCGCCATTTATAATTCTACTAGCTGCGCCCCGCGGTGTTACCCGCGATTCAAAAGTATGTCCTTCTACTATATGTCCTATGTCATTTTCTGACCCCTAAACTACCAATACCTTTGCAAAAATCATGTCCGATCCTTTGCTCTATGAAAAATTAAAACAAATCTAGCCCACGGGAACCATACATTTTACCGGGATAAAAAGTACCCTATGTGCTATTCCAGACTATAATCTATCTCTGTGCCAAATTTCATCCAGATCCGTTCAGCCGTTTCGGCGTGATTGAGTAACTAACACCCATCCATCCATCCAAACTTTCACATTTATAATATTAGTGGGATTAGTGGGATAGTGGGATTCAATATTTGGATGAGTTATACATAAATGAGATTAAATGAACTTACTCTTCCATGCCACCGGGCCATCCTTTTTGGTTTGTACGCCTAAGGGTAATAGTGCATAATTTCGCAACCTGGAATAAATAATAAGGTTCACTGAGTATAAAATTATCATCTGCTTATATAAATAAAGCACGCAAAAAGTACTTAAGCGCTTCGCGCATTAATTATGGCTGGACAGATTGGGCTATTGTTTTTTAATGTTCGTAATAGTCCGAATAAGGTATGGAGGGGAACAAAAAAAACACAGTCGGGAAAATTTGGGTCAAACTTGTTGCCTGTGTGGCTATTTATCCAATAAACTGTTTTTTTTTCTTCTGTTTTTATTTGGTTGGGAATTTAAATCAGTATTAAGATATGTCAGCCAGTTCTATTCATAGATTTATTTATTTTAATAAATAAAAAATAATTACCACCATTGCCAGTATCATGATACTTATTTCAATTATTTATGTCGTGGGTGAGTCGAGTCACCTTCGTCCGTAGGAGAATTAAGTACCCTCGAGATACCCTACACGTGACCCTGGGTGGTGCCAACTAGGTGACAACTCTACTGGTGGTAGGCTTCGGCCGTGGTTAGTCACCACCCACTGAACAAAGCCATGTCGCCAAGCGGCCTAGCCGTGTTCCGGCATGATGTTCGGTGTTGCCATTCATGGATGGCGGGTTAGATCAGTTGCGCTGCATGTGCCTAATGAATGTAGCGTCTCGATCTACTGCCGCCTTCCTACCTAGGCAAGTATGCTCCATCGTAGATCTCATCGTCACGTACCATCAGGTGAGATCGAGATCAAATACTTACCTATATTGTATAAAAAAATAAAAAATAAAAATTCAAGTATGTGATACTCACGTTTTTTCATCATCGATTGTACAATCTGTGCAGCATACAACTGGTTCTTGAACGTCGAACGAGCATATCTCTGGTATTTTTGGATAACCTGTCTCAAAGCCGTGGCTTTGCTAGAATAATATGATATTAGCTTATTAAATTGGATTGTTTAATTTTTAGCAGAACCATCGCGAGAACCAATAGGCCGGTACGAATGAACAATGATAAAAACATTGTACCTCAATAAAAATAAAATTCTGGTTGTTGGTAAGCACATCCAATGAAAAGGGTGAACTGATTTGGCTAGTTTATTTACTTTTTAAATAGTACGAATAAGTTTTTCAGGAAAAGAAAAATAATAAAAAAAATATGTAATGAAAACCGGAATATTTTAAGATTCAGGAAAAACTAAAAGTGTTTTTTTGCTATTGCTAGGAGACACCTATCGGGTCACTTAGTATTGATATTCCTAGGACAACTGGGCAATTTTTAACCGACTTCAAAAAGGAGGAGGGTCTCAATTCGGTTGTATTTTTTTTTATATATATCTATTAAATAACGTCAAGTACATACGTATAAATAAGACAAAGCTGCCGACTGACACTTGTAAACATTATGACACGTGCCATTTATGCCATCTGTGACACAGGAAGCACCTGCAATCAAAAATAAAATAATATGATAAGTGGCCCGAAGGGACGCCATTTTCATATCATCATGTCACATCCATTATTTTATTTATAATGTGTATTTATTGAATTTAATATTGCTATTAATTACTTGACACTGGCAAAATACCCGCTAAGTTGCGGGTGAGGCCATATTCATATCCATTTTATTTCATCGCATCTCATTTCGTAAAGAAAGAAGAAGAAGAAGTGGCCCGAAATGATCGCTTGTCACATTGATCTAGTAGACACGGTTGTTAGATGAACATTAACATTTATAGAAATTAACAATAGACGTATAACTCTATGGGCTATAAGACCATGGTTAATTTGGTTCTCTATATACCTATTACAAATAACTTTTTGAGAACAATCGTAATATAACACTAGGATTATATAAATTTGAGGGCTTATGTATTCCTGTTATCGGCGGATAATTATCATAAAAATGCAATGGTATACACACACACGTTCACAAACGCACCCCAAAACATACAAATATGCCCCTCACACTCATAAAAACCGTGTGTACCCTATTCCTACACACCAAACACGCTAATCTTAAAACCCTCACCACTCAATACACATATAAAGCTTGAATTTTTCAAGTGGGCATGGATGGCCAAATCTGAAACTATAGGGAATATCGAAAAATACTTAAAGGACTCTTGAGACCGATTCTTATGAACATTAAAATTGCATAAGTATTTAGATATTTTTTTTAAATAATCACCCTATTGATTTCTTATATTTACGCGAATACTACACATTGAAATAAAACTAATCTTAAGGATTTTATTGCGGTTTATTTTTTATTTTACGTTCCCGACGTTTCGGCTGCTTTGCAGCAACCATGGTCACGGGAGGACTGAGGTGGTTGACGTCCTGGTGTCATAGTTTGACGGGGGTACCCTCATATTTAGTTGTTACTTGCGGTCCGATCTACGCAGAAAGAGCCTAATCACCCTAGCTCGCAATTGAACCTGTTGATTTAAAAAAAAAACAACATAATATCGCTAATAAGGATAAAGATCTTTGAAGAAATGACAGACACTTGAAAAAATCATTCTGTATAATATAAACAATTCGATTACCACACACACACACGCTGTCCCAAACAAAAGATATGATTGGTAAGGAAAACAATAATAGCAATAAAAATATAGCAGGAAAACTGTTGCAAGCCGACACACACAAATGCAAAACTCGTTTATATTAATTTGTACTCTTTGGTTTAGTACGGGTAAGAGCGAGATGGTAGATTCCACTGCACATTTTTACTATTAGTCACAACTCTCGTAAGAGAGCCGTTTTTTCCTTGTATCAGTACCTACATACTTGAATGCTCTATATACACCAATTTTATAGAGAACTAGCTGTTGCCCGCGACTTCGTCCGCGTGGTATTTAACAAAAACAACCGTTGACAACAGCCTGCTCGCCCATTCTGAGCCCGCGGGACGCATTGCAGGTTGTTGCTATCAAACTTAATCAGGCGCTGCGCTGCAACATTGGTTTTAATTTTTTTTCGTGAGATCCTATTTTTTTCTAAAATAAAAGTAGCCTAAGTTACTCCTTGTTACATCAGCTATCTGCCAGTGAAAGTCCCGTCAAAATCGGTCCAGCCATTTCAGAGATTAGCCGGAACACACAGACAGACAGACAGACAGACGGACAGACAGACAGACAGACAGACAGACAAAAATTGTTTCGGTATAGGTAACGTGTATACATCCAAATGCACTTAGTAAAAAGCGATTATTTTAATATTACAAACAGACACTCCAATTTTATTTATATGTATAGAAGTAATGTATTCAGTAAGTGAAACGACTTAGATTTAAAAAAAAACCTACTTCCATGAAAAATCTAATAAGATTTTTAAACCGGAGAGTAACTATAGTAAGTACCGGTCAACGCACGGTTAAATTAATATATTGCTTCTATTACTAATATGTTATAACTTGCCTTCATTTAATCCAAGATCACTCCTAACAACACATAAACGAGTAAATAAATATATCAGAAATATCACTTTATAAAACATCTCGGTTTATTTCTCACTATATATATGTACATATAAGCACATAAGGTCTTCTCTTGGTGGCGTCTCGATGACTACTCAATCCAGTTCTGATGAACCTTACTTAACAAGTATAATTAAGTTATGAAGGTAAAGGTACATTGAATGCTTTACCTATCAGATGCTTTAATGGAAGTAAAGTTAAAAGATTATTTATGTTACTCTTTATTAATCCCCAAAAGAAATGGTTATGGAAGTCTCAAAAAAAACTTTTTTTCTATAGAGTATGAAGTAAGTATTTAATGTTCATTCTGATTATTGTAACCAGGTTACAGTAGATTTGTATAATTACTATTTATAGAGTACTAAAAATGTTTAGCCGACCCCAAAGGTTCTTCAAGTGTGAATAACAACTTTATAAAATTATTTTACAAAAGATACAAAACATGACCAAAATATGAATTAATTGTACCACCTCTACGCAAACATTTCCAGTTTTTTTTAAATTAATTTACTCAGAACCATCTCAAAGCATATTAATATGTACATATAATATCATATAATAATATATATATCATATATATATATATATATATATATATATATATAATATATTATACATATATAATATAATATCACACCTGTAATTCCTGTCGAGGTGCACTGCAGTGCATTAACATTTCGCCCATGGTATTTAATGCCAATGTGCAAGGGGTGCCATTATACTTGGCACACGGTGAGTGTCAATCTCTTAGACCATATAAAACTAAATAAAACCAGCTTAATATGAGTGACTATTAGAGCTCTCGTCCAGTAATTACGGTCCGAAATCTCTATGAGTACCTACATTGTTTTTGCTGAAAACAATTTACATTTTGTTTTATGCGTGCTAAAACAAGGGACCCTTGTCTTTAGATTTAAACGCATATTATAGCGCACTACCACATTACGTCATAATATATTGACGCTAAAAAATAGTAGGTATTCTATTGTTTCTGACGTACGCTAGTAACGTGACGACATTCGCAAAACGTTTTCGTACGAAATTCGCATTTTTATTAAAACAATAACACAAAATAAGTTCTAGCCACACCAAGGACAGAATACTAAATTTGGTCTTGGGAATCCACAGCGAAAGACTCGCATAAGAATATACATTTATATTCCGAATCTGGTTCTTAACAAATTCAATACAGGAATGTAGTGTAGAAAAGGAACATAATGGTTTACTATACTAATCTTATTTCTTAAAAGGAAATACATTGAAACGAGATCTTTTATTCTTTGATTATTCTTTATATTACTTACTGTAATTGTACTATATGTCGGTGGGCATAGTATGCTTGTGCGATATTTTTACATGATAGTTTGTCATGCAGTCGTCAACAAAGAAGCGTCCATTTTTCTGCAGACAGCGAGCGGTAAGGATAGTTAGGTTACACCAACTTTAATTAAGCAGAATTAGGTTGTTAGATCAACATATATTAAATTTTACGACAATTTCCTTGACCCAGTTGTCCTAAATGCGATATTGCGATCGCGAAATAGCGCACAGTCACCGTCGTAAATAACTTCACAAGCCTTCATAAACATGAGGGCAGTGAAGGGCTTAATCTGTCACCCTGTTGTTCTAGCGTGAACGAACCATTTGATAAATATGCCTTTTCTTTGAAATTGAAATTGATAAATTAAGTTTCAATATTTTTATATACATATCAATTCTTTGTTTGGAACTAAAAAAGAAAACGATCCCATTACGGACACTTGGACGGCTGATTAGCGCAGTTGGTAGTGACCCTGCTTTCTGTGCCGAGGGTCCCGGGTTCGAATCCTGGTAGGGACAAACTTTGTGTGATGAGCACGAATGTTTTTACCCAAGTCATGGATGTCTAATATCTATATATAAGTAATATATATTGGGTCCGCCCCCAGTCCACTGTATGGTATCCATAATACAAGCGTTGCTTAGTGTGGGGCCGTATTGTTGGTGTGTTCGTCTGGAGATATTTATTATATACTAGCTGTCCCGGCGAACTTCGTACCTAACGTATAATGGTGACAGAATGACAGATAACCTTTCGCCTGACGTTCGACAGACCAGCTGACAGTCAGAAAAAATAAAGCACAATAAAGACTTATTTTTAGTCCTTGCAACTTTTCCCCATTTTCTCACCGGGTAAACCTTCCCTGGGCTACGACAAACATTTCAAATCCAAAATCAGCTAAATCGGCCCAGCCGTCCTCGAGTTTTAGCGAGACAAACGAACAGCAATTGATTTTTATTATATAGACTAGCTGTTGCCCGCGACTTCGTCCGCGTGGTATTTAACAAAGACAAAACCGTTGGCAACAGCCTGCTCGCGCGTTCTGAGCCCGCGGGACGCATTGCAGGTTGTTGCTATCAAACTTAATCAAATCTAAAATCAATTTTTCGTGAGTTCCTATTTTTTTCTAAAATAAAAGTAGCCTAAGTTACTCCTTGTTACATCAGCTATCTGCCAGTGAAAGACCCGTCAAAATCGGTCCAGCCATTTCAGAGATTAGCCGGAACAAACAGACAGACAGACAGACAGACGGACAGACAGACAGACAAAAATTGTAAAAAATGTTGTTTCGGTATAGGTAACGTGTATACATCCAAATGCACTTAGTAAAAAGCGGTTATTTTAATATTACAAACAGACACTCCAATTTTATTTATATGTATAGATTATATGGACCTAGACAATGTAACATCATCTGATGAACAACTCTTTCATTGAGTTATCATACCAATTTCCGCACTCACTAATGTATGGCATCCATGGAATTTGACTCTAGCCTAAAAATATAATGGATCACCATAACCAGGTAAGCCTCTTCTTGTTCCACAAAATACCGGTTAACATCCAAGGCTTAACAAACCGCATGTTCAATTACCTGTTTCGAATTTTGAATAAAATATTAACAATATGGTTCGTTAACGACCTCTGTGAAGCAAACAAGACAACAAATTATAATCATGTCAACCGATTTGAAGAAATATTATTTCCATTAATAGATAATGGTAAGTAATGTAATACAAATAATTACTTCCTTATTCAACTAATTATCTCAAGCAGAATCCTTTTTAACCGACTTCAAAAAGGAGGAGGTTCTCAATTCGGTTGTATTTCTTTAATTTTTTTTTACGTAGAGTTTCGGGACGTGAGCGTCATCCATCTCTCTCACACCACATATGTTTCAAATAAGTATGACAGTGACAGCATGTTTTCTCGATGAAGTCACGATTACATTAGGGGTAAGTAAGTGGGTATATATATGTCGGAATAAACGAAGTTAACTCTACTTATAATAATGTACCTAGCGATAAGACGACTGTTAATTTTCAACATTCTATATTAGGAGGCAAACTTACGCCTATACTGTGGACAATAATCTATGATAAATGCTCTATATTATGTTCTCTATGGTTTTCTCTTTCTTCTCTATGGCGCCTCCTTGACATCGTTTGTTCTAAACAGTGTTCTGAGTATTTAAATAAAATTATGATTATATAACTATTAAGAAGTTTATAATTTCCACCCCAGGGCCTATGGGTAAATATTATATGTAAAATCATACTTAAGTTCCTTGATAACAAGGTAGGTTTTTGTTTATCAACATTTTGCAACAACTGCATGCATACGAAGAACTAACAGGCGTCATGTCAGCAAACTTCAAGGAATATTGGCTTTGCACTGGCATTTACAAGTTATAGTGTACACGTAGCGGTTATAATACGTAGTTTGGATACTGATTGAACAACGCCGATCACGTTTATTCAAATTATAACTTTGTACGAAACTCGAGAAGGCTCATATTAGATTGGGAGTTTACAGTATCTTGAAGGGGTTAGCTTACAGTTAAGTTTAGTTTGCCTTAACGGATTAATAAACGTACTTTTAATGGCATCGAATATCAGCTACCTTGTTAGTGAATAGAGGCTATATAGAATTTTGCTCACAAAGTAGCACAATCGTGATTATGTTGGAAGCATTTTCTTTTTAATTGGCACATTGAAATTGTGGAAAATGTAAAAATGCTTACAAATGCACTAAATAAGCGTAGGTTCAAATAATAGCATAGTACCCTTTCCTGTATAAACGGGTCAAAACTGGACTAAAAATTTAAATGAAAAATACTCAATGGTTTCGGACTCGAAAACAAAAAAAATGTGAGTTTTTTTTTGTAAGATCCGAACGTTGAAAGCGGAACCCGGCGTCAAAATAGCATTGGACTTTTTTTCAGTCTATCCACACCACTCGCTGTGTTTTCGTGAATATGTTTTCATTTTTTATGGGCATTCACTTTATTCTACATGTCTCTACATTTTACTGAACTGCACCTGCTGTCAATTTCTTAAAGACCACAGTATATTAGTTTGATGACCAAATCATCTACAAGCTCTTCATCCGTTTCAAATGTTTCAAGTTTATAAAAAATAAAACTACTTCGGTAAATAAACGTGTCTCATATTAACTGAAGAAATGTGAGGTCGCGCCTATGTAACGCCAAGCATGGAATATATATCAAGCTTTACAATGACTAGCGGAAGTAACAGCCAAAAAACTGTAGGGACCTCTTCAACCTCGCCACGAGCTACACAGGTGGCGCTGGAGACGACATTCAGAACAATTGTCAATTCTCCATACAATCCTGAAACGCGCTATGAGAGTTTTCGGAGCACGTAACATATATACAAGATCCCGACAACAACCAGGGATCATAGCGGCAGGCATACTACCCGCCTGGCTGGCAAATCTTCCGTTTTTCGTTAAAAACATTACCTGTCAATAATATCAAATAATGATAGAAATAATTTGATAAAAAGAAATGTCTAAGGTTCAACATAATATTCGTGAAAATTTAATGTTATACCTTTTAAGTTAAACCGAGGTCTTCAATGGAACGTTGCTTAAGATACAAATAGTTAACCTGACAATACACTTTGCCGAAACCACTCAGCAAGCGCTCACTACATTCAATCAAAGTTGGCTAATTGCTCGCGGCGCCGTCATTTCACTCCCGGCGCGGTCGCACGCGATCGCATGATCAGAACCTTCCAATAATATATTACTATACTGAAAAGAACTAACTAATGGAGCTAATAGATTTAGAACAAAATGTTAGGCGATACGAATCTACGTCACCGTAACACCCATAACATCAAGAATAAATTTGGCGTTTTAGTTCACGGTTACTTAAAATATAGCATCCAGCTGGACTAATTAAACTGCTGTTTGTCTAATGAAAATTTATTGCGATTCACATTGGTGCGCAATGAGAAATGCTCCCGCATCCAGGCTTTTCATACATAAACTTAGCAATTAAGGGGGAAGCGCAAGGTCAGGGCGCGAAATTCAAAATGTCAATGGTTTTTATTTTTTTACGAAAAATTTGGACATCTTTACGATGTAATTTAGTTTTTTGCGATATTAGCATTCTGCATTGGATGTCTCGATGTATTCAGTTTGCTTAAAAAATCCCTAAAGCGATACAATACTCCAAGGTTTGTAAAAACCGCTACTTTTACTAACTTTGGAGTATTGTAAGTAATTTCGCGCCCTATTCTTGCGCTTCCACCTTAACCTATACTTGCAATGGTGAAAACTGGTACAAAATCTTTTATAATCATTTGTTTTATCTATCCTAAGCATCCGAGCAAAGTAGTATATCAATTATATAACGTAGGCAAATTCCTTTGTAATATGAACCTAGGTTATTTTAAAATACATTTTAACCGCCGACAAACCCATTTATTACCCACCTAAATTGTGATTTCATTCTGTTCTTAGCTCCGTTAATGTCCAAATGAATAGCTGTTTAGGTTTCCGTGCTGTGAAATATTACACTAATAATAACAAGTTGAGTTTCAATTACGAAATCTTGACAACGCTTCGCCTAATTTATTTAACTGCCTTTTCTAATTACGGCGGTCACGATATACCAAATTGGTGTGAATTTACTACATAAAAACTACATAAATATCGTCAGATGAACACACAAACTATACGATGCCACACTATGCAACGCTTGTATTAATGTTTACCGTACAATGGGCTGAGAGCTAACTCAGTATACAATACGTATATAATAATGTGTAGTAATCGCGTAAATATAAGAAATCAAAATACCTGCTTCTTATATGTATACTTACCCAACTTCGCTGAAATTAAAATACCTACCCCATGAAATAAAATCACACTTCACGTGGGTAATTGGTTCACTCTGAGCAGTCACTATGACTGCTCGTCACCGCCGCCGCTATGCCCGTCTGCGCTCACCCTTATCCTTAACAAATACACGGCCTGTCACCAGATAGGAGTAAATCTACCCCTCATCACGCTTCGTAAAATACAACCGTAAAATTAATATTTGCATACGATAGTAAAAGTCCAGTAATACTTACTGTACTTTATTATTGTTTTATTTGCTTTTTATCGCTTGACTTGACCGTTTCTTGTCAAACTGCCGGAATGGGGCATCGTAATGTCAAGCGACTGGGAATAATTGCATGTGGGCTGGGCGCCGAAAGGATTTAACTAAAAACGGTCAGTTTCAAATCACTCTTCAAGTGAGGACGACCCGACTGAACGGAGTGAGTAATCTTAGAAAAGATTAAAGTTAAAATTAACTGAGATGAAACAGCTTTTTAAAGAGTTGCCTTTGCTTATTTAGTATTAGCGTTTAACGTTCGGAGAAGTGGGTTTGCGAAGTCATTTTAAAGTTTCAAGTTAATTAGGCGTTTGTATTTTAGATTCAATTAAGTATTTTAAATACTTAAGATATAATTGTAATAAAAACATACCATTACGTCAGTAATCCCGGAAGGAGTAGGCAGACGTGCACTACAGAGCACCAATATTCGTCCCATTGCAATAGCGGCGAGTCTATTACTATTATACCGGTCATACTACTCCTGAATGTGAGGAGGATATAAGCCATAGTCCACCCTCCTGGACCGGTGCAGCCCGGTGCAGGATCTGGAAAGCACATGGTGTTATATTTTATTTATTACATCATGAATTTTATCGAATTATAGAAACTTGTTGATTTTTTTTGAGATCATTTGTGTATAATAAAATTAATATTAAAAAAAAATTAATATTGTCAAAGTTATATCTACAGCCCAGGTATTGTCATTGGCTATGACAATATTGATTTTATGCATAAATATTACAGTAAAATGGATGACGACTTTTCATAACATGTTTTCTATTGACGGCCTGATTAGCGCAGTGGTAGTGACTCTGCTGTCTGCGCCGAGGGTCCCGGGTTCAAATCCTGGTAGGGACACAAGCTTTGTGTGATGAGCACGAATGTTTGTACCCGAGTCATGGATGTTTAATATGTATATAAGTATTATATACTGAGTTCGCCCTCATTCCATTGTACGGTACCCATAACACAAGCGTTAAGCTTAAAGTGGGACCGTATAGTTGGTGTGTTCGTATGGCGATATTTATTTATTTATATTTATTTAACTGCAGATCATGAAAATCAGACTAAAGCATCTGCTCCTAATCCTGGTGATATGGATAGCATCAGGGCGAGGCACCGCGCCTTGCAAGCTGAGGGTCTACCTGGCTAGAGCAGAGCAAACTGATAAGAAGGGCCTTAAGTGCTGGGACAACGTGAAGGTACCTGCTTGTGGGGGCAGATGTGACTCCAGCGAGGTAACACCTTTTTTTAATTGAATAGCTTGTAGTATTCAAATTTAAATATGATGTAACGCATTCCGAAAAATCGACAATTCTCTATACAATCCTGAAACGTGCTAATTTCGTTCGTCTATGAATTTCCTAATTTCGAGCGGATGACACCCAAGAACCCGATGACTTTATAATAAGAATAATTGTAACTAAATCATTACCAACTTTTATTTAGCAGAATAATACAGAAAAAACACAAGCAACCTCATAAATTATAATTAGTAATCTACTCTTAAAATAAAACTACAAGGTCCCGCCTCAGGCGCTGGAAACCGCAATTAAGTTACTTACAATCTTAAAGCAATCCCTTTGAGTGGCTTCGACATAAAAGCTTAACACAGTTTTGTATATATATAAAGTGATTTCTAATTATAAATATTCTTACCCCGCATATTTTATACGATAAGTGTTTTTTTTATTAATTTATTTAGATTAAGATATTTTACAAAAGGAAATTTACATATTAATAATAAATATCGCCATACAAACACACCAACTATACGGTCCCACATTAAGCAACGCTTGTGTTATGGGTACCGTACACTAGCGTTGCGTTTACTACCACTGCGCTAATCAGGCCGTCAAATAATATTATTCTGCCAAACTGCATATCAATTGGTCGGCTGTGGTTTCGTGGATTTCAATTCCAAATCCTAACGTAAATATCAAACGACACTTAATATAACAAGACAATTCCTTCACCAGATTACAAACTAAACAGTTATTTAAGTAAATTATAAGCTACACCGAAAAATCGTCCAATAACCTAAGCCTAACTTACGCTACTGCGCCACTCATCAATGCGTTTATTCTATGTATGTATAAACCAGCATCACAATGGACACATTGATTGGTAATGCCTTTGAAGAATAGTTTTTGGACTGGTTTTCGTTAGTACTTAAGTGTCAATTTCTTTTGGTAACTCGTGTTATAGGGTAGGAGTAAGCCATTTCTCAGTTCGTTGTCCAAAATAATAGGTTGATTTTGGATTACAGCATTGTTTGCATACTGGCTAATTGTAATGCCATTGTATAGCAAACAATAACGAGACAAACAATACAATACATTCTTATTCAAATAAAAATTATAATATGGCCCAAAAGTTTTATCTTCATTTAGGTGAATAGTTATCTATTAAGATAAATATGTAGGAACCCAAAATATGCCATGAGCTCAACTCCAAATCCCAACGGCCGACTGTTAAACAAAGCCCGAATAAACATATCAACTTAGCTCACACGAACAAACATACACTGTGCGCATATGTAGATTCCTGAATAATTATACAGTTGATAACTGGACTGATTTTGGAGTTTCTAACAAAAAATGGCACCAAAACTAGTATTTGTTGGCAAAATTGTTGAATGAAAATGTTGACTGTTTGGTTACAAACTAGGTACAAAAGGCTTATACCAAAATAGCAGTTTCATTTCATTGGAGTGCGTACTCGTTTTTGAATTTAGTGCTCTATCAATATGTGTCTATGGTGCAATATAAAATGGCTGAATCTGTGCTGTACAGATTTCAGACTGGGAGTTCCCGTTTAAGAAGTCCCGCCACCCAGTGTGCGTGTTCGCAACGCGGCGACCGCTTATGGTGCAACTGCGGCACTGCGACCTCGGAGTAGCACCCGGCACTGACCAGTTCCACTTCATGACTGCTGAAGACTGTCGATGCAAGGTATAATATATATAACCGAACCAACACACCACCTATGCCCCAAGTCTGCTAACACAGTCGATACATAATCGTACACCAACCGGATAGTAACTGTCACTTTTGACAGATGTCGCATACAATATCTGTCAAAAGTGACAGTTGCTATGCGGTTGCTGTTCGATTATGAATCGATTGTGTTAGCAGACTTGGGGCCCTGTACGGTCCCAAACTAAATTACACCTGTAATATGAGTACCCACCGCATAATGGAATGGGGGCGATACCACTATATACCTAATTACGTACGGGTAGAACATAAAGTACAACCAAATTGTAACCCACAGACACCAAGGCCCAAGATCTGCTCACAGAATTGACTCATAATCGAATTGTAATGGCCTCATTATTGTCACATTAAGAGTTTTCTCATATGTATCGTGACGGATTAATTGTTTATTTTTAAACAGTGTTTAAGTGTTTGTAACATTATTAACTATAGTTTGTTCTGTATGACTCGCATGCCAGGAGTAAAATGTGCTTTAGTTAGCTATTTGTTAATATAAATTAAAAAGAGAATAGAAAAGCTCATCTGCTTAATGTTATTACAAAAAGTGTACAAAATTTGGCCCATGCGATAGCGTGCCCAAGATGCTGTCCGCATTTCTTCGCTGAATAGCCAAACCTACTCGTAGAGCGAGGAAATGCCCTTGTTAATTTGTCTGTTAACTGATCATTACAAGAATTTTATTTTCCTCGATACAAATCCTCCAATAACCTGGTACAAGTAAATTATCTGCAACCTTTTTGTCACATTTTTCCGATAAAGAATAACGATACTGGGATTTGAATATAAATCACCAATTTGTTAAATAAAACAAAGACAATAATTTAATTCGAGCGGAGAAGCATTGTTGCTAATAAAATCCAATTTGTCTTCCGAATCGGCCAATTTGTACTTTGGCGCACTTTTTACGGCACATAAATAGGCCGGTAAGGGTATTGTGAGACATAAACCCGTTTTATATGATACTATATTCTATGCCTCATATCTGCTTGAGATTTCAACAATGTTTTGTTTTAATACAACGTAATCATTTCATGGTATGGACGTTGTAGCCCAGTTGGTAAAAGTGAATATTAGATCAGCGCGTATATTGGTTTTTGACCCAACTTATGACATACTGATCTCCTCCGTGGTTCAGAGCGTACGTTAGGCCAGTGGTGGTGTTGGTTATGCTTCTTAACATCTTTGACATTCGTTATCTATGCACAGTCAGAAGACTGAAATATAAGCACATACTATGTCTTACTCTTACCGGTCTCACGAGTTGGATGTCGGACGACAGGTGGCAAAGGATAGACTAGACGCCGATCCAAATATAAAAAAAATAAAATAATGTATATTTGTTACTAGGTTTTGCCCAACTTTTTATTCGCTCTGCTCCACGATCCCCAATAATTCCAGCGTGAAAATATTTCGAACCATATCCAATTGTGAAAACCCTATTAAAGTCCAGTGGTTTTTAGTGAACCTTGACAAATCAACATTCGTGTTTTATTCTTAGTAAATGTTGTTACCACGTCGGGAGCGTAAAAACAAAAAAATAAACGCGATAAAATCCGTATAATTATTTGTATTTCAAGTAAATGTTGCTTTATAAAACAACTGAAACTAGTTTAGTCGTTTGCATAAACTAAGGATTCACTTGTGACACGTAAAGCCCACTTTCTAGGACGTCTAGAATTTTCGTCCCTAGTCGCAAATCAACACATCACGCCTCCTACACCTAACATCAATATTCTTAGGAGACCAGTTCTAAAGACGGTTGTTTACATCCAAGAAAACACAGAGTTAGGTCTTAGTTATAGCTCGGTATAACCTAATGTTGTCAAGGACACTCCTATTTGACAAGTGTCACTAATTAAAGAATGTTGGCGAAGCACGTGTTAGAACACTAGGGTTCCGTAGTTATTGCAATGTTTTTCCTTCGTAAATGTTGAATAACAGAATAATAACAAAAACAAAATATAGTTTGTCTATCGTTCTCTATCACGATTGGTTACCTGTAGCTTTCTAGGTTTAACGATTTAAGAATGAAAAATTGTGTTAATTAAATTTCAAATAATTGTATTCTAGACCTTAAATGAAATTAAATAAGACCAACGGCTGATACTGTTTCGCCACTAGAATATTCAGGACCGTATGAAGGTTCTATTTGAGACACCACAATCTTCGACTTCCTTATTCTCAGCAGTCAATCGATCCCCACTTAAAATTTATGTAGACTCATCTCCACTGCATTTTGTCTGAGAGTGTCCATGAAAACTGAAAATCTTAGATCTTTCTAGTCGTATCTTAAAAACAATGATCTCATTAATAATTTAACAATGTTTTTTTCCCTTCCAGATATGTTCATCTCAATACACAAGCTGCGAATGGCTTCCCCCAAATTCCACACTTGTTGATGGGATATACGATGAAGATTTTGAAAATGAGGCTAATTACTAACTATTATATTTATTTATTGTATAAATAACAAATGATAATTACAAATCTTAAATAGTTTTACGAGGTACTGAATATATTTCTTCGAAAGAGAGTCATTAATTTATATACCCAGTTAAAATATATTATAAAGTGAATATTAAAATAACTTCAAACCATGTCTTTGAATTTCAGTAACGGCAAACGATGATCAAAGCTTTATTTTCTTTATGCGCTTGCTTGCATTACTTCTTCTCTACGTCAATAAAGTACATTGATTTTAAAAATACTCTTGCGAGATTCAGATAAAAATGTATGACCATTGACCACCTGCACCTGTACCTGTACCATGTACCAGGGGACCAAACATAGATCACGCCAAAGTTGCTATAGTCGTAAGTAAAGTTGGATACCTTCGGCTCTCCGGTGTCCGGCCTTTTTCAGCCTAATGTGATTCGGTCAAAGAACTTGTGCGATAAGCAGATTATAAAAAGTGTGTGAAGAACCTTATATTATTACTTTATGGAGGACATAATTATTGAGTTTATAAAATATAAAAAATCTATACTATTGTATGTGGTACAGACTAAAACTATAGTGCAGTAGGCTACTTAGACACTTTTGAATAAATAACGAGTGTTTCTAGAATGTTTGTCTGTATTTCTTCTGCCATCAGAAAAAAAAGTATTGAACACAGCCTACGAAGGCAGCTGCCCTGCGCATTAATTTAAACTATTTGCATATGGAATAACCACGTTCAGTAAACACAAATCAAACGCAGCTCACCCAATAAAACACAAATAATATTTCAATCCACCCAATAAAAAAATGATTTTTCATTCACTTTATTTGTACAATAGTGAAGTCAAATCAGCTAATTAAATAGAGCTTTTAACGAACAGCTGATTCTGCGTTTGTTGTGGGATTGCATTTTTAGGTAGAAAGTACTTACTCGATTAAGTTAGGATACCACATACACAATAGATCTGAAATATGTGGTCACGGAAGTGCCTACACCGAGTCATACCAAGATATTGTACCACAATGTCCTTTTAAGCCCCAATTTACTGATTGGGTTGACTAGGAAAAAATAACTTCAGGCATGCTTTATGTATGTCATTTAAATTCTAAGATCTGTACTTACCTCCGTAAAGTTGCATTTAAAATTATGGTAAGCTAGCAAAACCTCTTGAGCCATTATCCTTCGTGTTAAGGAGGTAAAACACCCTTTTAAAGTCTCAGACATGACCTAACTACTCTGCATTACTTATTTGAATTACCTGAACTAACGGGTTTGCATAAAATATAGACACATTAGCAGCTATTGGATTTGCCGAACTCTAGGTATACGGCAACAGCGGTATAAATTAATTGATTGCCTTTAGGAGTGAGTAAAAAAAGCGTAACATGCAATTTGACAAATTGCAACTGATAAGAGTGACTTGGTATAACCTTTATTTTGGTGTTTAATTTAAACGCTTTGACCAAACTTCAGACTTAAACTTGCCTTCTAAGAGGAACTGAGGACTTTTTGGCTTTTGAAGTTGAACCGTGAAGTTGTCAATTTTGTTTTATTGTCCTAAAAAAATATGTCTTTGATAAATAATGTGTAATATTAGTGGGATATTAACCTGTGTGTTCATAAACGTGCACAATGTGTTGAAATAAAATAGTATAACTTGAATTTTCATGTTCTCCCAAGATGATTGGTAAAATTTTCAGTAAATTATCCACAGCTTTACTGATAGGGATTCATTTCATTATAATCATCGTCATCAACATTATCATTATCATCAGGTGTACTTATAATTCAAAAACAATTATCAAGAATTACTCGATACTGGCAAAAATGGCGCTATTTAGAAGCCGATTGCCAACCTAAAAAAAAGAAGAGGAACGGAAAAACAAATCCGAGGGCCCCTACGGATTGCGTAAACGGTAGTACCGTGGCCCCAAAAAACTTCTTTCCGACCAACATTCGAAGTAAATCCTAACAGCAGGTGCGGCTTAGTGCCGGCTTGAATACAAGTGGACTTTTGGGTGTCGTAACGACTTCTTTGAACTCGCCCATTCCTCACGGCGAGCGGCAAAACGTTCACTAAAAGGTTTGTGTGTCCCAAAATCACTATTAATAGTTTTTCAGCGTTTTATTTTGTGCTCCCATACTTTTTCGCTGGTTTGGGTAGGAAGCCGCTTTGATGATGATGGTATGGGCCATTCTTTGAAATGAAACAAATTTTACGGATTTTATCGCGTTTATTTTATGTTTTTTACGTTCCCGACGTTTCAGCTGCTTTACAGCAACCATGGTCACGGGGGGACTGAGGTGGTTGACGTCCTGGTGTCATAGTTAGAAAATATAAAATAAACGCAATAAAATCCGTAAAATTAGTTTCATTTCAATGTGTAGTATTCGCGTAAATATAAGAAATCAATATGAGAAATTCTTGTTTTTCAGAACTACATGGGGATATAGGTAATCTGTATGGGGTAACCATGTCGGCGATATCATCTCATTTAGGTCTTGTATGGTGATGACAATTGATTAGCGCAGCTGGTATATAGTAATGCTCCTTTCTGTGCCGAGGTTCCCATGTTCAAATCCTGGTAAGGTCAAACCTAGTGTTTAGTACCTTCGGTAATAATATTTTCGTAATCTGCCCTGATCCTTGTTACCGGCTAAGATTGCCCAGAAGTGCATTGTACGGTATAAGTTTGGGACCATAAATATGGTGTGTTTGTCTGTCAATATTACTTATTCAATGAAATTATGGTACCAAATATCTTAAATCAATACTATAAACATGAGCGCGCTTGGTGCTTAGTTTCTTGAGCCGATCAAATGTTCAGGCATCCGCATTTGTTATGCTCGCTTCACCGAGTGGTTCACAACAGTGTGTTGATCCTAGATACTTTAACATTTATGATCTTCAAAGGTTTAAGTGTTTTCAATCCGGCCCTGTGACCCCAAAAAGTAATGTCACTATTATGTAAATTGAGTAATTTTGAAGTAAAAACATACTTTCACTTTCAGGTTTTACGGTGGAGCCATTCTTGTGAAAAAAATCTCCGCAAGATTGTTTGTAGATACTGGGGTATAAAATCCCAAGAGGTAATTTCATTTCTTGTTGCAGGTTGTTTTAAATTCGTCACGAGTTCTGGAGTGGTAGGTCTTTGTTTCTGCATGAAAACATATCGATCATTTTTATCGTTTTGTCTTGATCAAGTCACGTGATACAGAAATTCTGTTACTTCCTCATATTTCGATTCACACATTATCACAACTCTAATCCGTGAAGCTATTGGCTGAGGTGCTATATAGTGCACCAACATTACACCTATGATAGTCCAAATGCAGGAGGCAAGCACATTGCCATTGTACCGGGCATATGCTTCTTCATTGTGTAAAGGATTTGGGCCATAGTCGACCATGCTGGTCCAGTGTGACATTGTGAACATCACATGCTCATCACATCAACTTTTTAAAGACGTGCTGGTTTTCTCACGATATTTGCCTTCACCGTACAGCTACTGATAATTTAGGGCACCCCCGCCCTTAGTCCCGGTAGATTAACTAATAAAATTCGACTGGCAGTAATTGGAGGTAAAGAGCTGAATAGGAGTTTAATACCGTATATATATCAGGAGAGCTCGGTCTCTAATCCAAATATCAAAGAAGACAGCATAATTAGTTTTTATTCTACACATTGATATAAAACTAATCTTACGGATTTTATCGCGTTTATTACACTTTACGTTCGTTACGTCCGTGCCGTGCCAACCATGGTCACGGGATGACTGTGGTGGTTGTCTTCCTAGTGTCGTAGTTTTATCCGTAAAATTATTTTTATTCCAAGACAGCATAAGTTATTGAAAACACGAATAGATATCATCATGACATCAAGACTGGTATTAATAATTGTTTTCATCAAAGAATCGAATCTAAAATTAATTCGGAATCTTAGCATCCGCCTGTGACTTCACAGGTGATTCTATATTTGAGGTGTTTCATTACTTCCAACATCCTCATTACCGTTGACGCCGACTTTTTTGCTTTCATGTAAATAGGTACATATAAGTATTTATATATAGAGAGATTTTCATGGGTAAATATATGAAGCCATGCCATTAAATTAAGGAGGTAAAAGGGTTGTAAGGACGATTTCCTAATTTAATTTGTTACCCAACTTTACATTTGCCCGCGTCTCCGCCAGTGCATATTTCTTGAACAATTTCTTATTGCAAAGCAGTGAGACATTCTTCTCCTAGTAATTTCTCATTTCGTACTGCAGTGAGCTCCTTCGTATTTTAGTGCATGGTATTTATATTGCTGACATTACCTCGCTTTGTTGTTACGTATGTACTCAGAGCTTACAATTTGTGGACTCATCCATTACTGGAGCTGTCGTTTTTACCAATCCCTAGTTGTGTTTGTACGTAAAATACCGACACAAAGTACTATTTACAGAGTGATTCAAAAAGGGTTAGCCTTGAACGTGATTATTTGTAATAATTATGTTTAGTCAGCATGTTGATAGGTCCTCCATAAAAAAAAAATCAAAAAATGTATTATTGGCAATCGCCGTAGGGAAATGTTGACTTCACATAATGATTGAAAAAGTGCCAAAGATGCATAGGTTCTAGGCTTAATATAACGTTTCTGAATGAACCTGTATATTGTACTTACTAAATGGGTCAATACACAGCCTAAAATATTAATAAGGGTGACTCCCGAGGCTCCTTAGCGGTGGCCTTGTCCAACTCGCGATGAATGGTTGCAGCCGAAGGGCAAACCAATTACGCACAGTACTGGTGAATACCCAAGTAGGTATTCCGTAGGTCCCGGCAGCCAGAATGGCAGCCCGAATAATAAACATTGAAGTAATTGATCGCGCTTTGTATTAAACGAGCTGTTTACTCGTTGGCTTCGTGGAATAACTGGTCCGTCGGTACGCATAATACAGTTGGATGTTTTCATATGTTATATAGTTCATATGTTATATAGTAAATATGTTTAAATAGTAAGAAAGCCGACTAATTTTCATAATCCATTGTGTGGTACCTATAATACGAGTACCTACCAAAATTTTGATTATTTTTAACCAACTTCAAATAAGGAAGAGGTTCTCAGTTCAATTGTATTTTTTTTATGTTTGTTATCTCAGAACTCCGTTATTTATTAGCCGATTTGGATTTTTATTTATTTGATACCGAATCAATATTCTTTACATATTTGATTTAGTTAGACTAGGTAGGATTTTAACATTTGATTATGTTTTGCTTTTTAGTTTTAATGTTAAAAAAAATAAGTCTACAATTTTATAAAATGTCTTTCTAAATTAGAAAATCCATATACATAGTTGTCAGAGCTACTAATTTATTAGTAGTAACGCATTAAAACTTCATCTTCAACCTACCCAATACGTAAAACACACCCTAATGACATGACCCAAGACTTACTACTAATGACTAACCTTACAATTTAATTACCACACAACAATTATACAGCACATTCCAGTACATCCACGCAATCCCTCCAGGAATTCACTGCATCCAAAACTCGCGTCTAAAATGGATGCTCACAACAAAGAATCTCGACACACGCGAATATATATTGTAACTCTGTACGAATAACAATAAACATATTATGAAATCCTTTATAGTCGGCGGGTTTTGTGTGGAACAAAGACCACTTTCTGTATTGTACTCGTATTAAACGGTAGGCCGGAGCCTCGAGCTTGGAGAAAGCGTAAAGCGTTGAATGTGCCGGAATATGTGTTAAAATTATGGCACGCCACTTTGAATTTTGATTGTACTTTTCACGTTGTTACGTTACTTAATTGAAATAATTGGGTGTACTTTAATGTTTTTAATTTAATATAACTCAATTTTAAATTAGTACTCATTGTGACCATTTTGTGACGTCACTGAGTTCACCATCGTGATCCAGCGCGCACCCCAAGGGACCGCGCGACTCTCGCTACGGACCACGCCTCGACAATGATGACAATGTATCTGGAGTTTTTGGTGTTACAGTACTCTATTCAGAGCGTTTACAGTACATTTTTTTAAAAATATATTTCTTACTTCTTAATAATCGCTTGGATAATAATAATGGTTTGCTATCGAACTTATACAGGCTGTAACATCGTGATGGGTCAGTATGCGGACATCATAAACTATAAGAGATAGAAAATATGTTCCAAGGAACAATGTCTTCGATTTTAGAGATAAAAACTGCATTCATAGATATCCAAAAAAACTCACACCTGAATCGGGACTCGAACCCGGTCATTTTGTAAAAAAAACGTTATTTTATTGCGATATCGATTGGGTAAGGAGTAAATATTGCTATGAAAAATTATGTCCAAAATTAAATTAAATTGCTGTATTGAATATATTTTATTTATCTCCTTACACACAATGTTTGAAGAAAACATTAAAAAACTAGCAACGGTATCACTTCTAAGATATGCAAATTTTATTCTCCACATCAAATGGGTCTGCTGAGTGAACCATAAAACAAGGGCAATAGACACACTGTGTCCGTTTTATGGCAAAATAAAAATGTTTTGAGACCGTTAGTGTGCGAAATTGGCACTTTTATCAGGAACTAAGAACATTTTGATATCGCTTTTATGTTACCCAAGCCTGATTTAGTTTGAGTAAACTTAGCATGCTAAATAAATAAAATGTCCTTGGATTTGTTATGTAATCTTATGCTACTTTATATTAACAGTTTTTTTACAGACAGACAACTACTACCTAAATTTATGTTCAAAAACCGCACTTGTTGTGTGCCTTCTCTGCCAGTAATGCCTTCTAATAACACACGTGTAGTGAAATCTGTTATACCGGCCTTGTTATTAACTGTCAACTTGTCTACTGAAGGCTTTGTTTCTCACGATATTTTATCCCCTTTGAAAGCTTCATATAATTTATATGATGGAACAGACTAAGCATAATCTGTTGATACATTCCAAACATGATGTCTATGTCTTTAAAATTTAATTCAAGCCTAGTTTGTTAAGAACTTTGCAAAGAAAATACGAAAAGAGGATAGTTCTGTAGAAAGTTAAGGAACAACTGTCTTTTGATTTGTATTGCCTTAGGCATATGCCGGGTCTATGGATGTTTTTTTCAATCAATTCAGACGACCCACTTTATATTCAGATGGTTATTGAGTGTGGCGAACTTTCCGGTGCGTGGGATCGACTCCGGAGATAGGTGCCACTTGCTTTAGCTTTGAAAATCTTCTTGGGGTTTTTTTACGCGAGTAAACACTTACAATATAGCGCAACTCCATAGAAACGCGGTTTTGCTGCAGTATTTTATTAGCACTCACCTCCGTGGTCTTTATTGGGAATGTTGGAATCTACGCAAGTGGTACGTAATTTACGCAATTGAGACCAATGAGCTGGGCAATAAATCTAATTTGATTTTAGGCAAAAAAATATTACCATAAATTTGAATAATGTATTTTCAATACAGCATAAATAGCTGATAGAATAGTCCTGAGTAGACTTCACCGTGTCTTCGATCGTTTGGAATGTTTAATCCTTGACACTATGGGAGGTGGGTTACTAAAGAAACTAACTAATAATGAAAATAAGTGATAAAATTACCATCTCAAAAAATTCAAACCTGCTGTTGTTTTACAGGACATTATGCGTCATTTCCACTGGACGAATGTTACTTCATGGTGTTTTTATGAATTATGGTTTGGGAACGTTACGGGCCGCGTACTCTGAATAGAATAAAACGAAAATTCGTGGACCCTTTTTGTGGGTACAATTGTAATTTTTATAGACCCATTTAATTTGTGCGTAAGCATAAGCGTAAAAAGGTGTTACTGCAAAATTAATACAGATTTAATTTTTTAATTAAATTAATTTGGTAATGAGAAGTGAATTAATAAGGAGCATTAAAATTAGTTCCTTTCTGTTAAGGGTGGGATATTTAGTTTCTCAAAAATATTTCAGGCTAAATGCAGCTCTACAGACTTATCATGATTTTAAAACTCAACGCGTTTCTAACGATATGTTCATTAATTTTCCAAATAAACGTGTCCAAGTAACACCAGTATTGTAAGAAATTCTTTTAAGACAGTGCTCTTAGCTTGTTGTATGCATTTTTGCTAGCCCGTACTTTGTTCAAAACACATCCATTAAATTAAGTGATAACAAGATCTACAGCAACAAATGTTATACATATCCTTAAAATCTCTCCGCTTATACGGGTCCATTTGTTCCGCTGACTCCAAGATCAGCATTTATCTGTGCACCCATCGCGGTTGTCTTGACCGGACCTTCATACATTTCCATTCCGTGTGATCTCTATACAACTGCTTCTAATGCCGGCTTCGCTTTATATCATGTCCGGCTTTCCGCTCAGGAATTGTCGTTGATGATCTTTCCAGTATTCTTACATCTTTATCTATACTTTTTAGGTAAGTAAGTTTGGTATTGAAATAAAACAAACCACCAAACCTTATTGGAATATAAAAAAAACAATAAGGTTTGATAGTTTGTAAGGTTGGATGTAGGGCGTTATCACCGGATATACTACTCCGATACTAAAAAATATTTTACTTGTATAAAGCTACATTATCCCTGAGAGGTGGTGGTATATGAGGTGTCTAAGTGGCGCCTCGGGCAGAAACTAGTTTCAGATACAGAGGTACTCTAACGTTATATAATTGCTATGAAGCCATGCTGCTCGTATTTAGAATGTGCCAAAAGTCTTACATTTATAGGAAAACTATGTTTAGGAAAATATTTGGAAATGTTATTTCAAGGGCTGATAAATTTAGCTATTATGTAAGAAGCTATGATTATTATTATTTGGGTACTAATGATTTAGTTTTTAAAAATCCGTCATCAAAATCTGTAATAGTTTTATATTTTTAAAGACTGTCATCATTAATGAATATTAAACCGTCGAGCCAAATATGTTGGGCAACCGTCTATATTATTATGTAGTTCGTAGGTATTATGAAGTGGGTATTTTTATTGGGATTAATTGTAAAAGTCACGTTCATTATGACTCACGCTTGCCAATCTACTTCTATATATGCTTTTAAAATACTCATTATGCTTAATTTTCTAAATCCATTTGTTCTTAACTTGCACTTAACTTTTAACAATCTTTCAAATAAGCTCATATTTATTTCGCCAAGTCAACGACTAAGTCACAATGACTGAACTTTTCAATAAGGCAAGCGTTTTTCGCAAATTTCATTAAGTAGCGTCTGATCCCCTAATTACGACTTTAAAAGTAATTAATGTCATAAGAATAAATTTTAACTTTCTACTTTGCAAATTTCTGACTTGTGCTCGTTTTCAAAATAACTTTGAAATAATAATATTCTTAATCTTAGATGTGATGATTTCTAATCTTAGATCGGATTTTTCCAGTTTATTTTAATTTTAAGTGTCACTTAGAAAATAGAGTTGAATCATTCCATATACTAACAAGATTTATATTGCTTTATTAAATGAGTTTCTTTTGTTTAAACATTGTTTTTATATACAACAAATAAGTTATATTACGTAATAAAGGTTAAGGTCTTAAAATACATAGCAATACTTATAGATTGTAATAATGGAAATACGCAGCAGAATCTATACATAGTTTGTAATGTAAATGTATTATTTTTATATGGGGTGAAGTAACTGTGTTTTTTATATACCGTGCCCAACAATTGTATACTGAAAAAAAAACGGTTATATACCTTGAAATGAAACTAATTTTACAGATTTTATCGCGTTTAATCTGTTATAGTAAATATGTTATAGTGAGTAGTATTCGCGTAAATATAAGAAATCAATACGGTTATATACCGATAATATTTTCTATCACAACAATAGTTTTTTTTTTTGTTTTCACTCATTAATTTAAAAATTCCCATTAGATCCACTTGTAAGAGCCATGATGTCGTGTTTGGGAAAAGGAACAACGTATCATTAAAAGTTTCTGGGCTTGAATCGTATTGTTCAAGAGATATACGTAGTTATTCGGTTAATGATTACAGGTACGTTTGGTTTCTTTTGTCAGATATAATTACGACAAGCTTGTGAATAGCAGTGATAGCCAAGTTGGTAGACCGCTTGCCTCGGTAACGAGGATCGCAGGTTCAAACCCCGACTCGCACCTCAGGGATTTCTGGATTTCATGTGCGAATCTCATTTTCAACCATAATTATCACTTGCTAAACGGTGAAGGAAAACATCGCGAGGAAACCTGCATGTCTGAGAGAACCCCTCGAAAGACGTGTGAAGTCCGCCAATCCGCACTGGGCCAGCGTGGTGGACTATGGCCTAATCCCCCTCGCATTGAGGAGAGGTCCATGCCCAACAGTGGGACATTAAAACGGCTGGTATTATTAAGCTTGTGACATAACTAGCTACACAGTAGTAAAAAAATGCCGCATTTCCATCTAAAATATTTTCAATGTTTGGTAATATATTTGTATGTACTCTACCGTTATCTACATTTTCATATTTAGAGGTATCCGAATATATACCTACATAGCATGTGTATTATGAAAACGATTTTCATTTGAATAATGTTACCCTTGAACGTCGCTTATTGAGAAAATAATATCTATAACAAAAGGAAGACCCGTGTGGACGGGTGGCCATTACTTGGGGTGTCTTTTGTTCATGAAATCAATATGGGCCGTGAAGATAACTGGGAAACGGTGATTTATTTAGATGTTCACGATCGTCGGCCTATTTTTTCGATGTTAGTAGGTACCTAAAATACTTGTGCCCACTTCTCACGGCTTACGCTGGACCTTTCAAGCTCAATATAAATAAATGTAGGTAATGTAATATTTTGAAATTAATATTTTATTATATTAATTTCTTATTCTTACGCGAATACTACACACTGAAATGAAACTAATTTTATGGATTTTATCGCGTTTACACAACATAATATACCAATATCATAAAATTAACGCGATCAAATCCGTCAAAATAGTTTTATTTCTATCCATTTTATTTGGTTTATAAATTCCCATTGCATTGAGGAAACGTAGGTACCTTTGTTTTTATATTCCGTCCATAGAGCATTTTTTTTATTGAAAGTAAATCTATTAAAGCCCCAAGCTGGGGAAAATTTACAAAATGTCAGCTGCCAACAGTTTCCCTGAAGAAAAAAAACACAGCTGGACGGAGGTGGCTGACATCGATAGGCTAGCGACGCCAAAGCAAACTCACTTAAGTTTAACTATACCTATTAAGTCAGTACTATAATACATCTATACTTATTGGTTATATAAAAACAGGATTACAATATACTTCAT
Source organism: Pheosia gnoma (assembly GCA_905404115.1). Classification (NCBI taxonomy): domain Eukaryota; kingdom Metazoa; phylum Arthropoda; class Insecta; order Lepidoptera; family Notodontidae; genus Pheosia; species Pheosia gnoma. Next base: position 2,558,408 of record FR989901.1, on the reverse strand, counting down.
TAGGTATGGGTAACATCTAACTGATAACATTCTTAAGACTGACAGACAAAGCACAGTTTAAACTGACGTAGAGATTTGAAATTAAAAAAAAAAACCTACCATTTCTTACTATTGCTACTAATGAAGGATTTTTGAAAATTCGACCTCTAAGGGGTTGTAACGGGGGTCAAGTTAGGTTGAAGAAATACACATTTTTTTTGTTACGATCGAGCACATGGCTAATTATTATTATAAAACTATCTATATAAATACTAATAATATCGCCAGACGAACACAACAATTGTACGGTCCCAAACTAAGCAACGCCGTACAATGGACTGGTTGCGAACTCAGTATATATTACTTATATAGGATTTCTTATATTTACGGGAACACTACACATTGCAATAAACCTTTATTTTATGTTTTTAAATCCGTTAAATTAGTTTTATTTCAACTTATACACATATTTATTACATCGATATGGATATTAAATATCTATATCTATGGGACTCGGGTACAAACATTCACGCTCGTACTCGTCAAAAGTGTCCCTACCAGTATTCGAACCTGGGACCCACAGCGCAAAATTCAAGATTACTATCAACTGCGCTAATGAGATCGTATGTATTAAATGATAATAATATGTTATTTCATTATTTTCAAATCCCAGAAGAAATGCACTTTTGTGTATAAAAATATTAATGATAGGTATTTTGTCATGTATTATAATAATGAGTCGCCGTACGGTAACTATATTTATTTTAATCTGTGATCTTCTGTTATTTTTTTTATATATTCTTCTTTTCTAAAAACCTAGACACGTGTTATGCCATTCCTTCTTTCATTCAGCAATAAAAAAACCACATTAAACTCGTTTGATAAAAAACTTTTTGACAAGTTTATTTACTTTGTTCTCTTCCTAAGTGCCGAACTAATATAATTTCAAACTTTCACAGTAGACTACCGAATGGAAAATATATTCTGGGATAGAAGCAAATTTTGCTCGCCTTTATTAGCCAGAACTTTTGAAAAATGTTATGTGGTAAAAGTTTTAACGTTTCGTGCTCATTGTTTGTCTTTAGACATACCGCAGGTAGGCTACAGTTAGCGTAGAGCTAGAGAAATACAACAAGTTTGCTCTACAGCAGGTAGGTAACACTTAATGCTAGATAACAAATCCCAATCTGCAGGCAACTGACAGATATTAGAACGCAGCTTCCCAAACATCTATGGATTTTTTCATGTCACCATCCATTTTTTTTTTAATTTATAACTAACTGTCCCGGCGAACTTCATTCGCCTCAGAGTCAAATGTATGAGAAAATGAATTATCTCTTTTCTTTTTCTAGCATAATCTATAAAACTATGTTTATAAGTTTGGATTCCGCAGTAAGTACACAATTACTTCGAACAACATCGAAGCGTTAAATGGACACATGTAATATTTTCCCCTGCACTGGTTCGGATATGTTTGCCCATGTTCAAATGCTTCTTTGAATGTTATGTGGGCCAACTTATCTTCCTCGCTGGGTTCAAGCCTGAAAATAAAACAGAAAATAAATATATTTTAGCTATATTCGCTAGATAAATGTAGCTAGAGCTCTACATTTCTGCTAGGAACTTATAGTCAACTTGTTTTTGGTTGGCAACAGGAGCGCAAAGTTAACAACCGTAAGCCTATATGCGTGTGTCTTGCCAAAATTGGCAGTAAAAATTGGTCTCCCTATTTGAATCCTCTATCCAATTTTGCATGCACCCAAAAATGCAAAGTGGCTCCCGTTACTAGAACCTACCCCGCAATTTGCAATTATTGTCTGATTGCATTGAAAGTCCTGACTGCAAAGTAACCGCAGAATTTCTCACTTGCAAACGAACTTTTGGAACGTAAACCTGCAAGTTGACGTCACTGATGCATATTAAGTTGGTTAGATAATTATCATGTAAATGTTATGCGCGAGATCTGTAGTCTAAGCGGGAACTTCTAATATAATCGTAACGTCATCGAGAAAACATGCTGTCACTGTCATACTTATTTATAAAATCAGTGGTGTGAGAGGGATGGACGACGTTTACGAACCGAAACGATGCTTAAAGAGGATTGTGCTTGAGTTGCTGATTATAATATTTATTATAAAACGCGAGTTCATTCACATTTTGTTGATTGCTATTTTATATACATAACCTACATTATAATTGTAAATATTGACCTCAATAAAATAGATAGTTGATTTAAAATAAATAACAGCATTGACTTTAAACTAATATCGTCTCTAATATGCAAAATATTTTACGATTGGGATATGAGAGCAACTATAGATTTTACTAGACTATAGGTTACGTTATAGAGCTCATAATCCGGCGAGTTTTAATCGGATTAAAGAGGATGCTAACTTTGTGGGATGCACGCAGAATCAATATTATTGGAGCCTGATTAAATTCCAACTACGGTGCAGTTTTCTGTGCAACCAATGGAATTAATATAGGTAGTATCAGACTCACCTAAATGTCTTTTAAAGAAATCCGTATGCATATAGCCAACATATAGAACTTCTTAAAAAAATTCAAATACACAATTTTTTTTTATAAATTTACTCTTGTCTAACATTTACTCACAAAACGTTTACATTCTTCATTAGATGTAAATTACTGTTGCATACATTTCTCTCGACGGACTCTGTTGTATCCTTACCCCTTCATTCCTATTTAATAGGCCGCCCCGAGCGGCCAAGCCTTTTTGTATGACTCAGTAACTGCGTGAGATATTATGGTCGAACAAAAAGCCGGACATTGCAGTGAGTTTTATTAAATTGGAAGTTTTTTTTGGAACAAAGGATTATGTGACATTATGTAGATTTTCGTATAGTCATCCAATTACGATATTATGTTATTTGCATTGAACATTATATTTGATGTGTCAATTTATTTTTACGATCGTACTTTGGTCTTTGACCTAAATAAAAATCCTGTTTATACGTGTACGTCTGAATATAAATGTGCATTTTAATTACGCCATGCATGGTAAAGCAGTATTTATCCGGCAATACGCGGAATTTTTAACGCAGAGATATTTTTATAGAACTGTATTATATTAAAAACTATTTTTGAAATGCAGGAAATTTGAAGTTGATATTTTTATTTACTTTACTACCAACTTTTTATTTTAACTAATCATTTATCAAAGGAGCCGAATATATTTTGCATTTTATTGAATTATATTATAAAAAATAAGAAGAAGACAAAGTATTCACACTTACTGAGAAGATGACGAATGTGTTCTGGATGACTGAGTTCCACATTGTTTGGGAGTCTGCTGAAACTTCAGCAGCAAGAGGAACAATAATGGAATACGTGATAAATCTCACATAATTTATTTCGCCGCCCATTACATCCGCGGGCGTGAGGCGAATCCGCGAACCGCGAAATACGTACGTACTCCAATTCAGAGCATACTTTTTTCGACTTGAGTTATAAATGGAGGTATAATAATCTATGACAGTATATTCTACTATTTGGAGTTTGCTACAAAATCGTAATTCATAGAATTTCATGAAAAAAAAACTTAATGTCTGATTAAGGCTGTGTCCCCAGTCGGCAAACTGTCAGCGGCCGAGTGAGTTAGCGGCGCATCGGTTTAGTACGCCCTTCCATATATTTGAAATGGAGTGTTCACAGTTTGCTAGTTTGCGATCACTCTACGCAGTTTGCTGTGTTGCGCGCGCCGATTGATTCAGTGAACGGCCGACTCACAGCAAAACCGGTTCCAGTCGGCGGCGGCGATATGCTTGTTAGCCGGGCGTAGTGAGTCCGTTTGCCGCAAACTGTCATGTGGACAGTTGACAGTGAAAATTCAGTCGGTCGGTCGACCTAAATAAGCGGCTAACACATAACAGTTTGCTTGCGACGCACCCAAATTGATCTGAGTTTGCAGCTAACTCGAATTTCAGTTCGCCACAAATTTGCGGCTCACTCAGTCGGCCGCTAACAGTTTGCCTACTGGGGACACAGCCTTAAAACCATATTATTGTGCCGATATATTTCTTTTCGTGTCTCGATTAGTATTGGTTCCGTGAATATTAAACGAGTGATGATGTTTTATAATGATGTTTTTATTGATTATGTTTTATAATATCCTTACACTTTTATTAAGTTAGGAATCGATTATGCGCAGATGTAGTTTTGGTGCAGACATTAAATGTTAATAATTACTTGCTATTCTCTAACATTATTTATATACACAGTTACAGCACAACATTATGTAATTAGTCTATTTGGCGGACTGTTTAGGACGGCGTATTATGTTTAGTAAGGCGAAAGTTGTTCCTTGAAGCGGTCCATTGTTGTAATATCTTATACATCAAATCATGCATTAATATAATGATATATAAGATACTAGCTGGCTCGGAAAACGTTGTGTTGCCATATACATTATTTCTAGGAAATATTTTTATATTTAAATATTTGCGATTATAAATTGAGACATAAACTATACTATCTTTCAAGTTGGATAAAACTGCACACAGTGTGCAAAATTTTATTGAAATCGGTTTAGTAGTTTAGGAGTTCATAGCGGACAAACACCGTGACACGTAATTTATATATATAAGATACTAGCTGCGCCCTGCGGTGCTACCCGCGCAAAAAATCATGTCGATCCTTTGCGCTATGAAAAATTGAAACAAATCTATCCCACGGGAACCATACATTTTGCCGGGATAAAAAGCAGCCTATGTGCTATTCCAGACTATAATCTATATCTGTGCCAAATTTCATCCAGATCCGTTCAGCCGTTCTGGCGTGATTGAGTAACAAACATCCATCCATTGCATCCATCCAAACTTTCACATTTATAATATTAGTATATATATAAAATTGTGTTAAATCATGATTTCCTAGGTATAAAATAATACATACAACTGCTCCAGATAAAGATTAGGGAGTATGAATTGCGGCTCAAGTCTATACTGTCAGTATACTACAGATTGTACTGACGTACTCGTGTAGGATACTTTTAATTACTTACTTACTTTTAATTTTAAATTGAAATCTAAGACACAATATCTCATTCAAAAAAGATAGTATGGAACCCTTAAAAAGTCTCATTAAATTCTGAAACATCAATTACCTACATCTCTATCCGCAGTAGAAATTTCATGTCGAATAATGTAAATTTATCCCCGAAAGTTGTAACAGTGGGTCGTGTAAATTATACGAACCTGTTTTTTTTTTCTCATGGAAATGTTTCTTTCAGCCATCGTTATACAATTAGACAGGTTTGTGGACTTATTTGATAGATTTAAAAAAATATCAATTTTTTTAATAAATAAAATGGGTAAACAAACTGTGATAGTAGTGGCTTACATTAAAACTAATTACACTATTATTAGTTTAAAATAAAACAATGTTATTTTCTATGTAAAATGTTCGAATTTACGAGTACAATCAATTTTCGTTATTTGAACTATAAAAATAGTGTTTAATTACATTTTGAATGTCTACTTAGACTATCTACCGGCTCCGCCTAGACCTGCGACATTTTTTTTAATATTCCAAGGTCTGTACCTACGTCAAGTGCGAGATTATTCGTAAGCTAACCTATACGTTTCAGCCTCCGTATGTATAGATATTTTGTATGGAGAATTGAAAGTTTAAAATACCATCCGCCAGAGGCGATGTTCAATTCTCCATACAAAGTGTCTAAATACGCAGACTATAAAGTATACAGTTATCTTACAAATCGTCTCGCACTTGACGTACTGTACTAATAAACCAATATTAACTCTCAGAGCGAACTAATTGTACTCTTAAGATGCTAACGGCAAATCGGTATTGGACTCAGGCGTAACAGAGATTAAATCATTCTATAAATATGAGGTATACCCAATAGAGTTGTTATCAGTTACCGACTAAGATTCTGAGATGTTATTTATACCTATTATTATTCTTATAAGTACTGATAAAGGGAAGCAGTGATAGCCAAGTTAGTAGAACGCTTGCCTCGGTAACGAGGATCGCAGGTTCGAAACCCGGCTCGCACCTGTGCGATTTCTGGATTTCATATGCGAATCTTATTTTCACCCATGATTATCACTTGCTAAACGGTGAAGGAAAACATCGTGAGGAAACCGGCATTTCTGAGAGAGTCCCTTGAAAGACGTGTGAAGGCCGCCACCCCGCACTGGGCCAGCGTGGTGGACTATGGCCTAATCCCCCTCGCATTGAGGGGAGACCCGTGCCCAACAGTGCGACATTAAAACAAATGGCTGGTATTAAGTACTCATAGTACTTATTACTATAATAATAAGGGCGTATAACTCACATAAGCATATAGACGAGGCCTTGTTGCACTTCGTTGTTCAGCTGGTGGGCACCCAGATCACAGTAAAGGTACCGGGCGCACTGTATCGGGTCGGATCGCAATATCCTTTTCCATCTCACGGCGTGTTTCTGCGGACAAATGTTCACAACTTATTTTACAAAATGAACATATTATCATAGAAAATTATAGTTCTTTCAATAGGTAAATATTGCCCGACAAAAAAGCAACATATTGCTACCTAGCATATGATGTAGGTACTGGGCGATCCCATTAAGTGGCTAATTACACAAATATATTAATTAAAGATTTTTTACAGCCCCCCCTTACAGAATTAGTATTCCTAAAACCCAGAATTTCATTAAAAGAAGTTTCGCAATTTTTCATAACTCGGCTGTCTGATAGATGAAAGGGATGACGAGTTTTGACTTTCAGCACAACGCTAACTATTTCTTTGATGTTCCGCATGAGTGGGCAGGTACTATAAGTATTGAATTCTCGGTGATTACTTTATGGTTCATAACCACGGAATAAAGAATAATTACTGGAAAGTGCATGTTAGAAATCCACTCGTCGCCTAAGATTTTATGGGCAGGCTCACAGCCATATACTAATCAAAGTCACGCGTTAACGGTTTTTGGCACTGCCGTGAGAAAGACCGGTCTAAGCTGCGTCAGTAAATGTCTAATCTAGCTTTTATTAAGCAAAAAAACGAAGATAGGAGTCAAATACGCATAACAACCGACGTTTAAAATAGATGACACCGGTTTGTTAACGAATGCCATTCCATTTGTTTTCGTACTCTGTGAAATTAACCAATCTATTATTACGTCTGATACTTCAGACTTAACGCTGTCATTAGCTACCTTCACATTGAATGGTTTATTATAATCCCCTACGAAGGATGGGTTTTGGGATCAAGGGCTTTGTATAAATACTATGAATATTACGTAAACGCCCGTTTTTGAAATACGACGACACCTCTTATATAGCCTTGTGATGAAAGATGTGCTCACCGTATAATTCTGTGAACTTAGATCTCGCTTGAACAGCAGTCGAATGAGTCTCGCTCCTGCTGTTAAAGCTTGGTAATCTTTGACCAGCAGATGGAGACTGTAGAGCACCCCTACGAGCAACGCCAGCAGAATTATAAGTCTGGAAAGTAAGGAGGTGGATTGCATATTAAAATAATACTTATATTCTTAGCCGTTTTGGTTAAAGTAGAAGCAATTGGTCATAGAGCACAATTCCAAATGTTGATGGTACTTATATATTTTTTTTACCAAATAGTCAGATGCCTAGTTAGTTTGCTATTTGAATCGTCTTACATTGGTTAAACCGAATTTAATACTTTGATATATCTCATTTAAAAAAAGTAATAAAAAAATCACAAGTGTCATTTGATGAGAACACACAAATTGTATGTTTTAAAATCGAGATATCGGTATTCTGACTTCATGGATGACTACAAATTCTTATAAAATATTAATTGTCTTTGTAAATTAAATACGAACTTTTGCTCGCAGTTCCACCATGTCTTTTGAGTTTAACCATGCACTATTCAATTACGACAACCCGTTGAAATTGATCCAGCAGCTATTCGGGCATCTTTAAATGGAGGAATTCTAAAATTACTTGCTTTGGATTGCTTATATTTGATCACCAATATAAAGACCCATTTGAGGTACAGCATACATATACTTAAATATATATTTGTTACTTAAATATAACATCAGATTTATTCAGTAATGATAATTCATGTTCAGGAAGAGATGATTATAAGCCGGCATTTCGCTCACTGAAGTTACTTACTGGTTTACTTAACAATTCTGAGAATTAATTGGCTACCATTTTTGGAGTTATTTACGGGTTAACTGTGTTTTAGTCGTCGAACCCAATATTTTCTGATTGTTCGCGAAACTTTGTCTCATTTGAATTTCGGAGGGCTCGGCTAATTTGTGTATTTAATTCCTTGCAAATGTGGTTAACTTTTGTTTTTTTTTTATGTTGTAATAATAATGGCTTTAAAAAAATACGAGATCTTCTCAGTTGAGGTCGCGCTCCGATCCGGTTGTAGAGTTAAGAAAAAAAATGTTAATAACAATTTGTAAGTGCCCCCGTAGGCCTATACGAAATAAACGATTTGACTTTGACTTTGATATTGACTTTCTTTTGGTTCATTAATTCGGTGCACACATTGTTAGGCTTATATTAATAAACATTCAAGGCTATCATAATGTTTTGATATATTTGTAAATATCAAAACTAGCTCTAAGCTGATTTATGACTAACTATATAACCCTTTCATAATGAGCACACGGTATTTTACTAAACACAGGTAGATTAAAATAGGTTTACAATAAGTCTATAAAAATGTTATGTAGAGGTATGTTTGTATGTTTAGATGTCCCCTACATCTTGATTTTATTCAGCTGAGCTACTGATTCCTTTCTGAAAATTCTTTCACTAATAGAAAGCTACATTATCCTTGAGTACTATACGCCATTTGTCGAAGTCCCATGGGCAGAGCCGCAGCAAGGAGCTAGTAACAAATTTCACCAACGTCTTAAATACACTTTAACACTATTTTTATAACTACTGACAAGGTAGTTAATAAACCTATTAAATACCTATTAAAAGTAAGTATTAAATACCTATTATAAACCTTTTAAAAGTATCTAAAACATACAATTTAAAAAATAAACGCGTTTTAAATGTATTACTCACCTGATACCCATTGGGAACACACACGACTTAGGACTAAAACAGAATTCAACAAAATACCTGGGCATTCCTCCTGATGCTGATTAAATTCGAAAATGCCATTTCACCGTATAACCACCGCGCGTACTACCGACTCTTCTGTATAACACTACCGTGTATGGAAGTTGTTCGCATAGTGAACGACTAGACGCAGCTAGGGCCTCCTAAATTGGAACGTCTAAGAGCGCAGTTTGCGGCCAGAAGAAAGTGGTTGTGTAGTGCCTCAACTAGTTTCGTTGTTTAATTTCCTCAAAAGATTATGGATCCTCAGAGGGGTAACATACAATGAAAAATGGCAGGTCCTTAACATTTCAATTAGTGAACCTTTGTTTGGCACTATACTGAATAAGTATGGTTGTTATTACTAAATTAATTCTAACAAGACAAGAGAAATACATAGTTGAAAAACGGTTAAAAACAACAAAAGATATCCTAAGCTTGTTAATACATGTCTAAAAACACTTGTGTACACACTGAGCATTACGTCATCGCACCAATTTGACTTTTTGTGTCTATTCTATGACGTCACTTCGGCGCCATGACAGTGTAGGACGTTTCAGATGGTATTTTAAATATGGAATTAATTCATTATATTTTTAATTAAAATACAGATAAGTATATATTTACAAATTATTGTATTATTTTAGATTTATTAAGCAGCTGTATATTTACCCCCAAATTTATAGACGTTTTATAACTTTATCAAACGTCATATAGTACTGCGCACAAGTGTATTGCTTTGCGCAGTACTATATGACGTTTGATAAAGTTATAAAACGTCTATAAATTTGGGGGTTAAAGTATTTTCAGTAGTTTGTGGACGACTCCTAAAAAAATAAAAAATCATAAACCAACTTTTCCACTCAAACAAAATGTATTTGAGTCATCTGATAATGCTCTACAATGCAGTGCGACTCTGATAATTTTGTGACGCAGTCTGTTTATAAGTGTAGTTGCAGCCTTTTCCACCGTCTGTACCTAATTCTAAAATATGAGTTTATCCAAAATAAACTTAAATCTGATGCTGTAAGAGCTGATGTTCCTAAGCAAACTAGTGAAGTCAAATAGTAAAAAACTTTTTTAAATCAAACTGGCGGCAAGGGTATTGGAAATAAAAGTTTTTTAATCTGTACGCCGAAGTTACTTGACCGACTCGGTTAGCCCACAATTTAATATTAGCGATAAATCAGCTATTCGAATTGGATAAACTGTTATCGCGTACTATTTTTTACGGCTATATAATGGTAATAATAATAATAAATATCGGCAGACAAACACACTAGATATACGGTCCCACACTAAGCAACGCTTGTATTGTGGGTACCGTACAATGGAATGAGGGCGAACCGAGTATATATTACTTATATAGATATTATACAACCATGACTTGGGTACAAGATTCGTGCTCATCACACAGAGTTTGCCCCTACCAGGATTCGAACCCGAGACCCTCGGCACAGAAAGCAGGATCATTACCAACTGCGCTAATCAGGCCGTCAAGTTTGGCACTAATTTAAGCAGTGAGAAGGAGTGGATATAAGTAATATTCGGATAAATTCTATTCTACCCGCGAATAGAATTTATCCGAAAATTACTTAATAGAAACATAAATATTTCTGTAAGGAAACCTGTGCCAAATGTCTTCTATGTCTGAAATGATTCCAGTTCTATTTGAAGTCCCAATAAGAGAGATGAAATGGAATTTTCTATAATTGTCCTACAGAATATTACTTATCTGAACAACTTGCGCGGGCATAAGAACATGTAGTACATATTTTTTTCTACGATTATCCCCAATAAATGAGGAAGCAATGCTTTATGTTGAGTTGCTCACGCTTTTGCGACGCTTTATATTTATGTCCCCGTTCAACCCTTTGTCAAAATAATAATTGTGACACAGTAGGGCGGAAATCTTCTTCACACAAAGTTGTATACCCAATCCGCATCAAAACGCCTTCTATTGTTCAAGAGATTACTCTTAACAAGGATGTGTACACACCCATTGAGAGATAATTATCAAAGGACCTATTTTGTTTTCGTAAGCTCTTGCTTTATAAGTCCTTTAATACAAAGTTCTAAAGCGTATATATTTTTTCAATCATTTTTTGTTTTTTTATAAACTTGTCGTTTTCCACTACTCGGCAAAGGTTTTATCCATCTTTTTTCCCCCAACCCGGTCCTCAGCTCTTTCAGGCTAAAAAATATTAAACAAAACCAGTTTTGATCATAGCATTAAAATATCTCGCATACTTACTTAATTTAAGAAAATACCAATATACTGAGGCTTTTTAAGTAATTTGAGATCTTAATATCCCATAATCTAATATCGTGTATATATACCTATTCTCAGTTCTGAAAAAATACTCTATGGTCTATGTTTGAATTCTGCATATGCACGATTGCACAATATGCCTTATCGTGCAGAGATGTTTCTTACGAGGAAGCGTGGAATTACGTGTATAGGCAAACACACATAATAGAATATACCTTGCTTGGATGTTGCTATTAAAATATCCTGCTTTTATAAATCTTGATAATTGAGAAACGTCTGAAATTGGTGATATTTAAATATATTTTTGTTATCTTTTTTCTTGTATCCAGTTTTAAATCTCAGTGGCTTGGAGACCACATAAGATATTGGATCCTAATATAGTCAAAGTGGTGGAAGTTTCCAAAAAAATTTAAGTATTGGTTAATAATATTAGTAACATATAACTATGTATTATAATGTAAACAATCTCGTTTTGAACAACATAGGAAATGTATGAAAGAAATAATTGAAAGTTATTAATAGTGCGTACGGTATGCAACTTATATCGAGATAAAATACACATCAATGCTGATCTTTAACTGCTTAAGTGATCTGACTGGTTTAATTGCTAATTACCGAGGACTAAAGGTCCTTCTGTGAAAGTCGTAAATGCAAATGATAGAAACAAGATTATATGTCATCTGTGCGTGTATTACCTGTTAATTTTTAAAGTCTCATGCAAAACATATCAACCAGACACCGATTACGATTGTATGACGTCACAACGCATCAACAAGTAACAAATCGAGTTTTGTTACTAGTAACACATATTTAGAATGTCACAATATTTGTGTAACTAGTGGTCAAAGTTTTATTAAATATTTTTTCAGTGTATACTAGATCTACAGCTTAGTGGAGGCAAGGTGAAAATAACTACAATTTTCAGCAAGAGATAAAGAGATGAAGTCGAAAATCAATTATAACTAACATTAAAATATACTTATACTACTGTGTCCCAAACGTACCCGGAAATTCTCATTTCAAAATCCCGTGCTAGAGATATTTAAATAATTATTTTTGCGTTAGGTTGGTACAACTGTCATTGACTGGCGGTAAAAAAATTGCCTAACCTCTGTAGTGTAAGTACCCTCGGAGGAAAAAAGACGTACCTTCTTAAGTTATATTTACTCCCTTTCAATATTTGTTGAATTAAGACTTATTTTACAGATTTGATCGCGTTTATTAAGTTTTTACGTTCCCGCCACATATATTTCATACTTAAACGTGAACGTCACCGATCATCTACTTCTTAACCCAATAAAATATTTTACATTATTTTTGTTAAACCTCATATAACAATATTCATATATTTTTTTTTTTTAATCTTTTTATATTAATTCGTTTATCTAAATGACATATTGTTTATTTTGCCACTTTTCAGTAAGCTCAACTGAGGTCAGTGCTCCATCTATCGGCTAACCGTGGAACAGTACCCGAACAATTGTTTTCTTTTTTTATTTTCTCCTTTACACTCTTGTCATTGGCAGAATCATTGATAAACGTTCGGTTTGGTTCGGTTCGAGTTATAATTTTTAATTGGAATTGGAATAAAGACTTCATTAATGTTTATAATAATAATAATACCAGCCCTTTTTAATGCCCCACTGCTGGGCACGAGCCTCTCCTCAATGCCAGTGGGATTAGGCCATAGTCCACGACGCTGGCCCTGTGCGGGTTGGCGGACATCACACATCTTTCGAGGGGTTCTCTCAGACATGCAGATTTCCTCACGATGTTTTCCTTCACCGTTTAGCAAGTGATAATCGTAGTTGAAAATGAGATTCGGCCACGAAATCCGGAAATCTCAGAGGTGCGAGTTGGGGTTTGAACCTGCGATCCTCGTTACCGAGGCAAGCGTTCTACCAACTTGGCTATCACTGCTGCTGCTTTAATTTTTACCTGTTATTAAATATTTCAACTCACGATCATAACAGGTCTGCGTCATCTCACAATCACCATAGGTTTCGCGTTAAATGTCAACATGCCTGTTCTGTAAGCGCAATATTTACATAATTTTATCAGATGGTGCGTTTAACGGTTATGGCGCTGGTTTTTTGACCTGATGAGTCGGACGTGTAGAACTAGTTAGGTAGTTTCATTTTCTTATCCGTGATGGTTATTGCGGAAGGTTTATTGCTTTATGTTTTGTGTTGGGTACTTAAGTCAGTAATCGGTTCACTACGGCGAGGTACGTTTTCTCTTTTATTCGTTGAAGTAAGCAGATCTCTACTTACACTTTGTTTGACACATACTCATACAAAACTAGCTGTCCCGGCGAACTTCGTACGGCCTCAGAATCAAACGTATGAGAAAATGAATTATCTTTATTACTTATATTTTTTTTGCGAGTTTTTCCTATGTTCTATTAGTTATTCTGCTATTCAGAGCGGGGAAAAATTAAAAAAAAGAATGATCATAAAATCGGCCCACCCGTTTTTGAGTTATAAATGGTGTAACTAACACGACGTTGTTTTATATAATATATATAGATAAATTTAAAACCTCTTTTTGTTAATTGTCTCTATTTTGTCCATTTTACCGGTGCTTCCCCAAATAATATTGGCCCCTAAATTATAATAGAAAGTTTTCATACTTTTTACAAATATAATATCTGTACTTTATGCAATTAATTGTATCTTTAAGTTTGTTTTGTAGTAAAACAATTCCGATAAAAAAACCACGGTGAACAAAGATTTTTAAAATAGCGCCATCTCTTGGGTAGATATAACGCTGGGATTCCACAAACACTCTTGTAATTTGAAATAACAAAGTAGGTAATTCCTAGTAAACTTTCACAATATACAAAAGATGGCGACACTTACACTGAAAAATATTACATGCCTACTGCCATCTAGTAACAGGAAAGAAAACGATGGAAGCAGCCACCGCACTCCATGCTAACGTCATTTATTTTTTAAATATAACAAACACTTTCAATGTTACTTTAAAATCTCGAACATAGATGGCACCACATGAATTAAAAAATGAAAATAAAATTGTAATTTTAGTTTATAATTATTTTTTAATGTTTTGTGGATTTCACATTGATTCAGTTTTACCAAAAGAGATTTAAAAAAAAACAAGAATTTCACTAACGAAACAATGAGGGGCATTTGTCAGGAGATAGCAATAAGATGATATCTTCTAAAAAGATCTTTCAAAATACGCAACAATTTATTATTATGAAAAAAACATTCCTTAGTTAAGTAGGTATTTAAAAGCCCGTATACCATACGCAAAATGGTCCCACGACCCTAATTTTGTGCTTCCCGATTCAAAGCCAAGAGACACGTAATTACATGAAGTAGTTACCCACACTTAAGGGTGGCTTTGTAAAATCTCAGGTAGGCAATTCTATTTTAATAGAAACAGGTGTCACTGTGACAGCCATGTCTCTAGAGATTATCTTGGCTGGCTAATGTCACTACCTTGTAACGAGGGTAAAGTTCCTAAACCCAAATAATTAGTCATTTCGTAATGAAGAACAGTTTTTAGCTGTAAAGGGAAGATCTTCCAGCCAGGCGGGTGGTATACCTGGGCGGCCGCTTTGCCCCGACGGTTATTGTTGGGATCTTGTATATATGTCACGTGCTACGAAAACTCTCATAGCGCGTTTCAGGATTGTATGGAGAATTGTCAATCGTTCTGAATGCGTCTGCAGCGCCATCTGTGAAGCTTGTGGCGAGGTTGAAGAGGTCGGGAAATCTTTTATTCCATAACCAATTATGTCACAATAAATATTATCGCCTAACAACTTGGGCACCAGACTGTATATAATATTTAGTCGAGCATACCATGTACAGGTGAGTGAAATTGTGACGATCGCAAAGATTTTCGCTTCTTTAAATCTATGATAGGACATCAGAACGTATAAACGTTTGTGATGAAACTACTTAAGACGAGCAAAGCAAGCGATGAGGTGATTTTGGCACTTTTGTGTGTGCGTGAATTTCTATAAGATGTTTAAGCTGCTTCAACTGAAAGCCCGAAACAAGAGCTTGAAATAAAACACATTATAGCTATTACTTAGCTTGCATCGAATGAAGGTAGGGCTGTGGAATTAGAAATGTGTTTTTATCACAAGATGCTCATGCTTCTGTATCCTTGAATTATAATTAGTTTAAACAGAGGGGCCATTGGTTCACAGGTGTTTTCAGTGAGATAAACATTATAGTACATTTTGATTAAAGTGCCTAAACATATGAATAAAGGTCATGCTAATTGAGTAAAGGAAGCAAAAACATTATAGATGATTCTATTATATAAATTTAGAGAAATATATACTGAAAATAATGTTTTAACATCTTCCTTTATTTGTGTTGGAAATTAAAGTCATATTGTTTGGTAGCCATTCACTTTTTGGAGCAGAAAAGAGATTAGTCCTCATAAAAAATGACTTATGTATATATTTGTGGTGACCCTAACTAAAGCTCGGAACACGCCTGATAACACGAAGAAAATAGTGTCGAGGCGCAGGGAGCGAGCCCCAAGCTGATGTGAAAACGATGTTCCCCAAGCACATTTATTTTATTGCATCAATCCTCCGTTGCGACCTTAAAATTTTATAGGTTAAGTACCGGTCCTTCTTGTTCTTTCCCCAATAGATAAATGTTTTTGTTTTCTCAATAACTTCTTTTATTTATTTTTTGTTGGAAGCACTGAAATATATTATATACTAGCTGCCCCCGCGGTGTTACCCGCGATTAAAAAGTATGTCTATCCTACGGGAACCATACACTTTACCGGGATAAAAAGCCTATGTGCTATTCCAGACTATAATCTATCTCTGTGGCAAATTTCATCCAGATCCGTTCAGCCGTTCTGGCGTGATTGAGTAACAAACATCCATCTATCCAAACTTTCACATTTATAATACCTATTAGTGGGATAATAACTCCCAAACGTTTAAACCATGGTTAGAGGATAGTAATTTCCAATAATTTGGAAAAAAAGAACCATCAACGTTGTCATTAATCAGTTTATATTTTCAGAAATTAATACACAATGCGTTTTCTGAGTACACTAAAATATATTCTCAAATTATTAGTCCATTCAAATTCTGTGAATCGATTTCCTTATTAGCAATCTAGGCTTAAGCTTTGTCTGCATCTTCGATCATCCAATCAAGGAACAATTCATCCCTGCTATCCAGCTAATCCTCACTTTGGAAGTCAGCTAAAAGTCGCCCTCCAGCCGCAGATGGCTTTTAAAGCTTGAAAACAATCGTTAAGAAGTTAGGATTCATGGCATAGAGCTCAAGTTTGGGCGTTTGGGCTTGAATTGCGACCCACTTGTTAACAGTTTCTGAGCTTATTTTAGAAGTCAATATCGTTCGTAGAGTCTATTCGAGTTTGCTTTACTAAACTAGGGGTAAACTCATTATACCTAACTTCGGATGCGACTGCAATGTTGCTAGTTGGACGGCTTTCATTTACTTCCTTTAATAAAATATCGCGGTGGTACATGTTTTCAATGCAAAAAAGGAATTGAAGCAAATATAGAGGCTGCTAGCGTGCCTTTAATAATGTAACAATACACCCATGTCAAAGAACGAGGCTAGTAAAACCAGGTAAACATTGGTTCGTCCCACAGATATATTAGAGGAGATATGTTATGAAAGCGGTGGGCTTGCGCTCACCTTTAGCCAAAATTACGCTAACATAGAGTTTTCGCCGTTAGTCTGCTGCAACTGCACGTCGGTATCGGAGCTCTAACTTTTTTTTAAAATGCCGTGTTATTCCGTGGCTGTGTGCAAAAATACTAGCAGCAAAGTGAACTACGCGAAAGATGGAATCTCATTTCACCAGCCAGTATTCAGTATTTTATTTATTCGTCTTTAAAATCATTAAAAACAACAAATCAAAAAATATTTTATGCCTTTATTATGTTATTTTAGTTTTCATGTAGCACAACGACTTTTTTATTTTTGTACAAAATACATGGCTCTTTAAGTACCACCTATGTTCGCTACTGAGTGAATGTACGAGACAATGGATAGATCGTCTAACGATACTTTGAATAAACTGGTGCGTCGCGTGGTACGGCCGCTGTATGCGGCGACGACGCAGCACTCACCGAATTATTGGCACGCGTGTGTGTGTGAGACTTCGTATTGGTTGGTTTTATGTAATTGCATGTGTTTTGCGGCGAGTGGTGGGGAAAAAACGGAGACAGCGAGTTCCCATACATTTTGAACCGCACGGCATATCTCTCGTGATCTGTGGTTCGTCCAATCACCGACCGCATCTGAAAGCACGTCACAGTACCTAACAAGGCTACTCTGGTGATTTTAACGGCACAAATGGTTCCTAGCAATGTGGTGGGCGCGCAAGGCCCTAAACTTGGTAAATGGTTGTGATATAACCGCATGTTGGAACATTTAGTCATTTTGTTTGGATGTTGCTAGTCACTTAAATCTCATAGTATAGGTAATATATAATATTTTAGTTTGTCAATCAAATGCAAACACTATATACATACTTACCTGCATTTGTGCTATAAAAGTTGCATGAACATTCTCATCATATGCCGTGAACATGTCTACAAGGTAGATTATATTATTGAATGACCTTAATCCTTAGTATCTCTGAAATGATAAACATATATCCCTTTTTGTCTGCCAGTAACACGTACAAAGGGATCTAAACATAACACAATATTACCTATACGCCGAGACCGGAATATTGAGTCTGGCGTGGGCGTCAAACTTGAGACAGCCGAATCTTGTCCTTGATGAAAGAAAACGAAAAGAAAATGTTATTATTTTATTCTTAGCCATTCATGATCATATTATCATAGATTATCCACTTACTTCAGCCTTGGAGGAAGAATTTTCTGCCCATACTTCCATCACGACTACCAAGACTTCAGTCTTTGATGCAGGCCTATCGCGAACGAACATGTCAGGCTTTACATAACATAGTGGATTTTGACTATTCATAAGTGCTTATTTTACCTATGAGTACTTGGGTAAATTATTTATAAGTTCTCCGTTGTCATTGCATTCTATTTTCAAATCAAAATATTGTGTTACTAGAGGTAGTAGAAGTAGTTTTTGGGTATAACTAGCCCAAAGGTACCAGATGAGACATGAGCTCCTAGGATTGGAAAATTATAGAAGATTATATCAACCTATGCTAAAGGTGCTGACTAATGATTACTTAATACTACAAGTCCTCTAACATTCAGATAAGAAGCATCTATAGAATACGAAAATATCGCTAGAAAAATACACCAACTGGATTGTAGCAAATCAAGCTAAGCTTGTATCGTGGGTACACCACAATAGGCTGGAAGTGATTTCAGTGACGTCATTGAGACAGTAATTCGTTCCAGCAGTAGCAAAGTTTACAGTACCGGTGCCAAGTTTGTCCCATTAGCATTAAGCTTCACGCTCGTGCTAGTCACAACTTGTTGCAACTTCCAACAACTTCTATACCCTATCCAGTGCTGTGCAATTTGCTACTTCATCCAATACACTAGACTTTTGTGAGAACAATACTAAAGAATGACTTTTTTTTTTTATTACATTATAGGCAAGTATTTGATCTCGATCTCACCTGAAACTTTATTCCCTCCTCCTGCTCCTTTATTTATTATGACTTTATTCCCTCTAAAAGTTTTATCATTACATTGGACAAAATGAGACTGATCACGTTTAAGTAATAATAGGCTATTTGCCTGTGTTTCAGAAACTATCTTATACTGTTCATTAGTTTAATATGATGCTAACAATATAGTTCCTTCAATATTTTTTTGCTGAAAACACATTAAAATCCCAAATATTATCAAAATCGTATTAACACCCTGACACTGATTACGAGGGTGTGACGTCACAACGTATTAACCAACAATCCAGAGCGTTATTGATGACGTAACCGAACCAAAAGAAAACATTATTTTACTTTATGATTTTAAAGAAAATAATCCATATTTTTGCAGAAAATTGAAGACCAATAGTTATAAAAAGCTATAATCTTTTAGGATGGCCACAATTTAAAGTTTATTTTTCATACAGTCAAACGTCCTACCGGTTTCATAGGTGCATATGAAATATTATATCTATTATTTTTCTGTCTGCATTTCAAAACTAAACAAACGATTCTATATACAAATGTTGCAACTGAACTTCTATACAAAATTGAATTCACGCAACTTAACGGTCTAGTACTGATTCCCAGTTGCAATTTTAACTGAATGCTTTGAATACAGTTGGAAAATTATAATTGCTTTGTAGTGCACGCTCTCATTAAGCAGGATAACAATAGAGCCACAATATAGTAGTGAATAGTCTGCTCAATTTACAAACATAACAAACGAGCTTATTGTTAAAGTCCTTTAACCATTATTTTGTTTGTTGATGTGCACGATGGATGGATTTCATAAAAAAAGATAAAAGCGTTTCGTATACTAACAGAAAGGGCTGACGACAGATAAAATCTCACAAGAAAAGGTAAAGAAGCATCTTTTCACATAACATTTCATTACTTTTCATCCCATCCTGTCCAAAATCGCACAGGGAAAACCAATACAGGAATATGATCATCAACCGAAGAGGCGCCTCTGTGGGTTCTCTAATATTGATATTCAAAGGGTATTTTCTTGCATTACAAAGGTTTCAATTTTATTTGTAACCCCGGTCCTCACATAAAATCTGTCGGGATACGACGCAGCGCTGACTGGATGAAAATAGGCGTATAAGTGTGTTACACCGGTGTTGTCTTTGCAGATTGCGTTGCCCTGGGTGGCAGGAGAAAATTTGTACCTTTTTCTACCTTTTTTTATCCCATTGAAGAAACTGAGATTTATGAACGCTTGTAAGACCAAACTCAGCCAGTTTTTTTTTTCGGTATAATCTGAAACGAGTGGCAAATTAAACCTAAATCCCTACTAAATTAAAAAAAGTCTTACTAGACTTTTTTATACTTTCTAGTGAAAGGTAGAGCCAATCTGAAGAATGAAGCATAATTCAATACACTCCTATGGTCGTTCTATATACTCATACGCTCATACGGTCTTCATTCAACCAATTTATTGACTATTCGATTTGAGAGTGTACATACAACGAGTGGGCCGTGACATTAACAGTGAAGGGTAGGGAACAAACCCTTTCGGCCGCGTCTCGAAACAATTAATATGATTTATGACAGAAATAAAAACCCTTGATGCCATTTACCAGCATTTCTGCTTTAGCAATACTCTACTTTCGAAATAAAATCTGATTTATAATATATTAAATTTTATAAAGGAATGAGAGATTGTCCGGTACATTATGTACACCAAAACAGCGCAGGAAAAGAATTTTGTGAGATAAAATGTTTTCGAAAATTAAGTTGTTTCCGGGATTCTGCGTGAAATCCTGGATTCACATCGTTTTTTGTAGGGTCTGGATGTACGAGGGACGGAATTAGGGATGAGGAATTTTACCACAGTAAATAATACACCATGATGCTGCTCTAGTTAACTTGCTCTGAAAATACTGTAAACGAAAACTAGTATAATATAATAAAGTGGTCGAGCGCAAAAAATACCGTAAGGTGGCCCTTGTATAGAGTTAGTTTTATAATAACAAAGCAAGGGGCTTTCAGTTTCTTGTATGTAGTCTTTACGCTGAATTTCAAGTGCGCCGGTTTCCTTCAAGTGAATTGAGCAATTTATGTTTATGAGCAAAAATAAGCCTATATTGTTCATTGGGTATATTTACGTCGGTACTGAAGCCAAAAAAATAAGGTATTATTTTAACGAAACTTAGTATCAACGATTTTATAAATATTCAGCTGACTTCGTTTATTTTTTACTTTAGATTTTTTGCTCATTTTTCGGGCTTCCATGTTGAAATATACGTTAGTAAACGTTAAAAAAATGCTTTATATAATCAATTATGAACGAATCAAACTCTACATGCTATACACCTACCGTGCCACCAATTTATTTGTTCAGAGCTTCATTAACTCTCTTCATAAAACTAGATAAGTTGCTGCAATTAGTGAAAAAATATAGCGTTTTAAAAGGAATAAGATATTTAGCAGACGCTCGTGCGGCACGTGTGTCAACACCTCAGTGACCTCTCTTAGTGCGCACTGACACGTGTGAACGTTATTTATGCTTAGCTGAACATTGCGTACCTGGCTGGTGACATTTTAAAAATCATATATGGTTATACGAGGTGCCGTTATTTTTAATTCGCTTACCTACGAGGTGTGACTTTAAAAAGTATATAACACTGAAGGTTTAAACATTGAAGTGCTGTGTTTAATTCTATTATGAACTGATTGCGGTAGATTTTTAAATTTGATATAATATACTTTTATTTAGAATGCATTTGTGTTAAGGATAGGGCCTATTATTTGAAACTTAACGAGAAAGTAAACCGATTTGAAATAAATCTAAATTAAATTATATGATATGATATATATCTATTATATGTTAAATTTATATGCAAACCAATTTAGCAAAAAAGTAAGAATTGGTACTAATCGAAATTGCAATCTTGACCTAGGTAGACATGATTTAAAATTATCTTTTGTTGTGGACATTGTAAAAGTGTGGCAGGGCAAGTTCTAGCTCTGGGAGTTCATTGCGTGGGATGCATGCAACTAATCCTAGAGATGCAATATTGAAAAGTTGTGCGCTTCGGAATTGCTTTCTATATTCGGCCAACCGGCCCGGCATGGTATTGAATCCTTAATTGGAAATAACTGACAAGTTGCCTCGTACTTTACATTCTGTTATCTAACAGAATATTAGGATTGTCTGTTATTTTGTGTCTACCTAGTTTATTGTTGGGATCAAAATTTTTAACTGAAAGTTTATTGCAATTTACTTTGACGTCCTGATTAGCGAGCGCAGTTGGTACAGATCTTGCTTTCTGTGCCAAGGGTCCCGGGTTCCAATCCTGGTAGGGACAAACTTTGTATGATGAGCAAAAAAGCAACAAATGTTTGTACTTCAGTCATGTTATTTAATATCTATATAAGTATTATATACTTAGTTCGGCGTCATTCCTTTTTCGGGTACCCATAATGCAAGCCTTGCTTAGTGTGGGACTATATAGCTGATGTGTTCGTCTGGCGATATTATTATATTATTTAGTTGAATTTATTTTTATAATTATTCCTAGCACAAGTACCTATCTAATCTAGTAAATAGCTAGCTGATCAATCTTGTCTTGAATTTTAATAATATCTCAATAGCTTACATTTATTTAAATCATCTGAACATTCTAATTTAACAGTGGTAAAAAACTTAATTATATTCATTCGTGGTAAGGGAATGTTTTTCCATAGAACAAGTTTTTAGACTTTCAAAATACAGTCATAAAATATATTTATAAAGTAAGTATTCGCATTTGGTAATGTGTGCGAGCGAATACAACACTCCGATAATATTGAAGCAAATCAAACGCTTTATTGGATTCGAAGAGTTGTTGCCATTAGTTTGAAGCGGTAGTCAGCGCTACATTGTTCATAAAACTGAATTGAATTTATGAATAAATTGGAAGTTGTTCTGACCATTGATGATTGTGTATTTTTTACCGACTTCAAAAAAAGGAGGAGGTTCTCAATTCAATTGTACTTTTTTTTAAGTTGCATTGTAACTATGTTTGAATGTTAGTGAAATGGGAAATAATTTAAAATAATAAATTGAAACAAGAAATCACATAATTTTACATCATACAACTAATTGAAATAAAAGTTATTTTTACAGATTTTATCGCGTTTATTTTATGTTTTTACGTTCCCGACGTTTCGGCTGCTTTACAGCTACCATGGTCACGGGAGGAATGAGGTGTTTGATGTCCTAGTCATAACTTGTACCGGGGTACCCGCATATTTAGTTGTTGCTTGCGGTCTGATCTGCGCAGAACATGCTCACAGTGTCTCGAGGTCTTGCGATGGTGCGCTTGGTTTTGGATTTAATTATATTAATTACTGTATCCCAAGTCGGTGGTAGCACCCAGCCATCTTCCCTATTGAATAAGGGTGTTTTTTTAATTTCAATAGCCTCACGTCTCATCCTTGGTCGGAATCGATGTTCTTTTGCGAGGATCTGTGGTTTATCAAATCAGATATAATAGATATATATAAACGTCGGGAACGTAAAAACATAAAATAAACGCGATAAAATCAGTAAAAATAAGTTTTATTTCAATGTGTAGTAGACGCGTAAATATAAGAATATCTAAGCTTTTTCCATATACAAAGATACAATATATAAACAGAGCAGTCCATTTTTGTGAGCGGTAAATCAGAATGACATCATAATTTTCCGGTTGTAGTCGGCACACTCGTAATGCCGGCACACCTGAGCTTCGGATTCCTGCCTTGTCGCTTGTTTTATATACCCACAGATATAAATATTGATGTGAATTATGGACTTACTCGTTGCGCCCCGCAGTGTTACCCGCGATTAAAAATTATGAAAAATTTAAATAAATCTACCCCGCGCGTACATTTTACCGAGATAAAAAGTAGCCTATGTGCTATTCCAGACTATAACCTGTCGCTGTGCTAAATTTCATCCAGATCCGTTCTGGCGTGATTGAGTAACAAACATCCATCCATCCAATCTTTCACATTTATAATATTAGTGGGATAGGTAGACGAAGGTAATTACTTATATGACCGCTCGGATGCATTCAATTAGCTTGTTTAGCTCATATATGATCGGCATTGGCTCATGTTTACACTTGTGAATAAGCTGGGATGTCTGTCCTATACAGTTTGAATATTAATATAACTTCAGTATGGGATTCCAAAAAGAGGATTTTATGTCAAAATAAAAAAAGTAATGCCGTATATTCATTTAAAATTATATTCAAGATTCAATCTTAAAATTTGTATTTATGTAGCTACTTATTTACTTAATAGTTTGGGTACACTAATCCCGCTTAGTCTTAGTCTTCACTTAACCTAGCTTTAATACCTTACAGTAATTCAGTTTATCCATTTGCAAGCGTAGGTATAGCTTAGGGATTAAGGCACATTGCACTGGGTTAAATTATTCTTTGAAATAAAACTAATTTTACGGATTCTATCGCGCTTATTGTATGTTTTTACGTTCCCGACGTTTCGGCTGCTTTACAGCAACCAGGTCACCGGAGGACTGAGGTGATTGGTGAGGTCCTGTTGTCATAGTTTGAACTAGGGTACCCTCGGGAAATGTCGGGAACGTAAAAACATAAATAAACGCGATAAAATCCGTAAAGTAAGTTTTATTTTATTGTTGTATTTGCGTATGTATAAGAAATTAAATAATTATGTTTGAGAAACTTTATTCTCATATGCAATAATACATATCCTATTTTAAGAGATATATAGACGAAGACAAATTCATTACATCAAAATTCATAAAAATCGGCCCACCCGTTCTTGAGTTATAAATAGTGTAACTAACACGACATTGTTTTATGTACATAAACGTGATCGCTATGATCTCGTTTACCTTTACACTAAGTAGTATCCGTAAACTTTATTACACCGAATATATGCACATTACAAAATTCTACCAATTTTTTTTATGTTATTCCATGTAATATCTTAGATCAGTGTAATGCAACGTAATTATTATTAATAAACCCGTTGCCTTCGAGACGTACCGCGTGTAATTATCAAGCGTCCTCATAACATTGGGTGCTCGGTGGCATAACTCGTTTTATCTCGTGTCTGTGAACGTACCGCGTCACATAAATTCGCGTCGCCCACCTCCAACCCTTTTAAGGGTGATCTCACTGCTGCAATTGTTAGACAAAAAATAACTTCTCGGCCGTAGTAAAGCAAACAAAAATCGTTTAGTCTACGGCGTGACGTAAGAATTTACTGATGACAGGTCTCAGTAAGTATCCGATAAAACAATTTAAGGAATTATCACTACTCTAAGAGTTCTGTTTCTTACCGTGACGCCAATTATATCGGTAACTATTGAATTTCTAACAAGCTTAATCTTCTCAGCTGATTCAACATTTGAAATGGCTATAGGTTGTTACTATTTATGAGTGCAGCCTTGGTATACTTGAATGAAACACTTACCTAAATGTTCATTGATAGTGTTGTGTTTTCAAGATGTTAACGTTGTCACAAATACAAAAATGTTAAAGCTATCACAAACATGTTTTCTCAACATGTTAAAATTGTCACAAATCACAAAAATGTTTTTTAAACATGTTCACGTTGTCACCAATCGCAAATATGTTTTCTTGGAACGTAACACAAAATACATACACCTGCACAAATATTACGCTTCTTATCGTGACTACTGCCATTTTAAGTCGTATCGTTTTGCCTTAAGGAACATAATAGAATGTATTCACTTAGTAATGTGGAACATATACATAAGGAATTACTTCTGTACGTGAAATTAAGTTTCAAATGAATTATGTTGTTAGCAAATAGACTTTGGTTAAGTAAATGCTTGTTTAATTGTTTAATGAGTTTAATATGTGTTATATTTTTGTTTATTTCTCATTAAGATGAAAGCGCTATATCAGGGCGCGAAATTAAAAAAAAACGATGGTTTTCAAAATTTTGCAAATAAAATAATGTATGGGTTGTATTTTTTTTTGTTTGCGACTACGGCATATTGTAATCCAATTATTTATCTATTAATTCTGCGTCAAAATTAATTTCAAATACAATAACAATCCAAAGTTAGTAATAATTGCATTTTTTTATAACTCTGGATTATTGTATCGCTATAGGTATTTTAATCGCTATTTTTAAGAAAAAATTTAACTTTTTGGCATCTATCTAATGCATGATGCCAATGTCGCAAAAACTAAATTACATCGTAAAAAATAAAATCCATCGAAATGTTGAACTTCGTGCTCTGATCTAGCGTTAGAATTAAACTAGCTGTATTGTTTCCAATTGTTATAAATTGATGTTCGCTCAAATTATTGTAGAATACTTTCTTTATTTATGGTACCCTTCCCAAGGTTTTTTTTTCATAAAAAAATATATATTTAAATGCAGCAGTCACAAAGAGCTGGCAAGTTTCCACGATCGCATGACTTGATTAATGAACGCTCGTACCTAACTGTTGCATTGTGGACATGCTTTTAAATGCTGCCTGTCACTTCAGTTTAGGGTGAATAGATATAAAAACTTCTGATCTGTTTTTATAAGTAAATATAGCAATGGTAGCCAAGTTGGTAGAACGCTTGCCATCGAAAGAAGAGTCTCAGCTTCAAACCCCAGCCCGCACCTCTGGGATTTCTAAATTTCATGTTCGAATCTCATTTTCGATCATGGTTATCACTTGCTAAACGGTATAGGAATACAGCGTGAGGAAACCAGCATGTCTGAGAGAACCTATTTATTGGAATACGTACAAAAGTCCGCCTGTGAATAAGGTAAAGGGAGTCCTTGCGTGGTGTATCCCAGCAGTGGGACACACAATACAAAAAAAAAATGATTACAATATTTTATTAGGCCATGTTTGAACTGGGCCGCTCGTAAACTGCGCCAGCAACCGCACCCGTCACTCCACGCGCGATATTGCAAACACGACGAACGACGCTCTTTAACTGTTGGTAGTGACCCTACTTTCTGTACCGAGGATCCTGTGTTTGATTCTCGGTAGGGGCAAACTTTGTGCCATTAGCACGAATGTTAGTACCCGAATCATGGACGTTTAGTTTCTATATATATATAAGTTATTATATACTCGGATGACTTCATAATATACTTACATGTTAGTCATAAGCCTTGCGACAGTAAGAGAACATGAGTCATTGCAGAAATTGGCGCACAAAAATGAGATTCACCTGATGATGCGATCACTTCATGATCTGGATCTGGTATGTATAATAGGTAAAAAAATCCAAATATAATGTACAACGATCGAATTTAATAAAGGAGCGACATTATTTAATTAACTTTTATAGATTGTGAAATTGCCTATTCAAAACCCACATTCTTTCCACGAATGTGTGTACAAAATTAAGAAAAAGAAAATATTCTTATAATCGGGAGGCATAAAAAAATTGGTGCCGTATATGGGCAGTTACCTTTCAAAGGGGAGTCATCAATCGTGAAAGCTTAAACGTATTCTATCGCGGATTCACAGAGCTATGTAAAAGGCTTGGCCGGCCGCCAGCCGCCGAATCCGATACGCCCTAGTTCAACAGGTCACCATGTAAAACTGATACATTAATGTCCCGAACTCTGCCCTTGTGACGTCACATTCCCGTCACGATATTTTGTGATAAACTAGCTTATACCCTTCGGCTGTGCGTTAATTTTCAATGTCATAAAGTATAACCTATCCTGACCAATCTTTAAATAAAAACTCAGTAAGTAAGTATGCTTCTATAGCACATGGATGGATCCGCAATGGCGGACAAATCTTTTCACGACCTAAGGCGACCGCAGCCCTTGAGTTTGGTGGGTCGATTAGAGTCTTTTGCGCCCAAAATTGGATCAAAAGATGGTCCTATAAATTATTAAAGGTAATGACAAGACCTGCAGTGGCAACACTGTCATGATAGGCAGTAAATAGTACATCATACTTCCATATCGAACCCTTATATTAAATGCCTTAAGGTACATCCACATTGGATAGAACATAAGTTCACTCAATGAGCTCGAATATCACTTAAGTTGATACACTTAATAGGCATTGTAAATAATTCAAAAACTCATTATAATAATGACAAAATTATGCCCGACGTTATTTTTCCTTATTACCTCGAATCATAGGAAAGCGTATCTCGAAGAAGGATTTCTCTTCAGTCTGCTTTGTGAGTTTCATGTTACAATTTAAGGATGTGAAATAATTTTGATACAATATAAACGTTTTTTTGGGTATAATTAAAGATTTCACAAACATCATTTCCAATATAGGTATATTATATGCACTGTCATTTT
The DNA here is from genome assembly GCA_905404115.1 of Pheosia gnoma. NCBI lineage: Eukaryota > Metazoa > Arthropoda > Insecta > Lepidoptera > Notodontidae > Pheosia > Pheosia gnoma. Next base: position 2,530,174 of record FR989901.1, on the reverse strand, counting down.
TTTTTTTTTTTTCAGATGAAAACCAAAGATATGGTTGACAGATATATATTTTTTCGGAAATCAGCTTATCGCGCTCATCACACAAAGAGTGTTCCCTACCTGGATTCAAAACCAAAACCCTCGGCACAGAAAGCACGGTCACTACCAACTGCGCTAATCAGGTCGTCATCAACTAATTAGTTATTATCTGGTTATTATGCACTTATTCGCTACTCGCTGTTAATATAATACATGCGAATGACTATTGTTGTGACCATGCTTTCAGCATTGCATGTGTGTAATGTGAGACCGATCGATACAACATTTTCCCGGTGTCCAAACGAGCTGTAGTCCGTCCACACCAGACGGTTCGTACAGGTCGCGTGCTGAATTAACATGACTGGCATCCATCATGCCTGTCAGAATATAAAAAAGGTTTTAGATTTTTTCGTCCCATACATACCTACGATTTTGCAATAGGGGAATAAAATTATTGAGATTTTTATCGTAGGTATCTATTGTATGTTATCTAGGTACTTATTGGATGAAATCTATACATATAAATAAAATTGGAGTGTCTGTTTGTAATATTAAAATAACTGCTTTTTACTAAGTGCATTTGGATGTATACACGTTACCTATACCGAAACAACATTTTTTACAATTTTTGTCCGTCTATCTGTCTGTCTGTTTGTTCCGGCTAATCTCTGAAATGGCTGGACCGATTTTGACGGGACTTTCACTGGCAGTTAGCTGATGTAACAAGGAGTAACTTAGTCTACATTTATTTTAGAAAAAAACATAGGATCTCACGAAAAAAAATTAAAACCAATGTTGCAGCGCAGCGCCTGATTAAGTTTGATAGCAACAACCTGCAATGCGTCCCGCGGGCTCAGAACACGCGAGCAGGCTGTTGCCAACGGTTGTCTTTGTTAAATACCACGCGGACGAAGTCGCGGGCAACAGCTAGTTTCCAATATATTTAACACCAGTGATTCAGAAAGGGCATACTAACGCCAGTAACCTGCGCTTCTTTAGCACACTTGTTGTCATTATGAGAAAAAAACATTTCAATATGTAGTATTTTTTTTAAATAAATTAAGGTCCTACCAAAAAAAACATCTTAGTTGCATATGATGTTTTTTTTTATTGTGGTGTCAAAAGTGTGACGTCACATAATGATTGCAATTGCACTAAAGATGTATAAAGTACTGCAATTCATTTAGGTGATCAGAATTCACATTGCATGTACAGAATATCGGGATGAATTATACCCGTATCCAGCAGTCTTTCGGTCCACGATGATACCGCGATGACACCTGTCCGAGTTGTTATACACAATTTGAGTCCGTCACCTGCTCACATCATATAGGACATTTTGTTTCAGTGCATTGGAGGTAGTTGTGTCGCTCTTATTGCAATTAACTTGTTTAAATTTAAAACACAACTTGCTCTTACAAGAGTTTTGTTTTACGTGAGAAGTTCATTACCGTTGTTAATAAATAATGCTGGCAGTTCGACCGGAGTTTCAATGACTGCTGTAATAGGTCAGGACATTGCGAAGTCGAAAAGTACGTATACCTTTTGTTTTATTCCCTTTATAATTTTCAGCCAATCCATTTACTAGGAGCTTCAGTGTGTATACTTAATTATTATGACTCATAAGTACGTTATTATTATTTTTTAATCTATGCTAAAGTTAACTTTATTATAGTGGCACGTGATATTATTATAAAGTTATCGAATAAGAGTTAGTTAAATTAATTGTCTTTACCTTATAACTACCTTAACCGGTTCATTACCCAAACACAACAACAAAAATTAATATTGACTTCTGCAAAAATGTACTCTAAAGACCCTTCGACAATTCACAAAACAAAGTTTGTTTCTGTAAAACGATTAAAATCTACTTTTCCTAGAACTTGGTGGGGTAGTGAAACGGGATGCTGTCAAAGTTAAAAAGTTACAGCCGGGTACGAGCGCATAGTCAGTTGTGACAGCGGCGTTCAATTTCCGTTTGTCAGTTATTGCGATGCAGTGCGAAAAACATTAGGTGACATTTTCTTTTAAATACTTTCAAATTATGTAATCCATTTGTCATATATTTTAGTCGTACAATTAGTCGTAGTGTCGTAGTTGAACAATTGAACCGCTTCTAGTTCGGTAAAAAAATATATTGAACGCGCCATGGGTTTTGCATTGTTATACAGTAATTTGGTTAATTTCAAAATTAGAACCACCCCTCATTTGGGTACACTGAAAAACCTAATTAGTCGTACGTTTTTAGTTATTTCCAAAATAACTGAAATTTTGTCAAACCGAGTTTTAGTAACAGTTAGTAACAGCTCATAGTTCGCATATCACAATATGTGTAACTAGTAGTCAAAGATTTGTTATACATTTTTTTTTCAGTGTAGGTAAACCTGAAATGTTCAGCTATACACCAATATATTTTGATCCCTTTAGCTAATTACGATGATTCCGTATTAATTATTTAACACCGGAAAAACCCAAATACAAAATCTCCAGTAATGCTGACCCCGCCGCGAATGGGGTAACGTCTATATCAATTTTTCAATGTCACGCCGCAGATAACATTTCAGTATGTTTATATATAAACACATTACCCGCCTTTGCGTCGCGCAGTCGGGTAAAAACAAAGGTCGGGTCGGGATGATGTGGTTATCACATATGTAATTAATACTTTCCATTCTACATTCCAGCATATTGATTTCTTATATTTACGCGAATACTACACATTGAAATAAAACTAATTTTTCGGACCATTCCAGCAGATAAAACTCATACACTCATCCACTTACATGATAGTTAAAGTGTATTCACCATCCAACTTACCCTCATTTAGGGGCGTACGAACCCTCTAAATGTCAGCTTTTCCGGAAAAATTACAATTAGTCAGCCATTTTCCTTAAGTAAGTCACAAGCTCGACGATCGCCTTTTAGTAAACACAATACTGTATTTTTGGATTCACGTTTCATTCTAGAGTTGAAATGTTCATAGGCGTTTGGTAGCATGGAATAGAAAGAGACAAGAGATAGAAAACATCTGAGAGGGGTTTGGTAAAGTGTGATTAGGAGTTAGTATCACTGATCCCGGCTTCGTAAAGAATTGACTTTAGTTACTCGCATTATTGAAGATCAAGGGTGAGGGTTAACTGGCTTAATTTACTGAATCACATACCAAATGTTTCTATTATTTCATTGTAAAATTTTTATCATGTAATTGGCTTTATAGTTTCATATAATAATTATTAAGATGTCTAGTTTATGCATGTTGTTTTTAGCAAAAAGCAATAATGGTCGAATTTACATCCCTGCAGGGGTATTCAGAAATGTCGATGCCATTGCCAGCATTAAAGAAATGAAATTACTATAAGATTACTTTTGAAACTGGAATAAAAATTTCTTCCCACGCACTCAGAAGTTTAAAAAAATAAAATGCAACTGATGGATCCGTAGGCGATGGCTTGCGTCTTAAAATAGTACCTGAAGCACATTACTAATAATTATAAAGTATTATGTATGTTATATAAAACAAAGTCGTGCTACACCATTTACAACTCAAAAACGGGTGGGATGATTTTTATAATCTATGTGTTTTTGAATTAGCCACCACCTTGAATAGCAGATTAATAACTATTAAACAATAAGAGAAATGAAGATTTTCTCATTCTACTGAGATAAAAATGAAAAAGTTACGCGCGCTATAATAGGATTGTGCACGTATTTGATAAAAAAAACATAACAAGTGTGTATCCATAATATAATCAAAACAACAACGGGTTTGTTGTGCACTCTCCTTTGGAGAGGTAAACAGCATGGTTTGGAGTCGTCGGGCGTCTCGTACTGGAGTGCGTCAATAAAACCGATGTTTATCGTCAATGCCGATTCATGTTTTGAATTCCGGTATTTTTCACACGTGTCGAATGTTCTTAAATGGCTGCGGAATGTGTGATTGTTGGATTTTATATTTTTCTAGAGACGAGGCAGTTTTAAGAGGCAACATATTTTACTCAGGAATTAAATCTTGATTACTATACGCAGTATGAACAATATATATACATAAAGATATTTATATAAAAAAACAACTAAAACACACTTATACTTAAACTTCTTGACAAGAAAAGTATAGTAGATGAAGTACTTTGTAAAAGCGAACCCAAAAAATATCGCTGTCAACGTTTTATCCGAAGATCTTTATTCCAAACATACTATTTCAAAATATTTTAGTATTTTAATAACTTTATTATTTTTGCAGGTGCATAATTGTGCCATCTTAACTCAAATACAAAAACGAAATGTAGATCACAGATTTAATTTAAAATACATTATTTTAAGTAACTCTTTTTTTTAATAAACTGTTGTAATTTTCAAAGAACCACCCTCAGCAGCTCGGGTCTGTCCTAGTAAGAAGTGGGCCAGAGCGATGAACTATGTTCACATATAAGCTAAAATTGTTATGCAAAGGCACGCGGCTGACTCTACTCGACCGATTCACTTTGCATTGACGTCACTAGTCTCTGATATATGTAGTTTCCTCAAAAAATAAATCACTGTAATATGTAGTTCCTCAAAAAATAAATAACTAAAATATTTGAGGCTTCTTTGCTGGGCCAAAACTACTCACTCACTTACTGACCCAGTATCACGAAATCTCCGGAGTTGTTGAACTAATTAATTGAAACGCATTGATCCCTTTTGCATCTGTATAGGTATGTGGATGGGTGAGACTCACAATAAAAGTAATACATAGCTGCGTACTGACTGATCGAGCAGCGTGTATGTGTATATATGTATGTCTGTGTGCTAACAGTGCCGTTATTAGTGTCAGTAGCCGGCTGGTTCTAATTAAATGAAATATATATTTTACTAGCTGCGCCCCGCGGTGTTACCTGCGATTAAAAAGTATGAACAATTAAAATAAAATCCATCCCACGGGAACCATACATTTTACCGGGATAAAAAGTAGCCTATGTGCTATTCCAGACTATAATCTATCTCTGTGCCAAATTTCATCCAAATCCGTTCAGCCGTTCTGGCGTGATTGAGTAACAAACATCCATCCATCCAATCTATACTAATATTATAAATGTGAAAGTTTGGATGGATGTTTGTTACTCTTTCACGCCCGAACGGCTGAACGGATTTGGATGAAATTTGCCACAGAGATAGATTATAGTCTGGAATAACACATAGGCTACTTTTTATCCCGGTAAAATGTATGGTTCCCGTTTAATTTAAATTTATCCCGATTTTGTTAACAACGCGATCTCCTTGGAAGCTGTTTTATATTTTTTCGTAAACTTTTGTTTTGCGCCTTGTCAATTATGTCACTTTTATGTCCGCATGGTGACATTTTCCTTCAATATAAGTTTTTTATTTAACCATCCCCCCTGCCGTTTCATTCTCAACCCAGGGTGTGCCGCACCTGCGGCCATCGCTTACAAGTTGTTCTTCGGTCGGATCCAATGATTCGCACACCGCCACGTTCTGCAATGGTGAGAACGCGCATGATGGCATGTATGGAGCATGCACTGATGGAAACAGCGGATTTCAATCCACAACAAGGTACTCAGCAGCCAACTGATGTAAATAAAACGCAGATTGATGTAACGGTACCTGTCTTCGATCGCACAATTGTTATTGCGGGTGGCAGCACTTTCGTTGAACGTCGAGAGACGTCGCCGCCACCACGTTCCTGTAAGGCATAGAAGATTAGAAGGTCGACCTTGCCATCTATACTGGCGCGGAGGAAACGACTGGACTAGGAAGCTGCACGCAAATTGCACGGATACAAATGGAACTTATTGATAAGAAATCGGAAGCGGACTTGGCGGAATTGGACGAGAATACAGTTCACGCGGTAACGTTGGCACGGACGTGAAGAGGTGGTTAGAGCGCAACCAACAGGAACTATAAAACGTACAGTCAGCCCCCGAGTATGGTAATAAAACGGGCTAGCTGTGCTCGCCAGTGGAGACTGGCCCTGGCACCAATGATGGTACAGTTCAGCCGTTAACGTGCGCACCGAAGGATTTCACCGCCACCTCTGCTGCTAACGACGGAGTGCTAACTTGAGTAGGATATGCACGACACTATTTATGGACACCTGTTTGAATCTACCCAAGAGTTTAACATCACCCCTAAAGAATTCGCAATCGAGTCCTTGGCCGTGTCAGGTATGCCACGCAGTAATGATGATGACGAACAATCTGTGGCCGTACTGGAACAAACGTCTATGATCGTCGACAGTAGGTGGCATGTGAACCTGCCATGGATGGACCAGTACTGCGAAATGCCTGTCAGCTACCAGAATGCACTGACACGGTTGAAGGGCATCGAGAGAAAGACGACCGCAAGTGTAGGATTTGCCGGCAAGTACACGAATAGGGCGAGTCATTTACTTGAAAACGATCATGCGAAGAAAGTAGAGACCACACAAGCTGCCGCTCAGACGTGGCATTCACCATACTACAGTGTTGCTAACCTGAATAAATCAAAGCTACATCTGGTCTTTGACAGTGCTACAACGACTACAGGCCTAGAGCACCAGGAATGATTTGAGAATTCTAGGGACAAGAGTTCCAGATAAGCCCGTAAGAGTACATGTGATGACCTCTTTGATTTTCCTCATTAAGCATGCGCAATGGACGTCATTCAGTCAAGACATACTCTTCTTGTCCCTGGTACCGGACAACCACTGAATAGTCCAAATTGATGGCCACGTAGATTTCCCATCGGATTCGAAGATGCCCAGAATGGAAGACGAACCTGGCGCCCAAATGGCTCATCGCTAGAACCCTTTTCACCCACTGCGGCTTGGACCTATTCGGACCAACGGAGCACAGTTGACGTGTATCGCTCCCGTCCATCCCGGGAGAGGCTTATTGTTCAGAATCAACACTGGAACTCTAAAGCGTACGGCGGCACGCGTCGCTCGAATCCATGTTGGTTTGGAGTTTTGAACCAGCACTAGGGTGGAGAATGTTAACGACGCGATCTCCTTGGAAGCTATTGCATATTTTTTTTGTAGACTTTTGTTTTAGGCCTTGTAAATGTTGTCACTTTTATGTCCGCACGGTATCATTTTCTTTTAATATAATGTTCTTATTTAACCATCCCTCCCGCCGTTTTATTCTCACCCCGGCGTGTGGCGGACCTGCGGCCACCGCTTACAGATTTGTTTCAATTTTTCATAGCGCAATGGATCGACATGATTTTTTGCGCGGGTAACACCGCGGGGCGTAGCTAGTCTTTCATATTTATAATATTAGTGGGATGGAATTAATTTTGCTATGGAAAACTGCTAGTTTTTGGTTGTTCGTAACTATTACTAGAGCCTAACTAAACACACACTTGAGTTGTTACGTATGACTTTTACAAGTACGGTAGTTTTGGAACTAACTATGTAAACTAGGAATGTAAATAGGGCGTGTTTAGCCAAGCCGCGGGATGATATATGGCCATTGATTTAGTATATGGCGAATCTCAGGAAGATTCAGTCGCAGACTCATGCTCGTGCGGGTTGGCAAACTGTAGACGTAGGTACTTAGTTTATTTCACAAACTAAAAAATATCCGATACATTATGAAGGTTTCTTCACAATGTTTGCCTTTGCCGTCTAACAAGTGATCATTGTCGAAAATAAAAATAAATAGTTACTGATAAAATATTTTTTCAAAATTACTTGCGTCTCAGGTCATTGTGTCAGGCAGAAACTACTAATGTAATCGTTACATCATCGACAAAACATAGCTGTCACTGTCGTTCATATTTATGAAATCAGTGGTGACAGCGGGATGGAAAACGCATACGTTCCCGTAACGTTACGTCAAAAGATTGTACTTAAGCCACTGATCGCCATTTTGATATTGATACGGAATTGTTTAATCCCATTAATGGAAGTGATAGCGACCCTACACAGCGTGTCCACGTCCCGCCGCACACATCTGGGGCGGACGTGACAGCCGAGTCCGCCGCAATATGCGTCGCTTCACGTCGAGCCACGCGTCATCCCCACCGTAATAAACTGAAGTATGTAGGGTGTAGGTTTCCTGTTGTTACCGCTGCATTGTATTCTAGTTACTATTTAAAAGGGATTTAAGCAATAAACTGCATTGTCTAATAGAATTTATTTTTACAAATAAATAAATAACGTCGTCTTTCTACCTTTCAGTAGATATTCTGCAAATGTCAAGCAATAAGATATACAATTAATTAATAAAACACAATGAATAGATGCCAACTCGGTATATTTCTTTCATCAGTCACCTTTTATCCACCCGCTTCACAAGTCCAAACGGTCTTTAAGCATCACACTAATATTATAAATTTGAAAGTTTGGATGGAAGGATGGATGTTTGTTACTTAATCATGCCAGAACAGCTGAACGGATCTTGATGAAATTTGGCACAGACATAGATTATAGTCTGGAATAGCATATATAGGCTACTTTTAATCCCGGTAAAAAGGACATACTTTTTAATTGCGGGTAACACCGCGGGGCGCAGCTAGTTCTTCTCATCTTATCTCATCTCATCTCATCTTCATCTCATCTTATCATCCTTCAACTTAAATCTGACCTGACCTGTATTTTGTATTTTTTATTAGGCTTTCCCACCACCCTAATGAGCCAGGACCCGCAGCGGTGACCAACGAAGACATCGAAATTTGAGACTCTGTGAAGAGCGGGAAAAAGCTAATAATCCCGGTACTCGCAAGTAAATTTATCGGAATAAATCTGAAGGAAGTTGGAAGAAATGTATCCACCTGCCTCCATTGCAAAGAAAAAAATATTGTCTAAGAAAGCTGACTTCGGACATAGACATTGTAGATTAATTGCAAAAAAACGTAAGCATAAATGAAAAAAAAAGAAACGTAAACAACCGGGGAATTTTGATTACGAGGCGTACCGCTACAGAATGAATGAATGCTCGCGGCACGAGTTATTGCGCCGTTTTGTGTCTTCACTCAAAGAGATAGCGCGATAAGCGTCTCATTCATGCGACCGCCTTTTCACCAACAACGGGACTCGTTGGCTTCTTGTTATTATTGAAAACGCTTCAAAGTCCGACCCTGTCGTAGGTAATAGCTTCCCGGCAATATCGTGCCATTGTTCGGTATTGTAGTGACGCTTAATGAAATTTTTTAAGATGTATTTTTTTAGTTATTTTTGTAATGATAAGCTGTACTAAATTGTGATCACAATGGAAGAGAACACGTACCTATTGGTCAGCAGCAAAAAATATATACGTTTGATAAATAGTAAAAAAAACGATACACTACAAATAGTTTTATTTTGCTCCATCTGAGCATAAAGTGCTTTTATTAACATAGGATTGGGCCCGGTGAATAGAGCAACAGTTGATGGTGATAATGAAACGGAGATCACTCAACATATTACAACATATATTTAAAAAAAAATCGCAAAATTAGTTTTATTTCGATTAGAAAAAAAATATAAATATTAAGTTACTTTCATCTTACTTTCTTCCTTTAATTGCAGGAAATTACCTTCCTAAGTTATTATTGAAAAGCGCTAACCGAATTTAATTATTCATCCTACGTATTAATAGAAACGCCATTGTTAAGCCCGGATGGGTTCAGAGCAACCATTCTAATAATAACTTTTAAGTAGCAGAAGGATTCCATTCAAAGTTTGCCATTGGAGGGTTGATTTATGTTGGTAATCTGTGTATTACAGAGGGCAGTACGGGTGCGACTCTAATTCAATTCAAAGCCGTTCGATAAGCCCCAGACATAATATTTATCTGCGAAGTGTTAGCGCAAACACAGTATTTCCGCATCTGAGATAACAATTCCGTATACATGTGTTCAGTTGTTTTGGTGTAGGTGGAGAAGATTTTATAAATTTGATTAAGTTCTCTCCGTTATAAAATACTTAGCTTAAAATCAGTGATAACCAAGTTGGTAGAACGCTTGACTCGGTAAAGAACAGCGCAGGTACAAATCCCGGCTCGCATCTCTGTGATTTCTTGATTTCATGTGCGAATCTCATTTTCAACCATGATTATCACTTTCTAAACGGTGAGGGAAAACATCGCGAGGAAACCTGCTGCATGTCTGAGCCAACCCCTCCAAAGTCGTGTGAAGTTCGCCAACCCTGGGCCAGCGTGGTGGACTATGGCCTAATCCACCCAGAATTGAGGGGAGGCCCGTGCCTAGCAGTGGGACATAAAAAATGGGCTTGTATTATTATTATACATGTGTGTATAGGTCGAGCAGATTTTCTACATTTAATTAATTTCTTTCTTCGCTATCAAGTGCTTGTGTACTCAATAACATGCTTCAACCTTTCGCTTCACATCCTACTTTGACTTTCGAAGACATCACGTTTAATTTGATCGCGTAGTGCCTCATCGCTCACATCGTAAAATATGAGGTATGGGCGCTATCTCTACGCACTCGCCCATTTTCATTGTAACAGCAAAAAAATATGAAAAATTTATGTCCCATTGGTTTTTATGGCATACTCATGTAAGGTCTGGAATCGGGAATTACTTTTTTTTTACGAAGTCCGTGAACGCGATACGATTGTCAAGGCATGTTGATTAATTTTCGTATTCATATCGCGATTTTGCGGTTGTTCGCGGAATATTATATTTTATCTTTTTTTATGAGCCACTGGATATGTATCTATATTTTCTGGAGGTAGTTGAGCCGTCATAGAATGATGAAGCATAAAAAGTTACTGTCATAGACTTGACTACGAGCTTTACATCATAAGCTGTGTACAGGCGGACTGCATATACTGGTTTGGGCACAAGCCGCGCACGGACTTACTGTGAGATAAATTATAGATGACAAACCACTAAATGCATAAAAAGTTTTTGTCCATTTACTACTCGTATAAGCATTACAAAAACATTTTTTTTTCTAAAACTACTTTATAATACCATAGTCAATTCAGTAGGTACAATTTATTTATATTTGGGGGTATAGGTGACATCACATAAAATTAGCAAAGATGGCGGCACTGCGCTTGCTGGATTCATAATAATTAGCTATGCGCAGAGCTGCCATCGTTGCTCACTTTATGTGATGCAACTTGTAAATGTATTATGTCATATTTATCGTAGTGGCAAGGTGAACAATATGGCTTAGTTAGTATTGCTTTTTGTGCCAAGGGTACCGGGATTGAATCCTGGTAGGAACAAACTGTGTGTGTTGATCACGAATGTTTGTACCCAAGTGATGGATGTTTAATATGTATACAAGTATTATATACCGAGTTAGTCCCCAATCCATTGTACTGTCCCACAATACAAACGCTGCTTAGTTTGGAACCGTATAGTCAGTGTGTTCGTCTGGCGATATTATTATTAATGTCGAGAAATATAGCAATATAGTGCCAAATATCGTTGTGTTTTGTCGTAATTGAACACAACCTAAATTACATTTGCCTGCAGTCCTAAATCGTTGCATTTTAAACATTTATATTTGCATGTAAATAACTCAGTTTCGGTTCCATCGACTGACTCGTGCATGACTTTTAATTTATCACGTTGTTAATCATCCTGTCAGGAATAGGAATGTGTGCTCTGGATGCATTCGGATACAGATGCACTGGGCTCTCGGTCCGATGTTGTTATATATGTTAATGGTCACATGTATATTTATTGTATGTTTTCTATTTAAATATACGTTAACTTGATATAAATGAAATATATGATAATTTAAAATAAAAATATAAGGATGTTCTACAATGCACATGCAACATAATGCAACATTTAAGAAAATATATAAATAAGCGTCAAATCCTAGTTAGGGAGGTTAGCGAGGCCGCTTCGATCCTCACTCATTATTAGTGATATGAGCTTATTCGTAAAACAAGCTTTGACTCTGCTGGATGGGCTCATTCAAAGGTTAGTATTATTATTTTATTTAATAGCATTTTATTATCTAATTATCTTAAAAAAAATATCTTCTAAACGACATATAGTACAGCGCAAAGCAAAAAAAAGTGTGCGCGTGTAGAACTTTTACTATTAATACAATTGGAATAACATGCAATTTTGTTTGACAACATTTTTATAGGGGTTCCGTATGGAGTCCGCAATCGAAGTAGGTAGAGTGTCAGCCGTGCCTTTGCATAACCATTTCAGCTTGTACGTCAAGCTATAGAGCTTTGATGTGACCTACCTCAAAGTAGAACGAGTTTATCCTGCCCCACTACGCTTCACTCTCATAACCGATTATAATGGACTGATTAGGTCCATCATTATTATAAAAATCGGATTCGGATATGCTTTCCAACATTACCTATTAATTTCTTATATTTACGCGAATACTACACATTGAAATAAAACTTATTTTATATATTTTATCGCCTCCGTCCTCCCGTGACTATTGTTGCTGTAAAGCAGCCGAAACGTCAGGAACGTAAAAACATAAAATAGGCGCAATAAAATCTGTAAAATAAAATGTAAAAAAAGACAAGCCCGCTGAGTTTCTTGCCTGATCTACCCAATTGAAATCACGTTCCCATCCGGATGTAGAGTTAAGAAAAAGATATGTAAATGACAATATGTAAGTGCCGCCGTAGGCCAATAAGAAATAAATTATTTGACATTAACTTTTTAAACGAATCGTGTAAGCTCCAATAAATATTTAGATTCTAGAAGTATCGCTAAAAACATAAATTATTGGCAAAGTAATAATTTGGCATCTACGTTATTAAAACTTAGGCTTTGATATAAGTCGAAACTTCCTTGAAGTTCCTATCTTACCTTCTGCGATAAGAATACTATTTATACGAGTTTATCTGAAAACTCTGTAAAATTTCATTCTTATTCGCTGTAAAATATTTTCATTATTACGTGTGAGTAAATAATTTACAACATATACGTACCTACGCTGTATAACTACACGTCAATACTGCTGCACAGCAAGATGGATTAAATAATACGGCTACTATATTTGCGAAATCTAACAAAGCATTAGCTGGTTCATATTGCATATTCATTTGCCACAAAGTACTGATGTTTTCGTGTCCTAAATATCTTATGAAAATCGCAACACCTAAAACTCTGCACAAGAGGGCTATTTTTCTTTTCCACGGCCGGGGCCGACTTTCCTCCAGATTTGTACCCCACATTCCCCTAAAAGGGGCTTTTGTTTGATTTAACTACCTCAAGCACGCGTCGTGGGACCCTCTCGGTCCGTGAAACAAGATTGTCTTATATTTAAAGTGTTTTCATCAAGCTCCAGCCGCCGACACACCTGTACCTGCCCCGGGAATCCTCACTTCACTATGATGTTACGATACCCCGGACCAACCCCAAGTTTAAACAGGATTAACTTGAAGAAGCTCAATTACGTAAGTCAGAAAACTTTCGAAAGAGTTTGCTTTGAACTTTCTAACATCATTTTTGTTGAGTTATTTTGTTGTTTTTGTCTTAATGACGATAAAAAAATATTTAAAATTGAGTTTTATTAGTATGCTTTAGGTCATTCTATTGCATAAAAGTATCTTATACACATATACCTAAAGCTCAATAGAAATGGTAATAATTATTGATCCAGTGTTGTACGATTGAGTCGTCAATATCTCACTCATTGTCTGACGTCGTGACGGCTAGAAACTTAACTAATGGACTAAATTTAAATGTTTT